>NW_019773958.1:960176-1180046 GCF_001039355.2 Lingula anatina
GCCCTGCATCATTATCTACTGAGGGATGATGTATTTTGCGTGCTGCCCACAGGTTACGGCAAGTCCCTGATATTCAGCCTTATCTTTGATTGGTCCGGATTTGAACAAAGCGCGCTTTGACTCGTTCGCGTTCATTGGCTAGATCGTTCAATAAGTCATTGAGTGCGGGCTTTAAATTTGATTGGCGGGCGGCGGGGGCAATCGAATGTGGTCAGAGGTAACTTGACACGATGAAGATAGGCTATTGTGAAGAGGTTAGTGTCAAGTTATCTCTGAAGCTCAGGGTGCGTTTTTGTAGTACAACACAACATATTATATTTCTATTAGTTGTTCACAATGTTTTTATTGTGAATCATAGATCTCTTACGAAGAATTATTATCCCTTTAAATTGACTACTAAAGTGACTAACATATGCGCTCGTGATTGCAAATGTTGATGAATACATCGGCTTGTCTTGGGAAGCTTCTTACAATATTGCATTTGCACACTGATTTGCACAACTTTATTAGGTCACACCATAATGAATGCTACAACTACAAAGAAGTTTGAACCTGGCGCAGCTGTGTTTGGAAATTTCATTAATTATTATTCTTTTAATCCACCAGAAAATAGACTAAAATTTATTCCAACAGACTTTCTTTTCCATATGCCAAGTGTAAAAGAGCTTAATTCTGTCGCAGCCTTGGATGTAGGATGTAACGCTGGAGTAAGTTGGTGCTCTTGCTCGTACTACATATATTTTTGCCTGGTAGAAGTTGAAAATTGCCCCGGAAACATATAATAATAATAATAACAATAATAATAATAATAATAATGGCGGACATGTAAGTACTTCGATGTTTTGTTCTAAATTCAGTGATTTTGATCAGTGTCTCTACTAATTCAGGTAAATTAGTTTTGTCCTTTATTTTATTATTTTTATGTACAGACTCCGATGATTCTGTTAATATAGCCATCACCAGTGCCTGTTGTCGCTGTTGCCGTCGTCGCCATCGTGCATTTTCACCAATAACATGATAAGTGGAAAACCATTTTACCTTTTTGCTTAAAACTTACGGAACTGATGAATATTCATAAAATGCTGGTCAAGTTCGAAAATCGGCATGATCAGGCCATTTTTTCAAAAGTTATGCTTTTTATTTTATTTTATTTATTTATTTATTTATTTATTTTTGCTTTTTTCACCAATATGCAACACTGATAACACATTTCAAGAAAAACCCATTAGCCTTTTGTCTTAAAACCTACAGGGGTGATCAATCTTACTAATATATGGATCAAGTTTGAAAATAAGCTTGATTGGTTAAGTTTTGATGAAATTATGCCTTTTTTGTGTATAAGTGGTTTTTCCTCAGATTAAATTCTTAGGCATGTTAACAGTCTCATTATTGAACTAATTAGAAACATTAAAGTGTTCTTTTAACATTTTCTGCATCTTTCTGATGTTGTTACATGATTATATGAAAATGATGGTAAACCTGTTATCGTGTATTGTGAAATAAAGTGTCAAAAATGAAAATAAACTCAGGTCATTGCAGTTTGTCAGATTCATTCATTCACTCCGTCAGAATCTCAGAATGGAGCAAATTGGACATTTAAAATTGTTCTATTGATATTTTTCCTATGTCATCAATTTCTTAGTTGATCACATAAAAATGACAGTAAATTGATTATTTTGTTTTATGTAAAAAAGGTGTTGAAAATAGAAATAAACTCATTTCAATACAGTTATCTCTTCTTTACATTTTGGCATTTTCAAGGTTTGACTCTGAGCTTCCATGGCCTTGAAGACTTGCTAGTCACATTTTCTGAATTTCCGTGATACTTTTGATTTATTATTACAAATTGATGGTCGTTATGCTGTTAAGCATTATGTAATATTGCATCAAAATTGAAGAAAACCCTGTTTTTGGCACTGCCTCCATAGTGACCATTGAAGCAAAACCATGTCACTGGCACAGAAACGGCCATACCGTAGTTAATATTGAATTTGATTAGGAAATCGTATAATGGCAATCTAACTGTGACCTTGAAATTGACCTGTGGCCTACTTTTCACCATGAACTGAACTTTGCAATTTTTCTGTCCCTTATATCTCCAAAACTGGCAGAGATGGGGCCATAGTTACTATTGAACTTGAGTTGGAAGATATATACTGGCAATCTAACTGTGATTTTAAAATTGACCTTTGGCCTACTTTTCACCATGAAATTTTTTATCTCTTATATCTCCAAAACTGGCAGAGATAGGGCCATAGTTATTATTGAACTTGAATAGGAAGTCATGTACTGGCAATATAGCTGACCTTGTTATTGCCCTTTGGCCTACTTTTCACCATGAGCTGAACTTTGCAACTTTTCCGTCCCTTATACTCACAAACTGGCAGAGATACCCCCATAGTTACTTTTGAACTTGAATAGAAAGATATATAATGGCATTTTAAATGTGACCTTCAAATTGACTTTTGACCTACGTTTCACCATGAACTGAACTTTGCAACTTTTCTATCTTTTATATCTCCAAAACTGACTGATGTGCTCATAGTAACTATTGAACTTGAATAGAAAGTCATATACTGGCAATGTAACTGTGACCTTGATATTACCCTTTGACCTACTTTTCACCATGAACTTAATTGGACAACTTTTTCGTCCCTTATTTCTTCAAAACTGGTAGAGATATGCCCTTAGTTACTATTAAACTTGAATAAGAAGTGACACTGGCAATCTAAGTGTGACCTTGAAATTGACTTTTTGCCTTTCTTTGCCATGCACTGATCTTTGCACATTTTCTGTCCCTTATATCTCCAAAACACAGATATGCCCATTGATACTACTAGGGTAGAGTAAATCTCAAAAATTTTCCATAACAGGTGTTTTTCTGAGGTGAAATTTGATGCTGAACACAACAAATATTAAGGTCGGTAAAATGACAATTTTCAAAATGGCAGCCAAAACGGCCTACCTAGAGTTTCATCAACAACAATTAAAGGCACTATAGTGTGTCATAAGTCTTTTCCTATTCATCACTTTACAGTTGTACGTCGACAGGAAACTCGAACTGCATTTTGGGAGGGGGAAAGAGCGTGAACTCATGGCGCGAAGGCTCTTGAACACAAAATAATGACTACCTGCTGTGTTTCAAGTTGCAGAAATGATAGAAGGTATCGAGAAAGGTAATTTCCCGCTAATTTTACAATCATGGACCAGAGTGTGTGATCGTCGAGGTTATTCCCCATTATTCGGATACTCGCTGTTTTTGTTTTGCTCTATTTTTTCCCACAATGCAATTCTCACGCATGCGCGCAGCGCTTTTGTAAGTATCTGTAAAGTGGTGAATGTTTTAGGGTTGGTAGAGTCCATTTCTGATGTTAATGCTGAGATTGGAACATTTTACAGTGAGTTCATTTACCATGTGAACTGACAGTTAACTGTCAAGCTAGACTGAAGAGCCAGAATCTTTGATAATGGGGACAATGAATCATCTCAGTCATCTAGATCAATCAAAATGAGGAGTGATAAGATTTCCCAATTCCCCAACATCTGTTGGATGGGAATTATAATGAAGAAACGATTATCCTTACCAAAAAGTGAATATTTTAGAATTATTACAATAGGATGGATAATACTCCTTTGTTTCACATGTATGAAGGCGGAATAAATCAATGTCATAAGCTGAGGCCAGCACAGAAGTTGCCAAGGAAGTCTCCAGAAGTGTTTTTCCTATCTTTGAGAAGAACATTCCCAACAGATGTATGCTAGATTATAATATATTTGGGGAACTACATGTAACGAAGCATTAACTGTCTGTTAAGTGCAAGGATTAAAAGTGATGATATATGAAAGTGAAAGAGTTCAATCAAAACTTGACAAAGAGTGTTTATGATATAAAATTCATCATATATAAGTACAATGCTTTTTATATATAGCCCCAATATGCAGTTATTCTGTTGGAAATGTTCTCAAAGAAAGGAAAGATACTCGTGAACATCCAGACATTAGATTTTTCCTTGGTAACTTCTTTGCTGGTCTCAGTTGGTGATAGCGATTGCGTCTCCAGGTTCTTTTGTGCAGAGCAAACATATTCCATCTATATCTTTTTAATAATTTAAAGACATACACCCTTTTGTTGCTTGAGGTTACTTGTAGGATAATTCTGATTCTACCTTATTATTCACATGCAGAACTTGAGATATCTTATCACTCCTTGCTTTAACTAACTGAGACCTGGCTCTTCCATCAAGCTTGACAATAAACTATCAACCAACAAGTTAACCAAACTCCATTTAAAATGTCAGAATGGCAGTGTTAACATAAGGAAAATATTTAATTACCTTAAAAACAGAAGAAAAGGCACATTACAAACTAAGGGACGTTTAAATGGTGATGTTGCAACTCTTGTTAGGGTGTTTTTCTGCCATTTTGAAAATTGTTATTTTACCTACCTTAATGGCTGTTGTAAAAAAAATCATTTTCTGACATAGAAAACACTTACTTATCAAAAATTTGTGCTTTACCCAACCCTATTCAATATAGGTATACACATGCATATAGTTACTACAGTTGCTCTATATGTAGTACACATGCTTTGTAGGCATTTTAAAAAATAGTGAAATTAGCTCAAATTTCTCATCAGAAATGAACTTTTTTACCCATTTTGCCTCGAAAATCACTTGTTCCTTGAGAGATTTCCAAAAAAAGTTATTATTTACCCTACCCTAATACTACTGAACTTGAATAGGAACTCATATATTGAGTCTTCCTGTGACCTTGAAATTGACCTCCTTTTCGCCATGAACTGCACTTCACAAATTTGGATTTGACCTTTTACTTTTCCCCATGATTTTGTTATAAACAAAAAAGAAAAAAAAATTGAGAACTATCGTTAACTGCATTTTGTAGAGCTTGTCAAGTACAACACTTCCATGTACCCCCCTCCCTTTTTTTTTTTTCCTCCGAATGTACTTGCTCCAGCTGGTGGTACAATACTTGGAGGCCGTGCAATTTAAGATCACAGATTGTCTTACATGATCTTAAACCATGAGTAAGACCATTTCTAGTCTAACAGCCAATTAAGTTGTCTCCCCTTACACATTCTCCTATTGTGAGCAGAGGTGTCCTCTATTGTGAGGGGAGGTGTCCCCCATTGTGAGGGGAGGAAACTGCTTGACCACTTAAGTAGATGTTAGATCATTTTTGAACTTAAAAGCAGATTCAGTCCATTTTAAGACTACTGCTGTAACGATTAAGATCATGTAAGATCTCTAGTTATCTTAAATTGTACTTTAAGACCATATCCAGCCCACTAGTGTATTCCCTAAAAAGTATATTTGAATGGATATTTTCTGTTTCATTTCTGTGCTCTCTCTCTCTCTCTCTCTCTCTTTCTCTCTCTCTTTCTCGCTGCTGTTTCATTTGAATAAGTATGCAATTGCATATGCAGCTATACAACCATAACCCAGTACATGGAAGTTAGAGTGATGATTATACAATGTGCATGCAGTACTACGTCATTAGAGGGACAGTTGAGTTTATGACCAAAATTTACAATCAAAAGGATGCAGTTTTAAGATATTTTTGGACAGAACAAAAGATTAATTTGGTGTGCGGCTTAGCAATTCGACTTAAATTTAGTAGTACTTAAAATATTTACTGTATAAGAAGCTATTGGAATTGTATGTGCTACTATTAATCCACACTCACTTTATGTGTTACTTTAAAAGAACATTTCTATATTTTCAGGATTTGACATTGAGAATGTATGAACACCTCACTGAAGGAATCAGTAATAGTCAGCAAAATATGCTATCTGACAATCTTCACATTCTTGGAGTTGACATTGATGAATGTCTAATAAAGCGTGCAAAGGAGGCCAATCATTATCCGAAGAATATTCAGTTCAATGTTTTAGATATTTTAGATGACACTTCAAGAAAATATAGTTTACAAACATTTTTAAACAAAATTGGTAAAGAAAGATTTGACATTGTTTTTTGTTTTTCTGTCACCTTATGGATTCATTTGAATAACGGAGATGAGGGACTGAAAAAGTTTTTGACTATTTTATCTGGAATAACTGAAAATCTTGTGTTGGAGCCTCAGCCATGGAAATGCTACAAGTCAGCAGTAAGACGGGTTAAAAAATTGAATTGTCCTGAATTTGAACATTTTAAGTCTCTTACTTGGAGAGATAATGTTGAAGATGAAATCCAACGTTATTTGATAAATGACTGTAAATTGCATTTTGTGAAGAGCCTTGGACAGACACATTGGGAGAGGAATGTTTTACTGTATTCAAAAGTACATGGATAGATGAATGATTTGCTCTATAATCCAAAACTCCCATTGTGTTTGTTTGCATCAAATTACATGCATTCACAAATGGTTTATTTACATGTGTTTTTCGAAACCAAATTCAACACTGGTATTTGGACTCTACAATTTGGGTAACTGAGAGTGTTATGTGATGATACCATTCCTCTGAACATAAAATATGATTTAAATTTAATTTTTTTTTTTCAATGTGCAGTTTTGTCAAAATGAAAATTTTGTATTCTTACATCCCTGTGTTTGCAAAAATAAATTTCGTCCTCAACTATCTTTATACATTACATCATGCATGGTTAAAAAAAACACCAATAAAATAGAGGAAAGTGTTGCATGTGTACTAGGTATGTGGAAGTTGTACTTTTGGAGAAATGTTATTATTTGCACAGTGTTGAGTAAAGGAATCTCGATAGTCTGGTGAATGCTCTCAAAAAAAATCAGAGTTATGATATGATTTGAATCCTAGCTAAATTGCAATTGTTCAGTTCCACCGAAGGTACGTTTAGGGTAAGGATTCATCTAGCTTAGTTTATGTTTTATTAGTAAAATCTGGGTTAATACAAAGAAAAGGAAGCAAATTGCATCTAGCATTTTACGTAATGAACCCCAAAAAAATACAAATATTTAAAATACAATAAATACACTAGCAAAAAAAAAAAAAGTTTTTATGTCTTTGGTTTTACTGCTTCCGCCAGTGCAGTGATCAAACTCTGACGGAGGTAGCCTGCTGGAGCAAGAGTAGGGTAAGATATTTAATATTGATGCAAGAATGGCACAATTGCCATGATTTCTGTCTGGAAATTTCCACTTATGCCTGCCCAAACCATAACACTGTACCAATAGCATAGGGGAGACCGGGGCTAGTTGGACCCCAGGGTAAGTTGGCCCCCCGTCAATTTATGAAAAAGTATCTATGAGGTAAAAAAAATTGGTCACATACTCTTGCAAAGTGACCGTAGCCTACAATGCTAAGGAAGTGTCGGACGTTTAAAAGTTTTACTTAAAGGTACATACGAACCGAGCATCGGTGGAGCGTGGATTCCCAGTAACACATGTAAACCACTTCTACTAGATTCTTATATGACTTAAATAAATTCGACACGCCAAGGGATAAACTGAATAGATCACTCGATCAGCCATAAAAGACCTTTAGACTGCTCCTTTCTTTAAATTTTTGGTTGTAAATTTAACCTACTTTCGTGACCTACTTTCCTGCCCCATTGACATACAGCTTAGAATGCCAGCAGAAAAATCCGTTCAAACATCATTTTCGGGTAAAATTAAACAATGCCCTTTGGTTATTCTCTTAGTTATTCTACTTGAAACTATATGCTGGCATTTGGTTGGTTTTTGTGACAAAAAATTGACTTTGTATGCACCTTTAATTGGTGAGTCGAAATAAACGATTTTTGCACCTAAAAGAAATTTTGTTTAAGAGATTTAAAAATCTATTTTCATAGGCTTTTCATCGAATATAAGATATGTATAGGGCATCAAACTGAAGCTCATTGTTTCAAGTTTCACAGAGATGTATCATCGTTGCTCATTCTAGCACCATAAATGGCTACCATCCTTTAAAATAAATAAAGTGCACATTATTTAAAATAAAAAATGTGCACCTGGGGCTAGTTGGCCCCCTTGACTCGGGGCAAGTTGGACCCTCATATTACCCACAAACCTTTGCGCGCAACGCTGTTTGAAATAAACAAGTTGGTGAAATTGACAAAGCTTGCCGGTGTCTATTACCATCTGATTGATTTTTTTAATTTTCTCTCTGGTGTCTTTTTGAAAATTTATATTAGAAATATTCTGTTGCTTGTAAGTATTAAAAAGCAAATCCATTGGACTTTCCGTAGAAAAACATTTATTTTGCCTTAATTAATTGTAAGGGGATTCCCTTTGTATTTATAGTGTTATATGTTCCCAAGGGGATTTTCCACCCCTCCCTAGCTAGAGACCATTGTTGAAACAAACTCAATGGTTTAAAACTGAATTTGTTACTGTCTTTTAAAAAGAAAATTTATTATTCATTTTCATTCATTAAAAACCTTCTTTATACCATTATTTATTTATTCTTAATGAAAACAAAACCCATTTTATTGATAGATATTTTGGTTCTTGCAACACATACCCCCCCCCCCAACCACGTGACGTACGGAAACCTCAATAAATCTGCCTCATTTGAACTGTTTGTTCATCAAAGACTCTCAAAAATCAATTAAATAAATTTAAAATTTATAAAAATGTATTTCAAGGTGTTTACATGGGATATATACTTCATTTTCATATAGGGGGGCCAACTTGCCCCGACCCTGGGGCCAACTTACCCCATGGCGGGGCAAGTTGGACCCCCTGACGTCAACTGCGTTTTTTGTCAAATTGTGAGCCANAAACTTCATTTTAGTATAGGGGGGCCAACTTGCCCCGACCCTGGGGCCAACTTGCCCCATGGCGGGGCAAGTTGGCCCCCCTAACGTCAACTGCGTTTTTTGTCAAATTGTGAGCCACCTAGTATTATATTTGAAAAATAATGACGTTGCATACGTAGCTTAGTTCATGGGGCTTACTTTGAAACCGGTTTTGTTACTCTAACCCACTCCTAGTTGGCTCTACAAGGCCAAAAGTGTCTAACTGGGCCAACTAGCCCCGGTCTCCCCTAAATACCTGGTTTTATTCGTTGATTGAACTCTGATCGAAGCCAAATTGGACGAACCATCATAATAAATGTGAGATTAAGACAATTGGAACATTTATTTGCTAAATGATGGCAAGTTTTTTTTTTTCAAAATTTGCAAAGAAATATAAGTGCTTGCTTTAAGGGTTACTGGAAGTGTTGTGAGCTGCAATATCTTGTTTATATACACATTTCTTACAGTGCAACCTTTTAAAAGTCGAAGCCTGCCCTTACACCACCGTTTCTCTTTTTGAATATTTATTTATTTATTTATTTATTTATTTATTTATTTATTTATTTATTGCAATTTTTTTTCATTTTTTTCATTGAAACATTCTTTCCTTTAGACCATGAAAAATTTTCTTTCCAAACTAACAAAACAGGATGCAGTAACTGGCGGGAATGTTGAGAAGAAAGCCGGCTTAGTCAAGAATAATTAAAATAATCCGATTGGCGTTATAGCATATATACATGTACATGTACAGTACGGACAATTATTAAAGCGATTAGAACTGTTTATTTTGACCAAAAACAGATTTTCCTGGCGTAATCTAATATTTTTTCTTTCTTTCTTTCTTTCTTTATTTATTTTGTTGTTGTTGTTGTTGTAATAATTTCTTATGAGATTATTACAGAGGTACGTATAGCTATCTACGAAGGTCCACGTGGTCTAATGGCAAGCACAGATTCCAGAATAATTGAGACAACCGCTGTTTTGGTGGTGAAATCGAATCAATTATATTTCTACGAGTTGTTTACAATGCATTTATTTTGAAATATGAATCTCATACTAACAGTTGCTATCCCTTTAATGACGTGCCATAATTTCATTTACTTAATGCTGTAACATTTAAATTAGATTTGTATGATGGGATTGAAATGAAAATGACACAACGTTTGGTTAAAAGCAGCAGAAAAGATAAGATGGACAAATCCACCAAAGAAGCTTAAGAAGAAAGGTCTTTACGTGAGTTGGAGACGCTTACACAACTAGTCTATGCATGCTATGTTAGTAACAAGTTCAAGAGAGTTGAAAAAATTCCGTTGTCTGTGTCGGCAGTGACGTTAATCTCCGGGTGTGTTTTCGACATCGAAACCCTTCATATTCGTTCAATTACCAGCATCATCGTGACCAGGTTCAACACACTGTCGGTATATATTTAGATACAGATACAGGGTTACTTAAAATGGTTGTCATACCCTCAAAGATCTGGGTTTTTAACAATCTTATAGGCTTTAAAAGCTCTACGTAAGTTTATATTTTTGCTGCTTTTCCCCACAGTAATCACTGATTAGTCCGATATGTGGAAATGAGTGTTAAGGGTACGTGAATAGATGTTGCTGGCTTGGCTATAAAAAGTGGTGCTTTTGCCTTGATATAAAGTCGATCGTTGGGATAGATGAGAATGACCCCCACCAAACTACAGCAGTCTTAATACAGAAATGTGCTTGGAATTTTAACATTGATTATAATTTTCCATGGAGAAAAATAATTGTTTTAATAGAATCTGTGTTCCAAAAAGCTTATTTTGAGGGGACGTATTAAAACACTTTTTTTATCCCGGAGGAAATGTGCAATATACCCATGCTTTTTGTTTCTTTTGCATGTCTAGTGATTAAACATTTGGTGGCTGCAACGATACAACTGTACAATAAAGAAAAGTTGATATTTGTAACAAAATAAAAAAAAAAAAATTATTAGGTGTGACAACCATTTTGAGCAACGGTGTATATAAGCCTGTATATATTTATATATAAATGGGCGTAACGTTTCATTTGCTCAAAGTTGTTAGCGATATCAGCCAGGGGATCCAAGATGAACAACACAAGCGCTGTAAACGCAAGTTTGTTACATGGTTTCGAAATTGACTTTCCATCCAGTGTAACGCAGCGATTTTTGCATTTCACCTCCACTTTTTTGAGTATCTTCATAACCTTCATGACAGCAGGGCATGTTTGTGTGTTTCTGTGTATCTACAAGGATCGGTCACTCAGAACACCATTCAACTGCTACGTGGTGGCACTGTCGGTGGCGGACTGTCTGATATCCATCATCGCAGCCCCGATTCACTCAATACAGCAACTCAGCACCAATGGATTGGCGCCGGAAATATGCACTGTCAAAATCACCGTGGCCACCTCCTCCATTGCCTACTCCCTTCTTTCCATGGGGGTGATCGCTGTCACTAGGTTGCTGGCCGTGTTGAAGCCCTTGAAGTATAGGAGCATGACGATCAAAACCGTTATCTTCGTGATAGGTGCACAGGCTACTGTTTGCATAGTAGTGACCGCACTGATGCAGGGCTCCCCCAACGTTACCTGGTCGTGTCGTCTGATGCACATGATGCACACGAAAGAGGCATATGAGAAGGCATTCGTTGTCTTCGCCAGAGAGCGAGGCAAAGCAGTCAGCGAATACTGGTGGATTTCAATCCCATGCATTGCTCTAGTCAGTTTCCTGGTCACAACCGTTTCATATGTGCGTATGTTTTTTGCGTTGCGATCTCGTCCTACCAACATTGTTGTTCCTCAGAACCAAAGTGAAGCTGGTCTGCAGATCGAAAATGAAGCTGGTCCGCAGATTGAAAATGAAGCACCTGAAACCCAAGCCACAGTAACAACCCAGGGTGCATACAAGGCAGACATTCTGACACTACAAACTGCATTTATACTAACTTTGGCTTTCTTCGTTTGCTACATCCCGTCCTTTGTGATAGGATTTTTGGTCGGATCAGGGAGTGGTTACCTCTATCCGATTGTAACTTCACTCACGTACTTTCACTGTGTTCTAAATCCTTTCGTTTATTTGTGGAAATCGCAGCAATTTAGAAAATCCATCAAGAAGTTGCTTACCTGTTTTTGAAATTTCACAAGGGAACTTTACCAAGAAATTATTGACATCATGCAGACTATCAAAAAAAGTGTGATCATAATTTGGCATAGAAAAAATCTGAACGTTAAAAAATCCGGTCAAAATATGCCTAAAACTTAAAATGGACTTTTATGTCGTGGCAGACATCGTGGCTGAGGTAATTATTATTGTCATTATATTAATTATGTATTATATTATATTATATTATATTATATTATATTATATTATATTTGTTCTTTGATAATGTTGTTTTCTATGTTAAGGGGCGCTTAAGGTTAGTTGGTTTCATGTTTAGCGGCCACATTCTAAATCAGTGAAAATTATAAATTAACATGTAGCAAATGGAGCTTGTGGTATTGATTACCCAACAAAGGAGTCGGCTTTTCTTTACAACTTCAGACTTTAGCAAGTGTAATGTCTGAAGTTCCGCATTTAGCACGAAGCCACTGTCATCGTGTTTCAGTGAATAGTCAAAGACAATAATTCATTTTGTAATTTAATTGGTTCCCTCTGCCAGCGCCATCGATTGATTTTCACTAGATATTCAGAGATACGTCTCAGGTTAAATTGATGATAATTCTCTGCACTGTGAGCAGACAAAAAGTCTACAAAATATAATCTGCAGTAATTGGCATAGAATAGAACAGATATCCGGGTATTTGCTGTGTGATTAAACCAGATATCTAAGTAAAAAAAAAAATTATTATTATTATTATATCACGTTGTTCTGCATTATGCTCTTGTGTATATAATAAAAGGTCAGCAGCGTTGTGGAAATAAGGTGTCATTTTGGTATCGTGTTGCACTGAGCACAAGTACACGTTTTCTCATAATATTATAGTGTTTTCGTTTTGACTTAATAAAATTTTCCGGTGTGAACAAAACTACTTCAATTTCATCAATCTGTTACCTATACTTATATTTTGAAAATACAATTTCTATAAAGAAATTTTAGTCAGATAAATAACTGAATACCAAGGATGAAAAATTCCAATAGCAACTTTTTAAAAATAAAATTTCGGTAACTTGAAATAGAATTACCGAACGAGGTACACTTGCAGAATTTTTACCGTCGAGCTTTTTTACGACTCGATCAAACAGATTATTTTACTTGGTTCATAAAAAGCGGGCACGTCGTTTCCGGTCTACAGTAGGGTTCATAAGTAAGTTTCCGTTAAATTCCATTTTACAGCGTTTAAAATATTTCAATCCCTAGTTTGTGAATAGAAGGTGGTGGGCAAACAATGGAAAACCATATCAAGTCCGTCAAATTTTAAACGGAATAACACAGAAGCTCAGACGGGATTACACAATAGCTTCTAAGACGGAATAAATAATAGCTTAGACGGAATTACACTATTTAGCCAAGCTTTAGCCTAATAAACGGCCCACGACGCCGGTATTCGCGAAGATCCGCTGTAATCAGGTGTCATTAAAAGCGGGAAACATCAGCTAGTAGATCAACATTCATACATGAAAATCATCAGGCACAAGCCTTAATATTTCCGTACCGTTAGTTTACGGCCAACCTGGTCGAAGGCCTTCATCAGACTGATGTTGGTAGTAATTGGCCTTTCAGGAAATCGTTTCAATCCGATTTACATGTTGATTCGGCAAAATCAAATGTAAATAAAATTTATTGTGTAATGAATAGCGGGTGGTCTCCTTTTTGTTTTCGTGTAATCTCAATATAGGTAGCCATCGTGGTATAGATCTTAGCAAATATTTCCAAAGCAAAAATATAAAAGAAAAACATTGCTTGGAGTTTCCTCCTTTTTAGTAATCTGCAATTACAACTAGAAAAGCACTCCGAGAGCGCAGCAAAGTCTCCATCCAATGCCGCTTCACTCCTAAATTTACATTCTATAATGATTTAGTTTTTTCATTCTTGATTATTGATTACTGATTGCTTAATGATCCGGATCACCACCAAACACTAATCATCTGTTCCTTGGCCCACTTCTGACAGTTCCTAAAAATTTCATCAAAAACGGCCCACAACTTTTTCTGTAATGTTGCTAACAGACAGGCTGACAGACAGACAGACAGACAGACAGAAAGAACCAAAAACATAACCTCCTTGGCGGTGGTAATAAACAATTATAAATGATAATGGGAAATATTCCTACACTAAAGACAAACACGCGGTATAGAGATGCACAATATGTGCATTGGGTTTATGCAACAGAGCCAGTAGATCTATCTAGGCTCGTAAGGAAATGAATTTTGATCCAATTAAAACAGCCATTATATTTTATAATATTTACAATAAAAATAAACCAACTTCTAAATCAGTTATCTTAATGGTAGTGTTTGTGCATAAAACTGTTCCTTTATTTCAATAGAACACATTCTTGTAAGTTACTAAATAATATAGGTAATACAATTTTCCTACTGTGGCGTTTGTGGCACCCTGACCTTCAGAGATAACTTGAAGATAGGCTATAGTGAAGAGGTTAGTGTCAAGTTATCTCTGAAGCTCAGGGTGGTTTGTGGTGGCAGTGCACAAAATCCATTTTTTTTTTTTTTGTCAATTCTGATGAATATTACATAATGACCAATTTTAATTATCTGCTACCATACGGCTTCATACCCGTGGGAGTTCAAAGTCACACCCTGAAAATGCCAATATGTAAAAATGATTTTTTATCAAAACAACTGCATAACTTCCTGAAAAAAGAATCCAATCAGTCTGATTCCCCAACCGAGGCTGTAATACAGTCCTTTGAATCTTTTCTGTAAGTTTGATAATCACAAGTAACACGGTTTTCCTTAAATGGTCATTATGACATAAATGTCCAAAAGAGGGTTTACTTTGAAGTAATATTACATAATGATAATCACCACCTCATTTTAATATAATGTAAGTATCATGGATATATTCAGAAAATGTGACTAGCGAAGACCTTCAGGCTCATAGAAGTTCGAAGTCACACCTTGAAAATGCCATGATGTGAAAAATGAGCATTTCACAAATATGCGTAACTTTAAATAAAAATTAATCCGATTAAGTTGGTTTTCAAATTTTAGTTATATTCCTAGGTCTTATAAGTTTGAAGACAATAAGTTAAACAGTTTTCCATGATAATGCTGTCTGTATTGCATGAACTGTAATATTTGCTTCAAAAAAAAAAAAAAAAAAAACAAAACAAAATAGGTAGCATGATATTTGAAAAATGATCCGATCAAGCTGTTTTTGTTCAGTCTCAACCTGTATCCTTCTCACATTCACCAGTCCTGTCTGAACACAAAAGGTTTAACGATTTTCTATGAAGTGTGTTTAATGTACTGCATACTGTATAACACATGCTGAAAAAAAAGCATAACTTCAAAAAAAAAAAAAAAACGGTCTGATCGAGCTGATTTTCGAAGTCGAACTGCATTTTACTAACACTGATGACTCCTGTAAGTTAGATCTTTCGGTTTTCCTTGAAATGTTTTTTTTTTTATTGGAGATAGTATAATATATGCCAAAAAAGGCATAACATTTGGAAAAATGGTCCGATCAAACTGATTTTTGAACTCGACCTTTATCTTATGAATAATCATCAGTTCTGTAAGTTTGAAAACAATAGGCCGAGCCCCTTATCTTGTTATCTCCGTAGGCGACAAAGGCGAAGACGGCTACAACAGGCGCAGGTGAAGGCTATATGTGCACACATATCTGTGTCTTTACATAAAGAAATAAAGAAGTGGTTCAAAAGTCTTCTACCCACGTCAGAGCGACTCTCACAACGTAAATCCGATAGGCGTGTGATGATAATATCACACCTCAACAATAATCATTTCCAGGCGTAACAGGAAACCATTGCATTTCTGAAGCACGCAAGTCAAAACGTGAAAATTTCGTCACGGAGACCTACTGATTATAATTACGTCCATACATGTATCGGTGTGGTCTGGGAGTATTGGAAAGTTCTGTTTAATCGAATGTGTTGTCTCTAAAAACCCGAGAGATTATTGCAAAGGCTAGCCCTTCGCGGAGGCCACGTGGTCCGATAGCAAGCAGAAATTCAAGAATAATTGCGATTACCTCCGTTTTGGTGATGAAACAGAAATTATTATATTAGTTGTTTACGCTGTATTTATTGTGAAATATGAATCTCATACGCAGAGTTGTTATCCCTTAAAATAATATTATGACCTAAATACCAAAAACTCCAAGAAGGTCTGCACACGTAAATTACAAAGTGTGATATTATATTCTGCACTTATTAATAAAAAATTGACCATGTAAAGTATTCAGTATGTCAAATAAATTCCATATATATATATTGTTTATCATGCTTGGCTGCCTATTGTTAGTCTGACACTCACATCCTAGAGCTAATTTCCTTATGATTCCAAATAGCCTAAATACAGTTTATCGACATTTTTTGTGCTCGAGAGTTTGAGACCAAAATTTTGAACAGCTCAAAACTTTTGCTCCAGTTTTACAATCTCTCAATAATTGCAAGAACTGACTAAGAATAAATAAGAATCAGCAACGAGCTTAAAGGATTTTTATCACGATTAAACTAAGAACCCTGGAATTTACCAATTCCTGGAATTCGTGACAAACATGATATATAATTTGTAATAATTAGTTGAATTAAAGATATTGTGATTGCATCTGGCAGGAAACCATTTCAGCTCTGATACGGTAATTATGTACAGCACGGTATCACAGCATGCGATGAATTAGGTGGATGGCATGGGCTCAGCTGTCATCGGAGGTCTCTCGTCGTCTTGCCTTGCTCTAAGGTTAATTCAATGTAATTTTTTATATCCAAAAAGATATGTCGTTTGGAAAAACAGATTTTGTAAAAAGTACGTAGACACTAAATTTAGTGACCCGAAACGTAGTGCCAATTCTGAGAGTTGACAATCACACCCGTGGGCTACTTTTTTCAATGAGTATATTACATATATTAACCAAACTTAATTTTTTCTAAATGTATACAACAAACAATTCCATTCTTTAAAAGCGGGCCAGCAACGGTTCTGCATTCAAATACTAAACATAGTGAGTTCTCAAACCCCATGGTGATAGTACACGATTGGCCATCTCTCGAAAGAACCTTAGACCAACATTTAAGTCTAATTTGACCAACAATACATGGAATAGATTTGTGGTATTTCATTCAAATAATTTGCACTCAATTGAATGAGACTAAATTTTTTTGTCTTTTGATTGAAGCCAACATTCAGTTTAAAATCAATTTGCGAAACCAGTCCCACGAGGCCTTGTGACTGAATAATGACAATAATCATGTCTTTAGTCCAACATAGATACAAATTCGTGAGTTAAAAATCTGCAAAGCCATCAGTAAGAATCCTTTCAAAATGTGATTACAAATGACACAAAACAATTCCATCACTAATGCAGTTACTTTTTTATTTAAATGCGATTTTTATTTTCTTTTTTTCATAGTTAAAAAACTATGTCTTAAAGATATATTAAATAACTACAGTACAAAACCTACAATGATATTGAAATTATGCTTTCACAGAAATTGATATTCAGATCATACAGGTAATTATATTAAAAATTACTTTGCGTAACTGTGGTATTTGATCAAGGATATTCTTTCTCTCGTTGCAGTATATTGTAACATAATGTGCCGCTGTCTTTGTTGTCTTCAAGTTACATGCTTGTGAAATATATTTGAATTCTTTGTTATTGAAGTTTCTGCCGAGTCCAGTGCCAGGAATTCTCATAGGTATCAAGGGAATGGGATCAATGGGGAAGAGATATTCTTTACAATGTGGTTAAGAACGGGGCTATGAGATGGCTACCAGTCGGCACTATCTAGCATTTTTTGTATTTCTTGGATGTGTATATTAATTGACCTGATTGCTGATTAAATTGACCTGGTTGTTGTAGGTGAATATTGTTTAATGTATTTATTATCATTGGCCTGTGTAATGTAATTGAATGTAATTTACAATGTCCCAAAAGCCCCATATTTAATAGTTTTGATTTCGTCAAAGTCAGAATCATTAATCATATATCTAATAAAGCTTGGTTTGAAAATATACCAGGGTGGGAGAAGTTAGTAGGAAGCTTTTCTTACTTGAGATGACAATTTCTATAAGTCACTTATAAAAATTGCCACCCTGCTGTTTGGGCGCATTCTGTAGAAATGGAAAAGCAAGATAATTTCCGGAAGAACCAGGAGTTGGCTGATGAGTGAATGGATAAGTAAGAATCATTGGGAAGAACTATTGCTTAGAAACCCTTGGAACGAATCTACAAGCAGGACGCTACAACTTTACCAACTTCAAGCAGTAATAAACAAAATGCATGGCTATTGGATCTCCATATATTTTTGCCGTAACTGCAGGTCTATTCAAGTCAAGACGGGACTTTCTTGAGAAAAAAGTAATTTTTCTTTGATCAACAGCTAATATTGACATGTAGTATTGCTTCCAATATTTCGATGTTTCTCAGGGCCTCTTCATATAACAAAGTTTATTTGATATAAAGCTGGGTCACTGTGAGATATATTGAAGGTTATATTTAATTAGCTGTCAATATTAGCTTTTGGTTGAAGAAAAATTACTTAACTCTTATACCATAACACAGCTGATGAAATCCTTCTCTGAGACTTTCCTAACAAACAACCAGAGTAGATTAAAACTAGTATCTTAATACGTTGCAAATTCTTTGCCCAGATCCCAATGCATTTCCAAATCGTGTGCCAATTTCAAAACAATATTCTCATGTTGTGCATGTCACAGTTTGGCTTTTGTTCATCGAGTGCTCTTCTTTTTCATTATTTTATTGTCATTGTCTGTGAAGTACACATCCTCTCGCTTTCTCGGTAGAGCCGATAAACAGGTGATAATTAGGAGGAGCTTTTAATCACCAGGAAACGTTCTGAAGTGTGACATGAAACCATTTCATAATGCTGACAGGCACGATTGCTCACGATTCGGTAGCATTTGTTACAGAACAGATTTCTCCCGAGTGTAATTACAGATACCATAAAACCATTATATCCCTAACGCTATTCTGCGTCAGCGACTTGCTGATTTGAAGTACGTCTTCTGTAATTTCATACACAAAGCGGTATGGTCTGGAAGTATTGGAAATTCTGTTAAGTCAAATCTTTTATCAAAGGTGGCTCACGTGTTGTCTCTAAAAACCCCAAAACTACACAACTGTATTTCAAAATCTGAACGTCTTTTATTCCATATTTACAGTTCAGTACTTTGTCTAATTAACAATTGCACATTGGTTGCACAGAGACGTGTTGAAGCCCATCGTGAAAAAAGCACTTGTAAAAATGTACGAGTAGGAATACTAACAGTTGCTTGTTGCGGCTGACCTCAAAATGACTCATATTCCATGCATGTGTGAGTACTTATACCCATTACGATGAAATTTGATTTGACAAAAATAAAATAAATAAATGAATAAAAATGAAAATTAAGAAAGAAAGAAAGACTCTGTCAATTAATGTTATGACATATATAAAAATAACTCCAGAAAGTTTTGCACAAGTAAATTACAAAGTTATATATCAAAATCTGCAGCTCATCAAAGTAGCTTGAACATATTGAGTATTCTGAAAACATGCAGTGTGTCAATTAATCCCCTATATGTGTTGAAAAGCATGCTACACAATTCATATTCTTAGGCAAGACAATCAGATCTTAGAACTAATTTAGGATTCCAAATAAATAATAACAGAACTTAATTGCCTTTAAATGTCTACAATATTCACTTTTTTAAAGACGACCAATAACATTTCTACATTCATATACTTAAAAAATAGTGTTCAAACTCTTTGACCATAGAACACCAAGGTGCAGTTTCCCCAGAGAACTTTAGATCAACAATTAACTCTATTTTGACCCAAGGTAAATCTACTGCAGTGCATTGAAATGATACATTGAACCACATTTACGACACAGAAAAACTGTTTAAGGTCAGTAGTTTACAGTGGACAACTGTATTTTTCTAAATTGAATTAGACTACAACTTTAGTCTGTATCAACTTCCAGTCTAAAATTCATTTTCTAAAACTGGCCTTGGAGGACCTCTGACAGAATGGCATGTAGAACCACATCAAATCTTCAGTACGTGGGTACATTGCCTCTATTGAGCAATTAGATATCTTGGTTACAAGGGGTGACATTACACCAGTCTATTTCTGATGTGGTAATTTTGCAAAGCCGAGATTATGATATATAATTTGGTAGCATTGGTTGAATTACTGATATCAAATGAAGGGTGCTTACAGGTAGCATGAAACTATTTCATCTTTGATATGGTTATTTTTTGCACAGAATCATTCCCTTTCTGAGACACTTTGTAAAGGAGAACTGGCATGTCAAAATAATCTCACAGCTACTTCATGCTTTGACGCATGTGTTATGCAATTTCACACAGAAATTAGCATGGCCAAGGAATATTGGAAACAGTGTTTCATCAAACTGTCAAACATAAGCCTTTACAGGATTCTTTAACAAAACCACATGGTTCAAAGTCCTAAAGTGATGTTAAATAAGGATGTGCAACTTTGCAAACTGGCAAGAGTATATATATATATATATGTATGTATGTTTAATTTTTGTGTAAGCTATTTAATGTAATCAGCATGAGAACTATTTCTTCTCATGCTCGGTTCACTTGAAGCCAGCCTGACAATACATGTTGACTAACAAACAGCACTAATTCTGTAACAATTTAGTTAAATACAATGTATTGTGCACTGATGACCTGTAGAATCCAATCAAAGTAAACAACAATGTAATCTTTAATGTAATAAGCAGCTGTAGTAAAACGGACAACCACTGTGAAATATAATACATCAACAGTAGCAGCAGACCACATAATAAATTCATAATGATAAAAAGTTACATTCACTGCACATTCATTCAAATATGGGTATCTTAAACATTACAGCAAAGTACCACATAGACAGCATCCCACACAGCTACTAATACTGATTGATATGGAATTCTGATAATCAGATATACTGATAAATTAATTAACTAGTTGTGCTTTGCAACACTTCAGCTATCACGGAATCAGCTTCACACACTAATTACAAAGAACATGAAATTAAAGCACATATAAGCCAGCGATTTCTTGTGCTAAATTCTATGTTGATATCACATGCATTTATTAAGTAAAGCGCACTGGCATTAAAATAATGAGGAATGATTATATGCAAATGACAACGAAATAGAATAACTTTTTTTAACAAACTTGTGCGGAACTGCACAACTTTGGACATTCAAAAGATAATCAAATTTAGTGTGATATCTTAAAACACCAGCCATTTCAGCCAAAAAGGAGAATTTACAAATCACCCTTTTTGTAGCAGTTACCACATTCTCTTAACTTTCAGATTGTTTTGCTTGAAAACAATTTACCCTATCAGTCAACAAAACCTTTGGGAACATCTGCATGATAATAAACATGTGACCAGAACTTTGAAAATTTTGAAATATTATAACAAGGATGAACGACTACCTTTATTTCTGTGCCAGAATTGCTCTTAAGTCCTTATCCCTCTTGTGATAGTATGAGGTATAACCAAGTGGAGCATAGCTAACAAAAGGTTGTCTTATCCTTGCGTGAGGAGAAAATATATGTACAGAACAAGGCATGTTAGAAGTGATTGTGTTAGGTGACAAAGACTGACTGTATGAAGTTAAAGGTATATGACAGCATAGTAAAGAACAACATAGAGACAGTGCCAACTTCTTCATGCCTACTCGTACATGGACTGACTTTCATTCTTCTTCAACAAATGTCACATTCAATTACACTTTCACTCATGAATATTTTCTTTCCAATTCAATAAAGCTACACCATATTTACATCTAAAATAAGCATAAGTTAATAGACATTTCTACAATTATATTTGACAACAAAAGACAGAGGGGCCACTTCTTCAATGTCACTGACATGTGTGGTCTAAGCAATGATATCTGAGGAATCTCTTAGATTACTAAAATGAAAGTGAAAGTAAAATTGATCCAAGGACAGACTTCACCTATTTATAATGGTTGAAATGTCCTTAATTGTGGTTTGTACATCCTTGCAGACACGTACTTTTCTCTCTGGTGATGCAATTAACATTTTTTCCCCTAAAGTCTCTAATTTTGTGAGCATTTCCTGTACTTGAAACTTAGCATGGGGAGGCAAAGTGTCTATCAATTTACTACAGTGGGAATGTAAGGATTTCACCCTCTCTGACAGTTGAGAAAAACTGTCTTGGTCACGCATACTTAGAGTGGACAACTTCTCAATGCTTGAGACCAGGCTGGACCCCATGTCATTGACTATTTCTTTTGTAGTAGTTTCAGGATCAGCTGAATTCTGTTTACTATTTTCTAAAGATTGGGTCAGCTTAGGTTTGTTGGTAGGCAGCACTGGTTTGCCTCCTGGGAAGATAGATTTTCCGCCTGGGGGGACCCTAGGCTTGGGAGCTATAGGTGGGGAACCCACTCTGGTTCTGGGCCTTTCTTGGGACAGTTCCAACTCATCATCCCCTGGTGGTGGAGATTTAAGTCTCTGAGAGCCTCGTAGTCTCGAAAAATTGTCCCCCATTCCTCCTGTGCTGAGATCAGTCTTCTCTTCAGACTCACTCCCACTCTCAGACTTTCCAGATGTAAATTTTCTCAGCCTGTCACGGATCGACTGAGGCTTACGAGGCACAGGAGGACTCAAAGACTTCTGTGGTGGTGACGGTGATTTTGATTCAATCTCAGAATTCCCCAGTGCATAGGGTGGAAGAGACTGACCAGGAAATGGTGCTCTGCCATTCTCTTGCTGTGTAGCCTCATCCCCATCTGCTGCTTTAGAAAAGCGGGGTGAAGGTTTGGGTTTCCATTTAGCATACTTGTCTTCAGCATCTGAATTCTGTCTCTGCATCCAAGGGATGCGGACAGGGCCTCCACTATCAAAACTGTGATTAGCTGTGTTAGCACGAGAGAAATAGTGATCATCTGGTACAGTTTCTGATTGCGTCCTTCCTTTCCAGGGTGGAGCAGAGGGCTTGCCACTTAAAACTACAGGCCTACTGGTGGTGCCCTCTATATTTGCAGCATCATTGGCCATATCTGTCTGGTTTCGAGAACCAGTTAGATCAGACTTCTGTCTATTGAGCCAAGCAAGAACTGGCTTGTCTTGGCCACCTGACATCACATGACTTGAGGATGACCTTGACATTCCAGAATTGATATTGTCTGAATCAGATCCCCTCCTTTCACTCAACCGGTCTTGTAATTCTTGTACATTTACTCGTTGCTTGTTTTCTGTCTGTCTATAGTCTGAAACACTGCCCTGCTGTTTATACTCCTGCTGTTTGTTCTCTGATTGACTTTTGAGGTCATTTTTATCATTTTCCTTTTGATTATCAACTGAAGTACCTGTGCTAGGTTCTAAAGACTTTAGATATTCTCCAATACGAGTACTTTTTGGAATTGTTCCATACCGACTGATTGCCCTTTCAACATTCCCTTTGTCTAATGCCACCATCTTGCGCTCTTCTAACTGTCCCTTAGAATTCAAATTCAAGTCATCTTCTGTGCGAGATCGCCTTTCTTGAGAAGATTGCGTTTGTTGAGCCTGGAGAGGTTGTGACTGTAGCTGTTGTGATTTTCTCTGTAGTGCCCTCTGTGGAAGAGGCAAGGGAACTTTGGGCGCCTGTCCTGTTGGGGACACAATCTGACTAGTTGCAGTGGTTGTTAGTGCAGACTGATTTGGTATATTGCCATTAGACTCAGCAGGTGCCCTGTCTTTCTTAGGCAGCATCCAGGGTCTCGCTGGCTTGCTGCTTTCTTCAGTGTATGACTTGGACATGAGTCTGTCACTTAGTGAAGATTGCACCTGACCCTGTTCCGAGTCCAGCAACGGGCTCGAGTGACGCGAACCCTTATCACATTTGCTTCCCATAGAGAGACCAGAATCGTCTAAAAATTCAAACTCTTTATCTATTGTATCCGATATCTTTTCAACATGTGATCCAGATGTCTTTTGCTGTGCAAGATATGCCCTGGTGTGTCTGGGGGACAAGTTCTCCTCGTTTCCTTCAGTCACTGTGTCTGGAATTGCTACTCCATCCCTGTCACCTCTATCGCGCTCCTGCTGCTGTTGTTGCTGCTGGTCTCTAAAAGAACTTGTCCGTTTTGGAGGAGTTGGTGCCTTTTTCAGTCGACTACTGTTTCTCAATGCACTGGTAAGGAACGAACTAACGCTGGATGTGTCTGCTGTTTCAAAACCAAATTTTCTGCCACCGCTTGACTTGGTAACTGCAGTATAAATGGTGCTCAGTTAGTCTTTGTGCAGAAGACTTTTTTTATTCACAACTTGGGAATTAATAAAAATCATAATTCCCTTGACAAACGATCACCCCCTTAACACAAGGCAATACGTATGTGCCAACTAATACGACATTTGAAATTATGTTAAAATAGTTAAAAGTCTAGGAAA
Source organism: Lingula anatina (assembly GCF_001039355.2). The sequence continues at coordinate 984,486 of NW_019773958.1, forward strand.
AAATTTAAACCCCCTTCAAAAGGTGAGTAAAGGTGCAAAGAGGCCTACTTGAAGCAGTTTCCATATTCTCTATATCAGCATTCTCCCCACTCTGCCATCTTTTCTTTTTTGGTAAAGTTGGTGTTGGCATGCTTGGATGTTGTATCTCTCCACTCTTCTCAAGCTCTAGCTCTTTTTCCACCTCTGAAAATGTATAAATTAAATATTGTTCTGAAAATACAGGCTAGGACAGAGCATACAGACTTAAGTTCTGTGTGTGTGTGTGTGTGTGTGTGGGGGGGGGGGGGGGCTTCAGCAGTCATATTTTCTCTACAGCATAAAAATTAATAATAAATTAAAACATGATATCTTATTGCTTTCAAAGTTGGAAAAAAACAACAAAATAACAAATAACAGCAAGTGACAACATTAAAAAGCACATCACTGTTAACATACATACCCTCTCCTATGCTGGAATTCTGGAACATGTTGTCAAGGTCTTCTTTTATTTCACGGAATGTTGGACGCTCACTTGCCTCCCACTGCCAGCCTAATCACAAGACAATCATATCACCCTTGATGAATAATTTTGTAAAGGCCTCCAATCATACAATATATATATATGACACCATTAGCTACCATATGACTCTTAAACTGTGTACCACCATAATCACACACCAAGGTGACAAAAAAACCAAGCTACAAACTAATATTCCAAATCACTGCTAATTGCTGTTATCTTCAGGAAAACACTGCACTTGCAAAGCAATGTTTTAATGAACTACCAAAATGCTCTAATAATTTATTTCTTAGCAAAGGCATTTAACCTGGTGATAAACTGTGACATCTTTTAACATCAAACTTATATGCACTCACAAATAATTCCAAATAAACACACACACACAAACACACAAAATGTGCTCATATTTCCTCATTGGTAAGTCAATATTCTTAGGAATCTACTCTCACAACTGATTGCAGTACATCTAACACAATGAACTCACATTTCCTCATCAGTAAGTAAATATTCTCCGGACATCCTTGTGGTCTCTCCATGCGGTAACCACGCTCTAAAAGGTGGTAAACTTCTGAGAGATCCACTCCAGGATATGGCGACATGCCATACGTTGCCAGTTCCCAAAGCAAAACCCCAAAGGCTAAAAGTAAGACACGGTAAAATCGTATGCATTATATAGTTACATGTTCTATTATACACATACAAAAACTAGATACCTTTTTTTATTGAGGCAAAATTTGACCAACTAAATCTAAGTGCAATTTAAAGGCAACTGCATGGCTTGTAAATCATGCTAGACAGGTAAAGGGGAAATGAGTTCCAAACATTATACAAACTTTTTTTCCCACAATGCCACTGTCTCGTGTAAGATTAGAAATGTCCAATAAAGTGTAAAATACTTACAGGAAATTTTCATAACTTCAAAAACTCCCACAAATCACACTGTAGGCCATATTATACCACAATAACTACAGAGGCAACTTTTGAGCAAGGAGAAGTCACAATTTCCACTTTCCTTTATTTTCTTTATTTTGCCAACTTCCTTTTTAAAAACATTTTAATTTGCATTTTAAGCCTAATCTCCAAGTTCATTTTTAGTCAAGCTGCATGTGTATTTGAGTGGGACATCTAAACAGACTCTTTTTTAACTTTCAGGTTAAGTACAGTTTCAATTTTTGATGCATTATTACATTAAGACTATCTCCAAAACTTAAATTGCAAAAAAAATTAAGTTCCTTCTTACCCCAAACATCAGACTTAGTGGAGAATGTATTATAAGCTAGTCCTTCTGGGGCAGTCCACTTGATGGGGAATTTGGCTCCAGCATGGGCCTGGTAGGTGTCATCCTTCATCAGGCGAGCCAGTCCAAAGTCTGCCACCTTCACCAAATGGTTTTCACCAACAAGACAGTTCCTGGCAGCAAGATCTCTGAAATTATCAGCACTAGATGTCAGCATCAGGACATGATTTATATTCTGTCAACAGATGGCTCTCTATTTCGAAACTGTATTAACTGTAATGTCTCTGATTCAGAAGTCATAAATAGTACTGAATGTTTAACCAGTTAAAATATCTTTGGATAAATAACATTACAAAGAATAACTGTTAAGCTGAATATTAGAAGGAACAATTTTTATGATCTGTTCGATATCATTTCAAATCAACCACACAAAATGCTAAACAGTGGTGTCTGCATTTTTTATGTTATTTACTCATCAATATTCATCTTCAAAAAGCAAAACCCGTGTCCACCATACATGACATCATACTTAATGAACAAACTGACCCACCTGTGAATAAAAGGTTTGTCCTCCAGGTAAGCCATCCCTGAAGCTATCTGCGTTGCCATGTAGAGTAATACTGTGGGTCCCAGGCTCTCCTGAGAGGAGTTCCGCAGAAAGTCCAGCAGATTTCCATTGGGCATGAACTCCGTGACGATATAAAATGGGGGTTCTCTGGTACACACTCCTGTAAGGGTAAGATGCAACAGGGTGTGACAAAAGTTTATGCACACTTATTAGATTACTAAGTGAGGGTAAGCAATGTCTCAATACTCTACAAACATAATTACTCTTCTGTACATTCAAGGAAATATAGAGTAGACTCAGCATAATTCATAACTTAAGAAAACAAATTATTGTATATCTTGAAAAAATCTGACAGCATGGATTTTTTTTCTTGGGTATTAACTGAAATAAACTTTAACATTGCCTAACTTGAATCTCTGTGTAACTCAAAGGAATTTCCTGGTCCTATGGTGTCTGAATGATGCAGAGTGTACTGTGTAGGGTTTGGCAATAATGTAAAATAAAGGAAAGGTCTTTAAATCCTGCTATTGTTTAGATACTGTGCAGTTCTCCTGGAGATGGAGTAATGGTACTGGGAGATTTTGTATACACTAATGAAAGGAATTAGAATGGTTATTAAAACCCTGCATATCTTTCTGGCATCAATGAAGCTGTGGCCTCAATGCACACATTAAATGTTGTCAAGTCACTCAAATGTAAGTATAGAAAACAGCTGCCATGTTACCTAAGAGCTGGACAAGATTTTCATGTTTCATTTCTTTCATAATGGCTGCTTCTTCCAAGAAATCCTTCAGTGCCATGGTGTCCTCCTATAAGAAACAAACAAAGAATAAACAAATCTTCACATCCAGAGTTGTTCAACTTCAAAAGGTTACATGGAAATAAATGTAACATGATATCAAGAAATAATCAGCGTAAATTGCTTTGTTTTGAAATACAGTTTTACAGTATAGTGTATTGTTATAATGAAATATTGGAAGATATCACTCAAATATTATTACCAAGATGATAAGGGGTTTAATTACATGGTAAATTCCAATCATTTTGATAAACACAGATAAAACCCCACTCACTTAAAATACAAATACATTCTGCAGCCTTTCTATAGATTTCAGATGTTTCACCCAATTAAAATGGTGCTCTGTTCTCCACAACAAACTACCATTTGCCATCCAAAATTGTATATATTCTGTTAAAGGCAAACTTGATAAGTATACAATCAGTATATCTACTTTTTCTTACCTTCAATGTTTTGACAGCAACAATTTTGCCGTATTTCTTCCACACACCTTCATATACATCCCCATACTGGCCTCCACCTGAAGTAGATAGCATGGTTTTATACACATCAGAAATATCATAAAGATGAGCTAACTTTACTAATTATCATTTTCATAATTATCACTTTTTTTCTTTCATTCAAATCCTCTTTGTTTGCCGATTGGGCCAATTTTCTCTTTTGATATCTGGACCCTGGCTTATCTCTATTGGCTGATTCTTAATTTTTCCACCTCTTTGTCAGATACAGTACTCAAACACTACCAAAAGTAAGTCTAGTCCTGCGCTGGTGAGTCTCAACAGAAAATAGGAAAACAGAAAAAAATATTTCAAAAACTGGAATTTTATTGCAAATGCATAGGAATTATTCTGTTAGTAAGAGGGTTTCCCAACACCCCTAACAGAGTCTGGGGTAGCGCTAACACTCGCCAATTTAGCCAAATGCTAAAACTGCTGTGAACTGGCTAAACAAAAAGGGCTTAATTTGACTCATTTGAGCCATTTGGATAACAAATTGACACAAAAGTGATGATTTGGCTAAGTGAAAAAAAATTGCTATCGCTACCCCAGAGAGTCATATCGGTTTACCATACGTCTTTACTTGTGGTAAATAATACCATTTAGCTTAACAACAATCACCTAACAATCATCAGGGCAGTAAGCCTTACCTAGTCTGTGTTTCATCTGTATCTCAGTTCTCTCTATCTCCCACCTGTCAGGCTCTGGGCTCAGGCCGAATACTGTAGGTTTGTCTCTCTTAGCGGCTGGGTACAACAGGGTGGTGATCAGACCGTCAGAGTGCATAGAGTGGTGATGCACCAGTTCCGCTAGCGTGTTAAAGCGGTGCTCTTGGGTGACATACACCTGGAAAGGTGACGTGGTAAAGCATTACAGTGAACTGAGTGACTAAATTCATTAGTAAATATTGATATACTCAATCTTATGAAAATACATAAGCTATGTAATCTTATCAAATACCTGACGTATTTACATTACATTACATATTTACATCTTTAAGTCACTGAACTTCTTTAAATGATAAATATTTGCTTGCTTACATTAGTTTTTCACTGGTGATACTAGTTGTAACTATTTTCCCACATCAATGCTCCAATTCAGATAAAGCATCTGCCAACTTGTCACAGTTTATGCATTTCTGCTCTGGTAAGTTGTTTCAAAATAACAGGACTCTCATAAAACATGGTATGGTCTATCTTACACCTTTCAATTAAGCCTTATTGCACTGGACCAATATAGCAAGTAAATGATTTCTTTTTTCCTGAGTGTACACAATTTTACCTTAGAATCGCTGTCTTCACTAATCCTATAATGATACACCCTTCCTTCATAACGTAGAGATATGGACCTCTGGCCCGGACTACTTTCACTCTCGCGCACAAGGAAACTCCCGTTGATCCCGCTACTAAGTAGATACTCTGCTGCGTTCCTGGATATAGGGCCATGGTACCAGGAAAATTTGTCTAAACTGTTGACAGGGGCGATGTAATTGCTGGGCACCCAGCCCAAGGCATTGGCTTTGTTCTGGACTTCACACCATTCTCGCCCTTTGTTGTAACTTAGGATCTTCACTTGTTCTCCTGGAATAGACATAAACAAAAAAATAAGAAGTTTTAATTTAGGATATTCACTTGTTCTCCTAAAACAGATGTTAAGGAAATATGAAGAAGAAGAATTATCAATAGGTAAAACACATTTTCTCTGGGTGTCCAGTCATTTTATTTTCTGTCTCTGTCACGTCTGGAAATCTGCACTTGTTCTACTTGAGCAGAAATAAATAGAAAACAATGAAACACAATACACATCAAAATGTAAATAATTTATCTGAACATTTTTAAGTCAATGTCCGTATGTCATATTGGCATTTACATTTTTGTTCTTGTTCTTACTTTAAACAGTAACAAGAAAAAATGCAAAACACAAACGGGTATGAAACATATAATTTGATTGTTTGTTGGAAGCATCTGGTGACAAAAGTTGATTTATACATTGAATAAATATAAAATCATGACATGTTACTTTTCCTTCATCTTTTAATTAAATGGTCTACACTTAATGAGTTTTGGACATTTTGCATTCCGGAAAAGGCAAAATGAAATGTCACCTAATGTCACATCCTAGCAAACAGTCATTTTTTTTTTTTTTTTTGCTGGGGTGGGGGAGAGGGACAGCAAGCATATTCATGATTATTTATGCAAAGCCATTTGAAAAATATATTTTGTTTGCAAATTATAGCAAGTCAAAGTATGCAATACCACTGTGTCAATTGAGTGACATCAAAGATAAAATAACTTTAAAGTTAGGTATAAAAATGTAGTAAAAATGAAACCTGGTCACTGGTTGCAAACAGGCAGATATATGTTGGAAGGCTATATACTTATAGTCCTTGGCACTTATGCAAATTCTCAACCTTCTGAAAAAATCTACATTGCCAAATTCCATACACCGTGACATGCTTTGCTGTGTTGAATTTTGTTTTCAGCTAATTTTACTTCCCACCTTCTCCAAAAAATCTTGGGTCAACATTGTAGTGTTTCATATAGAGTCACAGATAACAACCATATGTGCAGGAAGAAACGGATGTCAAACTCATAAATTTTGCATATCCACAAAACAAAATCCAATAAAACATTTTATATAGCTATGCTTACTAAGCCATTATGTATGTATTGTGCAAACTTAAAAATCACGTTAGATGCAGGTGTAACTTTATGGTACATAAGAAAATGACTGATTTACAACACGGAGAGTATAAATAAATCCCAGGACTATCTGAGACATCTGTACACAGACACACATACCTCTACTAAATGATCCCATGGTGCACAATAAAATACCTCGATATGTTGATGGATCTGGATTAAAAACTATAAAATCCTTAAGGCACAGTTCCTCAGTACTCTGACTAGGTCACATAGAGGGTGAACAACACTTTGTAGATGCTTGCATGGCTAGGTGCGTAATTCTCTTGTGAAAATATCCTGACTGTGACATCACAAATACTGTGAGGGACACATGCTGCAGACTGATAATCCTAGGAATTCATTCACAGCGGTGTGATATGCCTTGTCACAAAGTTCACCTTCTATATTCATGTGCTTGTTTGGAGTGAATGCACATGTGACACCACCTTTAACGTGATCTTATACATGACACGAGTTTAAATTATCATGAGATTGGTCACTATTTCCTTGAATCTTCAATCACCATTCTTGTAGCTTTCCCTCAAGTTAATTATTACTACAACATGGGCAGTCTGATTAAATACTTAGCACACTCAGCCAAATTTGCATAATTCTATATCGGTACTGCTATGACAGTATTCAGGCACTTTTCCTCCACCTCAGCATATCAGCATTGATGCACAATAGTGAATATCTGGTTGAAAATACTACTAAGTATCTTAATTGCAGTCTGGCCACTCTTCCAGTTTCTCCCTTCTATCCCGCTATGGCAAACCAGCAAAAATAGATCAAAAATACGAATCCTGTTTAAGCTCCAGCATCACTCTTGGTCTCATATAGAGCTCAACATAGTCAGCAGCCTGATTCATGTATTTCGTGTGTGGTCACTCCCTGGTCAAGCTAGGCCACTGGCTTCCTGCCCTTCCCCTGTAATGTTCCTGTACTGCTGAGAAAGCTACCGGGTATATTATGTAGCTGTCACTGGCTTCTTGCTCAATGTCCAGCAGTGGTCACTACCTTACAGCATCAGAGTATTGTGAAGATACTGGACAAAAGTTTTAATTGCAGCCCCTGGTGACCACTAATCACTGACGGATATCACTGTAATGATCTAAGCAAGCACCTGCCAAAGTGAATACTTCAAAGCAATGCTGTCCCTGAACAGAGATATGGTCACATGGTGTTTACAATTAAAACACAATGACACCAAGTTGGCCCTCTGTAATCAACACACCAAATCATTTAAAGTACCAGGAGCCATACACTAAAGCTTTTCTCTTTGACAGTGTTTTGTGTTGTTCTTTAGACTGTACATATATGGAACAAAACACTGTCTCTGTCCTGAAAAAGCTATATGTCTATCTACAAACAGGTTTAAATGTACAGCACATATTAAAGGTACACCACGTATGAACATATCCCAAGTTATATGCAAAGCTGCCTTCCCAGGCAGGCTACCTTTAATCTATTGTTTCTGAGTTCATAAAATCCACATCAGCTCACACTGCCCGAGGCCACAGCACAGAGTTCAGGTTCCTGAACTATGTTGAAGTATGGCTGGGCCTGCCAGATAATTACCCTTTGTGTTTGATTACAATCTTTAATCTTCCATCTCTGCATTAGGTGTGGATCACCAAGCCAATCAGTCAATCATTCCACTCCATAAATCTGTACCGTATACATAGGGTCTATTCCCACAACTTTAGATCGATCTATCACCGCGGGGAGTCTCATCAGACTACCGTCAGATAATCCCCCTTAAGTGTCTGTCCCCGCCCACTACAAGCCGTAAGGGGCAATTAACTTTCGTGTCCGCCCGGCTGACAGCTATTCAGCGCGAACCCCCAGGGAGTTAGGTCGATCCAAAGTAGGTCGATCTAATCTATGGAAATGGGGTGTTAGAGGAATAGAACCGATACCAGTTATGATTTTGATATGAAGTCCTAGAGCTCATATACTCATGTACTAAAAAAATCTCCTAGTTCATTACTCACTTGATCATCCATCCCCATTTAAAGCCTCTAGCTCCTTAATTGACAATTAAAGCCCCTGAAAGTTCAGTAACTGTGTTAAAATGCACTGCTGAGGTCAAACTGGAGTCTTCAAGGTGATGACAGTCTTAAATTACGTACACAAATAACAGCAATGGTCCAGTAATGTCAACGATGAGCCAATAACAATCTGCACTACCTGCACATCATATAATCAGCAAGCACCAAATATTTCTTAATTACTAGTAGTGCATGTATGTATACCTATATATTAAATCTCTATCCAGGTGGGCATATGTCACGCATTAGCTCCTATCACAGCAAAGTTTTCATGGAAGAGGAACTCTATCCAACAGAGAGCAGTAAGCATGTGTAGTTAGATTCTACTCTGCTCATGACCATAGATATTCATCTAAAATGTCTCAGCAGTACTAAGAACCAAACCGTGTCAGTTATGAGTTATGATTTCTGTGTATTTGCACTTATGTTCTGTCACATAAATCTAAAATCTCAAATTCTTCCTCGGTCCTTCAAAACATTTCAAAACTTTCTTGCTCCATGTGTTCCAGCTCAACCCCCACTTGCATGAAAGGCATAAATTCAAGTGTTATCTCTGCGATTCCAGTAGGTCTCTAATATAAGTGGTGACTTAATTGCACACTCTGTTCCTGTCTTGCTGTGTATAATTTCCTCTGGCCAGCTGTAGTGTCTAGCACGCAGGTGCCCTTCCTCACCTGGCTGCAGTTTAACACACACTGCATCGGCCATTAATGCTGGCTTACTTACATTTTAAAAATCTGACACCAGTTTTGGCACTATTCTGATAAAAAATTCTATCCTTTGAATCTTCTTTTAAGTCATATCAAAACTTAACAACTTTGATAAAATCTGCACAAAATTCTTTCATAAGTGAGTTTCTGTATTTCAAAATCCCATTCACAACAATGTACTTTCAGTTCAAGCTTTTTAACTTCAACCAGACTTCCCACAATCTAACTTTCCTGCATCACCCTGGCACTTCTTTCATACAATACAAAGTCAGTGTTCAAACACCAAGTTGTTTTTCACAATTCTTAACCACTGCATCCTTTCTGGTCCCTATGCTGCATAATCCTGGTGTCTCTGACTATATGTAATTGTGTGATGGGAGTAATTGCACAGGTAACAGCAAAAAGGTGTTGACAAGATAATGAGAGGCAGCTGAACTTTGGTTTGATTGGTATGCTCACCTTGGTGACTCTTTCATATTAGCCAATGATTTTCATAAGTGATATGATAATCAAATGTTATTATCAATGATCAATTAGAAACACCTTCATTTTCTAAGGTTAAAGAGATTACTAGTAACAAGCTGGTATGTGCCGATTTCTTATTTAACTTATTTAAGCTTTCAAAGAATTGTATCATTTCATAGAACGTATCAACCTACTAGCATTGGAAATTCTTACTCGGCTATATAATGGATGATTTAAAAGCAAACTTAGGAATCAGCAAATAATCAAATGTCTTTCATATAATGTCAGATTCAACAAACTGATACATCACTCTGTAGTGTGCTGTAGGTGTGTATTGTAAATTCATAATGTGTCAGGTCAGTTCTCTCTCTCTTTTCTTTAACACAGCATATTTGGACTTTTTTCATTCAATGCCAGTTATTACAGATTAAGCAGAATAAAAAGTATTACAAACATAATGAGGTATTTTTCCAAAATTTCAAAGGTAACAGTTTATCTTTACTTCTCAATGTACCAGGGCAAGGTTTTTCACTATTTTTCATTATTTTTATAATTATTTCTTTAAATCTTTCCTTGTGTTCCTTTTGGTCCACTGGAAATTTCTAAGAATAAAAAGCATAATGTTACAGACATAAGCAATATCTTCTTTCCCCTTGTGTTCACCTGGCCCACTTACAAAACACAGTACACATACACAAACACAATAAATCCAAAATCCACGTCTTGAGCCTTCTTACAGCCCCCTCAGGCCCTGCAACTGTGTTTTAATGTGCATCACAATTTATGCATGTAAAAATGTGTATATGTAGTGACCAGGGCCTTTGCTCTGTATAAAAGTATCTGTGCTCCTCCCTTGCAGCAGCGTGTGAGCCAGGTGTCTACCACATCTGACACACTTCCAAATGTATTGAGAAACTTCCATTTAAGTTTACACTGATTATTATTAATACATAATATAATATGAATGATTAATTTGTGCAGAATTCTGCCTGGAGGTGTAGATCCTAATAAGGAAATGACTATCATTAAGTAATTATCGTATATATGTTAAAGGTGTTTTCATAGAAATTGCAAGATGACTTGAATTTATACATATAATCCAGGAGCGAGAATTCCAATGAGATAGATCGATCCTGCTAGTATGATAAGGTTATGGGAACACATTCTAAGATATAACACTTGAAGTGAAAAGGTTATAAACTTTTCTTCAATTAAAATGCATAAATACTGCATCATAAAAGCAACCTGTCATTACTGCCAGACCCTTGCAATCATGATGAGAACATTCTCCTTACCTTTACTTAGAGATAACTGATTCTCCCCACCACTTGAGAAATCATAGAGAGCCACAAATAAGTTTGGATCCTCTTCGCCCTGTGTGAAGGACAATAAGTTTTCTTTTGACGTCCATCTTGAGCTGAGGCTGCCCTCAAACAAGGGGGCATCTGGGAGGGGACGGGTCTGCAGCAACGCCTCTGAAAATAACAAAATGTTACAGTTAATATACACTCTTGAAAATTCCTTAATGCCAGACACATGATAATGTAATTGAATGACTAGGGATCCAAGCTCAGGTAAATGAGACAAAATGCATAATAGTTTTAGCTAAATTACTTTTAAGTCAAATCCATATCACTTTAATAAAATATCAAATATTATTTGGCTCTGAACAGGTGAAAAGGTCATTTGAAAAAAAAAGGTGACAGATCTCTTAATATGATTCCATATGTAAGTTTCTAAATCAAAACTTTCAATTGCTAATGTTCTTGCAGTTCAAAGCACATGTTATACCTGAGAGATGCATCTAAACCCTGTGTTTGGACAGTCCACTCTAAACACTAAACTAAACATCTACAATTACTTCCTCTCATTCTTTTTCCTCTCTGACGCTACAGTACTGTTAGTAAAAGCTGTTACACATCCAAATGCAGTCTCTCTCTCTCTCTTTTGATCTAATGTGTATACCTATATACCAACAGTCACCAAGGGGCGTATAATGTTGCAGCTGACGCCATGGGACTATGTGACACTAGTTTGCCATCATGTACACTGAATGCGGAGTTCATACCAGTCAAACCTGAGCACTCTATTTTAGGGATAGCACCACTCATAATATCAAGCTTCCATGTATGTTTGAAGAGGCATGTGGATGGACATCATGAAAGACTGGGTAAAAATAGGAAGTGGTGGTAGTGGAGTTGGGGGGGGGGGGGGTAGCTGGGGTACTGGCAGGGGCAGATATAGGCCGTCTTTTGGGTCTTACAGAAGACGGTCAGATTTTCAAGTTTACATTGACAGATATCTAAAATTTTCTGTCGGAAGATGGTAAAAAATGGAGGATTGATCAACAAAGATCATTTGAAAGACTGTCAGAAAATATCTCTGGATCTGCCCCTGACTGGGGCTTTAAGTCTGTAAAATATAATGAATCAACAAATTTTCCTCTGATATACTAGTACTAGTATGCATGTTTGGAGTGTCAAGGGATTGGTTTGCTTTGAATAATACAGTGTGAACACACATACAACAGGCCAGCCAGGTTTGGCAGTTAGTCTAGGGTATTTTGCCAGCACCTACCAAATAGTATCCTAATGGAAATAATCCAAGACAGCCCAGACTTGCTACAATTAGCTTAAAATCATGAAATTTCAAGATTTTTGGAAAAGAGGCAAAAATAACAGCAGAATAGCAAGTTTAAACAAATAAATGGTGATAAAATACACTGTTTTTTTTTCTCACTTTGGAAATGACAAATAAATGGTAAAAACAGTCAGAACACCATAATGACACGAAAATTATCATTTTTTCTCCCTTCTTTTGTTAAAAAATTAACAGCTATTTTTGAAATATCAGGAACAGTGCCTCTCATTAAAACTCATTGAAAAACGGAATAAAGGTGTCAAATTTTTTATTGGAGTTACTTAGTTATTCCTAAGATCTAATAAACGGTATATTAGATCTTAGGTTATTCATTAGTTCAATGAATAATAACACCAAATCAAATGTAACTTCATACATTTTCCATGCAAGTACAAATCTACATACCCAAAAAATACGTAACATTATCTGCGGAGCTCAAAAAAAGATCTGAAAACTGATCTTCACTCATGTCAGCTTCATATTCCATAGACTTGATCTTTAATATTACATTGTAATTCCTACTCCAAACACAAAAGTTGGTCATAAATTTAACAATGACCTAAAGTTATAACGTACATGACTATCTGTTGCATGGTTTGCATACTAAACCAGTAAAATATAAAACAGTTTAACCACAAGTTCAGCTCAGCAACAATTGGTTTTATATCATATAAAAACATTCACAATTGTGGTCTACCTTCAAATCCTCAGGTCTAAGTTAACATATAAAATGTGGTATCCAGGGGCAGATCCAGAGATATTTTCTGACAGTCTTCCAAAGTATCTTTGTTGATCCATCCACTACTTTTGACTGGCTTCCGACAGAAAAATTAGACAACTTCAATGTAAACTTGAAAAATTCTGCCCCTGATATCTGTTTGTATAATATCGCTGGCTTGAGTCTGTTTGATTTCCGTCTCTAGTTTTTTAAGCAAGCACAATTATATAACAATACAAAATGCACGCTCAGTGATATCAAGGAAAACAAAACGTGGTCTATATGGTACATTTGGTCTCTGGACCATTAATATGGCCTAACGTTACAAAGGGACAGAAGATTTACCAGTATGTTTCCTTAGACATGTGTTTTAAGTTGTTTGGAATGCTGCCGAAATGGTGACAAAATACTTTGCCTTGTTAGAACCACTGCAGACCTCAGTCCAGGATGTTGTAAATATTAGGACTACCGTATGCTATGCGCAGTTTTAATGTCAGAATGTGTTAGATGTGAATGGCTGAGCTGATACATAAACACATGCGGCATTAAGTTAGATGTGACTGTAAAACCAGACTCAACTAAATGAAGACAAAGTTGACAGTAAAATTCTACGTAGAATTATTGTCATTCCACAAATATCACACATCTAAATTTTTTTTTTTTTTTTTAGTCTGATCAAAATTAACAGGTTATCTTCTGTATTATTATTATTATTTTTTTTTTTTTTTTGTCTTTTTACAATAACGCAAATGTTAATAGTCTTGAAAAAATTAGAAGATAATTGCTGTGAAATTTACTTTCAATAGTTAAGAAAGGAACTTTCAAATGATATGAAGAAACGTACAATCTTATTTTTATTTTTCTTTGCTGAAATACATGGCTAATGGTACCCAATTTTTCAAACCTGTTGACAAAAAGTACACAGCAAGTAGGCTAAACATGAAAAAAAGTCTTAAAACCACTAAACTGAAATTGCAATCTCAAACATTTCAAACAACTGGGATAACAGGCAATTTCACTACAAAAGCAGTTCCAAAACAAGTAAATTAGTTAATTGCCACCAGATGTCTCTGAATGAGGTTTTTGCCAAGAGAATCCACAGCTGTTCCCAGCCGTCTGCCCCCTGTGACCTACAGATATTGAGAGCTATGAAGAGCACGCTAAGCAGGCATCTCACCATGTCTGCTTGAACATAAATATGCCTAGCACAACTCTCTGATTCCTTGAATTCAGTGTCTGTGTCAATCAGTAATATGTGCTATGTCAAGCATCTGATTCACTGACCTTGTATGTGTACAATGGTGAGAGGTAATGGAAAAATATTAATAATATTCCAAGCAGCAGATTCAGACAGTCAGATTATGGAAACAAAATTCTGTCCTACTACTGCAATTTGTAAGGCTGATGACGAGAAAAAACAACCAGTCATGTAAATTTATCAGTCTTGATAAAGACATGATTCACTGAACTTGATTGTGTACAGTGTTCGAAGGTGGGATGGGCGGAACACTTCAGGCAGGGACAATCCCACTGCACTCTCAGAAAATACCAACAGGATTAGAAACTGAAACTTTAAAATATTTTCAAACAAGTAGGATAAGGGCACTATTTATACGTACCCTGGCCTTACTGCATGGTGAAACACTGAGATGGAATAAATAAATTGATGCATCATAATATAACCTGGGGAATATATCCTGTGCCAACTACATTGGGACTTGTGCAGTATAGGTTTAATTGAAACAGTTGCTGAAGCAGGAAGCCAGACCTATCTGTCCGTTACATGTGTTTAGAAGCTGTGGGTGAGAGATAGTGAGAGGCATCCAGGTGAAGCTGTACATGCTGAGTGCACCACTCAAAAAGCAATAAAGAGTAAAGAACAGTCTCTCTCTCTCTCTCTCTCTCTCTCTCTTCTGTCAATACAGCAAAAGCAAAAGCAGCAAAATCAGAACAAATCTATCACAAAAAAGACAAAAAATTACTAGAGGTAACATAAACTCATCACACTACAACTGCTTGGACAGAAGCTTTTAAATGACATACTAGTACTAGTACATCTATTTCATAATTTCAATGTTCTTATTAAAAAAAAGAGGGCATACAGTAACGCTTAATAATGAAGGCTTAAATCCATGTTTATACTGTATGCATGCCTTAATCTAACCCCCCTCCCCCTTCATACAGTTATTATGGTTAGTTCATCTCACTTCACAACAGGCATACTGTATTTTACCCAGAGTTTCAGAAAGGGCATTCAGACTACTAACAGATCCATGGAACAAATATGGCCAATCAACATTTAAGCAGAGCAGACTAATCCACTGATGGTCTCCCCGTCTCCACACGCACCGTCCTTGCAGGGGTCTAGTAATTAAACCCTCAAAGCCATGCTTTAATTCGTTCAATGGCGAGTTTGGAGGCAGGGACACCCTCAGCAGATTCGTTGGCTCTTCTTTTATGTCGAGTCGGCCATATTTACTCAGCGGATCAATAAGTCCGTGGATTATCTGTTCTGAATGCACCCAGAAATCACTGGAAACTCTTCTCTATTATCAGGGTGCCTCTGAACACAGCTGACAATAAACAGGCAAAGTTCAGGACACCTGTGAAACTCAGGGTGATATACTGAGGTTACAGGGTTAACCCACGCCAAGAAACTCCCAACCACTGGTCAGAGCTTCTTGACCACACCAACAGAGCCCTGGTGGACAAGACAGTTATTTATTAGTTCCAGTTGGTTATCATGGACACTGGGTTACTAGCATGTGGTTACCAGCCATGCACCCTGGGTAACTTGTCATTTGATATATGTCACAACAGTCAAAGTTTCAGGCACACCCTGGGTTGCATGGCTAGTTTGTACACAAGCTTTAATAAATGATACCAGCCTTTAATTATTGGTCCTTCCCTGCTATTGGTTGTCCTAGTGTCTTTAGGGTGTATGATGGTTAAGTCTTTGGTGCCTGGAGGAAGGACAACAACAATCACAATGACCATGCATACACAAAATGATAACACATTAGGGAAGAGGCAATAAAATATAAGGATATAAATGATATACTTTATATAAAAACAAAACCCATACATGATTTCTACTTGTACAGTATGATTTAAAAACAAAACAAAACTACATAAAGTTGATGTGACATGCAAACAAAATGAGATGTGATAACGAAGTATGACAATGAACAAATCCATAAAAAGATTGAAAATTTGTCTAAATAATTTCATTAAATGTTCAATCCACCAACAAAATAATAGTTAAAAGGATAACAACTGGTCATTTTGGCCAAAAAAATGAATTTTCCCGGGGTAAATGGCAATTTTCCCCTTCTTACCAATGGTTAATGAATTCATTTCAACATTTTTTTGTAATAATATCTTAAAATAAGAGATTACTGAGTTGTTATCCCTTTTAAATATAAAATAGCTGAATGTTCAGTACATAACAGGCAGATGAAATATTGAAATATCATGCAGGGTATGCTTGCTAATGTAACCATGCAAAAACACAGAGGAGACATATCTGTATCATTTATCATGGTAACCTGTACACAGCTAAGTCCTGAGTCAGTCACTCCACTCAGAATTACAACCTTCTGTAGATTAATTTCCGTACCGCATGCAATGAAAACACAACATGCACTTGGCAAAGGAGGGGAGACTCAGAGGATTCACAGCAATGATAACATCTAAACTTAAGACTTATAAACAGACTAATTTTAATCTTTATATTTTGAACATATAAAATCACCTGAGCAGCTGAGCACACGATTTCTATGATTTTCAGATTCAATCCTCACTTTACTCAAATGTACAGGCTAACTGTCATGAAAAGACACCATAATTTGAACTAGTCAACTTCATGGGACAAGCATTATCATAACTGAAAACATTTCATTATTTATTCTGGCAACATTTTCTCTCCTGTCAGTGTAGAAGACTATCTCTGCCAGCCACGGCACCAGACAGGTGATGATGTTATTACACCAGTCTAATACAAACACAAAGAAGATCAATCTTGAAGAAAGAGATGTAACTTTCACCCTGCTCAGTGACAGAATAAGGTCAGGTTCACACAAGAAGTAACTTGGACCAGAAAGGGATTTATGTGGCATAATATTGAGCAGATTTGAATAGAAAACATGGGGTGCAGGTCTCCCCCGCCCCCAAACATTCCAAGGCAGTTATGGGCAAATAATGAAACTAATTTATAATAAGGCCTTGTGATTAGGTCTGTTTTAGTACTCGCACTTAGTTTGTACCCTTGAACTGTATCTCTACTCAGACTTCAAAATAAAGTCTTAAACCATGGCTGTCTAAAATCAGATATTTTGGTTGATTTATGTCTTGTTCTCCTGCTTACAACCCTCAGCTTTTGGCCATTGTGGTTTGACACACAGCTCAGGGAGCAAGGTTCTTTATCATATGGATATGTGCATGTGGGCTGAAACCCCTTGTTTGGAAGAAAAATCTCATTTACGAAAATTTCAGCTGGACAAAAAATTTAAACCAAAAACAATGTCCACAGCACCTTCAAAAAGGTAAGTAACACGTAAAAACTCCAACCTTCCTCAGTCAAAGGATAACTGATGATGTCAAAGACATACAAATTTAACCTTCTCACCAACAAAGGCGCTTCTGTATCTCAGAGAAAATGTCTATATTATACCCAATCATCCCAATGTATGTTATAAATCAGCAGAAAATAATATAATTTGTTAAATACACTTGTAATGAAAAATTACCCAGGCACTTGTCTTGTGTGGTATACTTGTTCTGTAGACAAACCGTACATTGTGGTTGACTCAGAAATAAAGGTATGAAGTCTACTTCCCTGTCTCATCTTTGTGTATTAGTGTTGCCAGGTGACCTACATTTAATTAGTCCACAATGTAGGAGACAGTCTCATGAGAGACAGAGAGAAAAAGAGAGAGAGAGAGAGAGAGAGAGAGAAAAATCAGGGTGTTTTGTGAACTTGGACACCAGCTTAAATCAGGAAGTAACTGAAGTCTGCACACCATTTCACCTCTGAGATAAGACTGAGAGAGCAGATAAATGTTTAATAAGTTAATGCAATATGATATCACTTTTCATGTGTGATTTGAACTTCTCATGTCTTTGACCCAAAGGTCAACATATCTCCAGGCCATTGTTTTATTGTGATCTATGCAGTTCAGTGTCATTTCACTAAATAGCACTTATTTATCTATGGCATGTCTTATCACATTACAGCATGGGTAAAACCATATACACAGACAACTGACTCAGATTTAGTGGATATATGAAGTATTTGTCATCAATAGTTCACTGTTAATGTTGCCATCATACCCAAATATGGAAGTCTAAATTATCTGAGTCCCATGAGTATTCTACGTGGATGCTGTTTACCACTGGTAATATGATTTTGATTCTTTGCATCAAGTCTACACTTGATTTGTCCAAGGCAACCACATTGTTATTATGGTGTACAGAGGACAAGTAATAATATACTTCACCAGTCTATACTGTGGCAGGGACTTTTGCCAAACAGATCTTGATATTAGCTACAAAACATGTGACCACTAATATATGTATTTATATCTTAAAACAATACATCTGACTACAACTGCAGGTCATGCGTTGCCTTGTTCCTTTTCTGCTGTCAATTTTAATAAAAGCAGCTAGGGTACAATTTGTCTAAGATACATCCTTGCTAGCATATACCACTTTACTAAAAACACATTTTTAAAAATGGAGAGACAAAGAATAATTTGTTAAACCTTTGATGATGACTAAAATACAACAATGATTGCCACACCCCACACACTGTCATCACTAACACACTGTCCCCACTATCACACTCCAGGCCTTTGTCCCATACCTGACTCTTCGTCCCACACTAACATCTGAATTTTTACCACATGCTGAAGACATTTTAACTTGGCTTTAGCCCAGAAATGTTGATTTGTTCATTGTTGTTTTAATCCACATATTCTTTGGGATCAAATGACTTAATTTAAATTTATCCACAAGGTATTTGAATGAAAAAAATCATACTTGGCTGACCAGGAGACTGTTACTACCCCCCTCCCCCCCCCAAAAAAAAAAAAAATGTGGTTTCACTCTGTGCAGTGCACTCTCCATCCTATAACCCAGGTGTTAGGAAATACCTGGCCCCATACGCCTTTAATCTTCCTTGAGACTACCACCTTCCCAAAATAACCCAGACTGTGGTGAGGCCTGGAGTATGTACAAGTGATCAATATCTTCATGATCAGTTTATAATCAGAATGTGTTAGCTCAGGGGGTGTATCAAAACTGATGTGGACCAGATGGTCCCTCTAATCCACTAGAGGGCATGTCAAAACTGATACCATGCTAGCAACTGTCAGAAGTATCTTTTAAATCTCAGCTTATCTTAGCTACTTTGTATTACAAACTGTGATGACCTCATACCTGGTAGTATAACTTCAGCTTAGAAAGAACATGAAAATCTAATTGAAAAACATATAAACATTTTTCTCCTTTCATGCCCTGACTGCAAAGAAAGTATGTAATGTAAGGAAACACTGCCAGTGGCTTTTAGTACTGATGTGAGTTCAAGGAGTATTTCCAGGTGAGGATGTTTGTAACTTAGGACATCTTGAAGCCGAGTTCTCTTCAGCAGCTCCTAGATCTCCATGTGGTCAATTCTTAAATGAAAGATGTGGCATTTCAAACTCACTGAAAACTTTTCCAATGCTCCTGTTCCTAGTCTCACTGGTTGTACAATGCGCATAGCAGGTCATTTAGTATACACACAGTTTAACTTATTATGAAAAAAATATTGACAATGGAGCCATAATATTAAAGTCTTAGCCTTTTAACCTTCAACTACTTGAAACATAGGTGCTGCATTACAAGTTACACTCAGGTTAGATGTTCTATCCCCAACATCAACAGTGAGGACATACCAGCACATATTTTCTAACATGTCTCAAGTGCCTTTAGTTAAATATGTGTCAGTTGTAAATGATAAGGCATATCTTATTATTATGAAAGTAAATAAGTTTGTGTAGATACGAACAACTTTGACTTTCCTTTTATTTAAATCAAAATATCCTCCACAAAACTGAATTCTTGATATATTTTATAAGGTTAATAACATTCATGCAGCGATTGGAACTTTTTGAAGAATTTTAATCTTTGAGATTTATTGTAAAATCACTTGAATGACATAAGCCAAATTCTCGTCCCACAATATCAACCAGTGTCTGCCCAAGGTTGACAAAGAAAAGTTAGTGCCAATATTCAAATAAAGGTTCATCACTGTGCTTATACAACGTAACCAGATGGATTCAGTTAATTCGTACTTTCAAATAACCAAGAAATGGAAGGCATAAAGTATGTTCCACAGAACACACATACACATTAAACACTCTAGTTTAGCTGTCAGACAATACTATGTAATAGGGTAATGACTTTGTACTGCCTAACCTTTGTGGAAATATCAATTATGCTATGTAGTAGTTGCACCGCGGGATCAATGTGCATGTGCGTGACAGTGAAATATGGGTCTATTATTATTATTCACCTTGTGAAGCAACCAGCACAGTGTAGGTGAGCTAACCAACACAGTCCATGTCATCTATCCTGCCTTGGGGGGTAAGGAAAGTAGTACAGACAAGCCTGTCACATGTTTATCAGTTAAATATGGTCTTCTGCTATACCAGGATATGTATGCAAGTTAACCTCAAAAATAGTCCTTACAGTATCTGGATGGGTTCACTGACACATGTTCTGCCCTACCTCCACCTACTCCCTGCCACAAAAATATGAAGAACATTATCATGCTGTGAAGGAGTTGCTTTGTAATTAAAAGAGGTGAAAGTGGACCTTATTAAAATCTGGAAAACAAAAGTGATGTACTAAGTTGTGTGTTCAAGAGTTACTCTATATGGCAGTGCGTATGTGTTTTTGTGCCACTGTGTGTGTGTGTGTGTGTGTGTGTGTGTGTGTGTGTGTGTGTGTGCGTATAGAGAGGGGGGGGGGGGGGGCAAAATTCAAATATGTAAATTTATCTGACTGTTCTTTCATCCCCCTGCCCCCATCTTTCTAATTTCAAACTGATGAACCGCACGGCAACGCAATCAACAGAAGTCACCTGCCCTAAACTTTATTGGTATTCAGTAACCAACTGGTTCAGTCTGCTGACAGATGGTGCCTCTTTTTTTCCACCCCTCCAAATCCGACTCTCCCTCCTGAGTATTGAATTCCAGCAAATAACAAATTAGCAGCTAAAGGGGAGTCTCCTTTATTGATCTGCAGTACAGATAATTACAACTCCACTAAATTATTCATCAAACTTTCCACAAAACATCACATTCCTATCTTCTAAAAACATACTAAATATACATGATACATTTTTGTAATTACCTTATGGAAAAATAAACATAATGACTTAGCTGTAATAATTTGAATATATATATCACAGTGAACACTGCTTGCATCCCAAAAGTAACAAGAGTTGATCTGTGACTATCACACAAGGAATCTTTCACATTTAACAAACATCTAGAAAATTAACATTATTTAATGTATAACAAATAAATTATTCATGTTTAGTCTGGGATAGATAAATTGGTGCATTTTTCAGGTATTTTTAATTTTTTTTTTTTGGCCAATGTCTATCAAAAGTGGCCACCCATTTTTCATCAAATCATCTTAAACATCTGGCAAAAATTCCTCGCACTAGCACGAACCTAACTACTAGTAATATGAAAAGAAAAGTTCAGATGAAGATAATATATCCTAGCTTACTGTTAAGAGATTATCAATACTTGTCGAAAAATGAACTTGTATCTATAATAAACATATTTGTGGGAAACCGACTGACTGAGTTAATAATTATCTCTATTTTTTTACTGGGGAGAAAACAAATAACTTCAAAGACTTCCTTCCTAATCACAGATCCACTTCAAAGGCAAACTATATAAAGTGACAGCTTCCGGGTTCCAAAATGCCTGTACCTGTACTCTTAAACTTTCTGTCTCTGTTCACAAGTTAAAGTAATACCAAGAAATCACATCAGCAACAGTTCCACATAACACAAAGTGGCACTACTTGGGAGAAGGGGGTGTGGGTGTGGGTGGGGCTAAGGTGGGGGTGAGGTCCACAAAGAGGGTGAATTCAAGTGGAGCTGACAGAATGTATGATAATAACAAATTGAATTCCAACTCAACTGGTTTAAAACATATTTCCTATAACAAAGACTGGCAAAAACAAGAAGATGACCTAGTAGCTTTTAATCACAAGTAGGGTGGGGTGTACGTCAGGAAGAATTTATCTTTGTATTACAAAAAATCAAAGGAAATAACAAGTGAGGTATTTAAAAATTGGGATTTAGTCATATATCTGCCCCTCTCCCTTCCCACTAAATCAAAACACAGCAGTATATGACATATTTAGTTTCTACAACCCCACATCAACACAGCTTAGACTGGGGGAACCTTATATGCCATGTAGTCTTTAACAAGAAACAGAGATTGTTCCATATTGCATGTTAACGTATTATCCATGACTAAATGTAATGAATATGGGCAAAGGAAAACTTCAAATATTCAATTTACCCTTGGTTTGTCTGAAAATATGTTTTCTTTTGCTAAAGTGCAAACTTTTTGCTTCTACGAGGCAAATTAGTGTTTGACAGTAGGTAAAATGAATCAAGGATACAGACAGGGGAGCAAGTGGCTTTCTTCATTTCCCTCTCAGAAGTAATTGATTTTTTCTATGTATAACACAGAGAAAAGCAATGTAGCATGGTATTGGGAACAGGTCATGAAGTTCTTACTTTCACTGCTTAGCTCTTGTATATAAACACATCACACAGAAAGAAGCCACAAGTATCAAAGTGCACAAAGCATATTTTCTGAAGTCCATAAAAATGTAGCCAGTGACCTTGACTGACCCCTCACTGAGGCTCAACCTACATGCTACCAAGGACTGATACAGAATAACCAAATTCTCCCTAAAATTTACATACAATGTGCATTCAAATACCCTTCGTGTTGTATAAGGACACAACTGGTTGTTCACATCAGGACTAAGTCAAGTCTAGAGGTTAGAGGTAGTACCACATTAAGACTGAGATATACAGTTCTATACTGAACAACCTGATTGCCTTGTGATGTTCCTAAATGAGTTTCCATATGTACAGGCCTTACTTAAAACAGTAACAGATATTGAGAGAATACTCGTATATTGCCTTTGATCTTTGTCTGTTTGTAAAAAGCCAGTTTGCAGAATTTGCAGATTTTGAATAATGTATAGATAACTATATTTTATATAATAAATTTCTTATCTTTCAGGAATGCATGTGTGTGTGTGAGTGTGTGTGTAACTTGATAAATGATGAGACAATAGCTGAAAGCCTTACTTATTTTTAGCATTTCTTTTGTCCATGCCAATCTGACAGTTTATATATATATATCATAAACTTATTGACTAGTGACTTTATTTCTCCTAAGCAATAGGTGTGTGCTGCAGTCTGTGCATTCTTTATAGAAGGCTTAGAATTAAATGCCCAACTTGATTTGATCTCTTTTATTTCATAACAAAGTGAGATTCATTTTGATTAAGTCCTTGCACTCACACCAAAACAACCCAGAGCCAGTGAGTTAAATTCATACAAGGGGAAAACACTTCAGCTTGGTCAAATGCTTGTTTTGTTATAAAGAAGTTGCATTATATATAAAGACAGCATTAGCGATGCAGCTTATAAAGAGAGCTTTTAAAGTCTGCTTCATTATGCAGTTCACCAATTAGCAAACAAAATGAAGTGATCCAATTCCAAGTCATGCTTAATGCTAAAAGCATACCCCAGGAAAGAGTCCAGTTTTGTCTGCCAAAGCAATTAAGCAGCATACATGTCTTTATGGCAAAAAAATAATAA
This sequence comes from Lingula anatina, assembly GCF_001039355.2. The sequence continues at coordinate 1,008,266 of NW_019773958.1, forward strand.
TTCATCCACTACTTGTTGATCAAATGCTATATTATGAGTAAATACCATCTTTTCAGGGGGTAGTTCCCGAATATATTAGATAGCAAAATTAATTCAAAATCATGAGCACGGCTCTCTCTTATTTGTCACAATGTAAAAATGTTAAATCCTAAATGGATATAACAAAGAGGGATTCCTAACATGAAATGAGTAAATCGATAAATCAACCTCGAACTAAGGCTAAGCCAGCATAATGCTTTACTTCCGCTTCGTACCGATGATGTAATTATCCATCAAAACAGAATCGAATACAATACTTTCGTGTATCGAAAGCAAAGGTCACTTACCATTGTGTTCAGCAAATATATTCCCAGTGATGGGACCCGCGATCTTCGACTCCTTGGCTTGTTTTGATTTCTGTTTGTTGGAACTCCCCTTCCCCTCTTTAGCTTGCTGGGCACCCATTCAAAATGATCGTCTGGCACTCTGGGCTACTGACTAGCCCCACTCTGTGACCATCGCTCAAATATGCTTGGGAACAACGAGCCAAAGTATTCACACTAAAGACCTCTCCAGTATTTACGTCCCCATTTGTTCCGGTTTTGAGAATTAAAAGAAATATTTTTACATATAAAAAATTTCTACTGCTGGCTCCGCCATTTCTAATACTATTTCTGGAAACGAGGCCAGCCACTTGCTACTACTTCCGGCTCTGTTCTGTGCAGGTGGTTGACATCTGAATGTTGTAGTTGAGATGGCGTTGAGACGGAATTGTGATTGGTGATTGTGCTCTTGCGTCTTTGTACCATTTTGCAAAATAAATAAATTAATAAAATGGATGAAAAATAAATAAATAAATAAATCATAAGAAGAATATCACTCAATCAAGAATAAATCACTTGCGAAATTCTAAATTTACATTGATTGCAAATAGAAAGGTCAAGTACATAAAAATGTATCTAAAATCTTAAGTTAGGCTTATACAGACTTGACATTTAATATGGAATATTTTTTTCCAAGTCATTTTTCATCAGTTTTTTGCTATTTTGCTGACTGATAAATGAAGATAAGGATTAAAATCGTGTTTTAATAACTTTAAATTATCTCTTTGATGTCATGCTGAAACNTATATATATATTTTTTGTCTTTTTACAATAATGCAAATGTTAATAGTCTTGAAAAAATAAGAAGATAATTGCTGTGAAATTTACTTTAAATAGTTAAGAAAGGAACTTTCAAATGATATGAAGAAACGTACAATCTTATTTTCATTTTTCTTTGCTGAAATACATGGCATATGGTACCCAATTTTTCAAACCTGTTGACAAAAAGTACACAGCAAGTAGGCTAAACATGAAAAAAAGTCTTGAAACCACTAAACTGAAATTGCAATCTCAAACATTTCAAACAACTGGGATAACAGGCAATTTCACTACAAAAGCAGTTCCAAAACAAGTAAATTAGTTAATTGCCACCAGATGTCTCTGAATGAGGTTTTTGCCAAGAGAATCCACAGCTGTTCCCAGCCGTCTGCCCCCTGTGACCTACAGATATTGAGAGCTATGAAGAGCATGCTAAGCAGGCATCTCACCATGTCTGCTTGAACATAAATATGCCTAGCACAAGTCTCTGATTCCTTGAATTCAGTGTCTGTGTCAATCAGTAATATGTGCTATGTCAAGCATCTGATTCACTGACCTTGTATGTGTACAATGGTGAGAGGTAATGGAAAAATATTAATAATATTCCAAGCAGCAGATTCAGACAGTCAGATTACGGAAACAAAATTCTGTCCTACTACTGCAATTTGTAAGGCTGATGACGAGAAAAAACAACCAGTCATGTAAATTTATCAGTCTTGATAAAGACATGATTCACTGAACTTGATTGTGCACAGTGTTCGAAGGTGGGATGGGCGGAACACTTCAGGCAGGGACAATCCCACTGCACTCTCAGAAAATACCAACAGGATTAGAAACTGAAACTTTAAAATATTTTCAAACAAGTAGGATAAGGGCACTATTTATACGTACCCTGGCCTTACTGCATGGTGAAACACTGAGATGGAATAAATAAATTGATGCATCATAATATAACCTGGGGAATATATCCTGTGCCAGCTTCATTGGGACTTGTGCAGTGTAGTTATTAGTGGTTTAATTGAAACAGTTGCTGAAGCAGGAAGCCAGACCTATCTGTCCATTACATGTGTTTAGAAGCTGTGGGTGAGAGATAGAGAGAGGCATCCAGGTGAAGCTGTACATGCTGAGTGCACCACTCAAAAAGCAATAAAGAGTAAAGAACAGTCTCTCTCTCTTTCTCTCTCTCTGGTCAATACATTAAGCAGCAAAATCAGAACAAATCTATCACAAAAAAAGCAAAAAATTATTAAAAGTAACACAAACACATCACACTCTAACTGCTAGTACATAAGTTTTTAAATGACATACATCACTTTCGTAATTTTTATGTGCTTATCAAAAAAAGAGGGGCATACACTTAGTAATGGAGGCTAAAATCCATGTTTATACTCTATGTTAAGAAAATATATGCCTTAATCTAACCCCCCTCCCCATTCATACAGTTATTTTGGTTAGTTCATCTCACTTCACAACGGGCATACTGTATTTTACCCAGGGTTTCAGAGAAGGTATTCAGACTAACAGATCCACAGAACAAAAATGGCCAACCAACATTTATTTTAAGCAGAGCCAACTTATCCACTGATGGTCTCCCTGTCTCCACATGCACCATCCTTGTAGGGGTCTAGGAATTAAACCCTTGGACCCATGCTTTAATTTGTTTAATAGCGCATTTGAAAGCAGGGACACCCTCAGTAGATTTGTCAGCTCTTCTTTTATGTCGAGTCGGCCATATTTACTCCGCGGATCAATAAGTCCATGGATTATCTGTTCTGAATGCACCCAGAAATCACTGGAAACTCTTCTCTATTATCAGGGTGCCTCTGAACACAGCTGACAATAAACAGGCAAAGTTCAGGACACCTGTGAAACTCAGGGTGATATACTGAGGTTACAGGGTTAACCCACGCCAAGAAACTCCCAACCATTGGTCAGAGCTTCTTGACCACACCAACAGAGCTCTGGTGGACAAGACAGTTGTTTAATAGTTCCAGTTGGTTATCATGGACACTGGGTTAATAGCCTGTGGTTACCAGCCATGCACCCTGGGTAACAATCACTTGATATATGTCACAACAAACAAATTTTCAGGCACACCCTGGGTTGCATGGCTAGTTTGTACACAAGCTTTAATAAATGATACCAGCCTTTAATTATTGGTCCTTCCCTGCTATTGGTTGTCCTAGTGTCTTTAGGGTGTATGATGGTTAAGTCTTTGGTGCCTGGAGGAAGGACAACAACAATCACAATGACCATGCATACACAAAATGATAACACATTAGGGAAGAGGCAATAAAATATAAGGATATAAATGATATACTTTATATAAAAACAAAACCCATACATGATTTCTACTTGTACAGTATGATTTAAAAACAAAACAAAACTACATAAAGTTGATGTGACATGCAAACAAAATGAGATGTGATAACGAAGTATGACAATGAACAAATCCATAAAAAGATTGAAAATATGTCTAAATAATTTCACAAAATGTTCAATCCACCAACAAAATAATAGTTAAAAGGATAACAACTGGTCATTTTGGCCAAAAAAAATGAATTTTCCCGGGGTAAATGGCAATTTTCCCCTTCTTACCAATGGTTAATGAATTCATTTCAACATTTTTTTGTAATAATATCTTAAAATAAGAGATTACTGAGTTGTTATCCCTTTTAAATATAAAATAGCTGAATGTTCAGTACATAACAGGCAGATGAAATATTGAAATATCATGCAGGGTATGCTTGCTAATGTAACCATGCAAAAACACAGAGGAGACATATCTGTATCATTTATCATGGGAACCTGTACACAGCTAAGTCCTGAGTCAGTCACTCCACTCAGAATTACAACCTTCTGTAGATTAATTTCCGTACCGCATGCAATGAAAACACAACATGCACTTGGCAAAGGAGGGGAGACTCAGAGGATTCACAGCAATGATAACATCTAAACTTAAGACTTATAAACAGACTAATTTTAATCTTTATATTTTGAACATATAAGATCACCTGAGCAGCTGAGCACACGATTTCTATGATTTTCAGATTCAATCCTCACTTTACTCAAATGTACAGGCTAACTGTCATGAAAAGACACCATAATTTGAACTAGTCAACTTCATGGGACAAACATTATCATAACTGAAAACATTTCATTATTTATTCTGGCAACATTTTCTCTCCTGTCAGTGTAGAAGACTATCTCTGCCAGCCACGGCACCAGACAGGTGATGATGTTATTACACCAGTCTAATACAAACACAAAGAAGATCAATCTTGAAGAAAGAGATGTAACTTTCACCCTGCTCAGTGACAGAATAAGGTCAGGTTCACACAAGAAGTAACTTGGACCAGAAAAGGATTTATGTGGCATAATATTGAGCAGATTTGAATAAAAAACATGGGGTGCAGATCTCCCCCGCCCCCAAAACATTCCAAGGCAGTTATGGGCAAATAATGAAACTAATTTATAATAAGGCCTTGTGATTAGGTCTGTTTTAGTACTCGCACTTAGTTTGTACCCTTGAACTGTATCTCTACTCAGTCTTAAACCATGGCTGTCTAAAATCAGATATTTTGGTTGATTTATGTCTTGTTCTCCTGCTTACAACCCTCAGCTTTTGGCCATTGTGGTTTGACACACAGCTCAGGGAGAGGGAGCAAGGTTCTTTATGACAAGGATATATATGTGCATGGGGCTGAAACCCCTTGTTTGGAAGAAAAATCTCATTTACAAAAATTTCAGCTGGACAAAAAATTTAAACCAAAAACAATTTCCACAGCACCTTCAAAAAGGTAAGTAACACGTAAAAACTCCAACCTTCCTCAGTCAAAGGAAAACTGATGATGTCAAAAACATACAAATTTAACCTTCTCACCAACAAAGGTGCTTCTGTATCTCAGAGAAAATGTCTATATTATACCCAATCATCCCAATGTATGTTATAAATCAGCAGAAAATAATATAATTTGTTAAATACACTTGTAATGAAAAATTACCCAGGCACTTGTCTTGTGTGGTATACTTGTTCTGTAGACAAACCGTACATTGTGGTTGACTCAGAAATAAAGGTATGAAGTCTTCTTCCCTGTCTCATCTTTGTGTATTAGTGTTGCCAGGTGACCTACATTAGTCCTCACCCTAGGAGACAGTCTCATGAGAGAGAGAGAGAGAGAGAGAGAGAGAGAGAAAGAGAGAGAGAGAGAGAAATCATGATGTTTTGTAAACTTGGACACCAGCTTAAATCAGGAAGTAACTGAAGTCTCCAACATACCATTCCACCTCTGAGATAAAAATTAGAGAGAGCAGATACTAGTAAATGTTTAATACCAGTAAGTTAATGCAATATGATATCACTTTTCATGTGTGATTTGAACTTCTCATGTCTTTGACCCAAAGGTCAACATATCTCCAGGCCATTGTTTTATTGTGATCTATGCAGTTCAGTGTCATTTCACTAAATAGCACTTATTTATCTATGGCATGTCTTATCACATTACAGCATGGGTAAAACCATACACACAGACAACTGACTCAGATTTAGTGGATATATGAAGTATTTGTCATCAATAGTTCACTGTTAATGCTGCCATCATACCCAAATATGGAAGTCTAAATTATCTGAGTCCCATGAGTATTCTACGTGGATGCTGTTTACCACTGGTAATATGATTTTGATTCTTTGCATCAAGTCTACACTTGATTTGTTCAAGGCAACCACATTGTTATTATGGTGTACAGAGGACAAGTAATAATATACTTCACCAGTCTATACTGTGGCAGGGACTTTTGCCAAACAGTTCTTGATATTAGCTACAAAACATGTGACCACTAAATTATGTATTTACATCTTAGAACAATACATCTGACTACAACTGCAGGTCATGTGTTGCCTTGTTCCTTTTCTGCTGTCAATTTTAATAAAAGCAGCCAGGGGACAATTTGTCTAAGATACATCCTTGCTAGCAAATACCACTTTACTAAAACATTTTAAAAATGGAGAGACAAAGAATAATTTGTTAAACCTTTGATGATGACTAAAATACAACAATGATTGCCACATCCCACACACTGTCATCACTAACACACTGTTCCCACTATCACACTCCAGGCCTTTGTCCCATACCCCACTCTTTGTCCCACACTAACATCTGAATTTTCACCCCATGCTGAAGACATTTTAACTTGGCTTTTGCACAGAAATGTTGATTTGTTCATTATTGTTTTAATCCACATATTCTTTGTGATCAAATGGCTTAATCTAAATTAATACACAAGATATCTGAATGAAAAAAATCATAATTGGCTGACCAGGAGACTGTTACTACCCCCCCCCCCCCCAAAAAAAAAAAAGTGGTTTCACTCTGTGCAGTGCACTCTCCATCCTATAACCCAGGTGTTAGGAAATACCTGGCCCCATACGCCTTTAATCTTCCTTGAGACTACCACCTTCCCAAAATAACCCAGACTGTGGTGAGGCCTGGAGTATGTACAAGTGATCAATATCTTCATGATCAGTTTATAATCAGTATGTGTTAGCTCAGGGGGTGTGTATCAAAACTGATGCACAATATCAACCAGTGTCTGCCCAAGGTTGACAAAGAAAGAAGTTAACTTGCCAATGTTCAAATAAAGGTTCATCACTGTGCTTATACCACATAACCTGATGGATTCGGTTAATCCGTACTTTCAACTAACCAAGAAGTGGAAGGCATAAAGTATGTTCCACAGAACACACGTACACATTAAACACTCTAGTTTAGCTGTCAGACAATACTATGTAATAGGGTAATGACTTTGTACTGCCTAACCTTTGTGGAAATATCAATTATGCTATGTAGTAGTTGCACCGCGGGATCAATGTGCGTGTGCGTGACAGTGAAATATGGGTCTATTATTATTATTCACCTTGTGAAGCAACCGGCACAGTGTAGGTGAGCTAACCAACACAGTCCATGTCATCTATCCTGCCTTGGGGGGTAAGGAAAGTAGTACAGACAAGCCTGTCACATGTTTATCAGTTAAATATGGTCTTCTGTTATACCAGGATATGTATGCAAGTTAACCTCAAAAATAGTCCTTACAGTATCTAGATGGGTTCACTGACACATGTTCTGCCCTACCTCCACCTACTCCCTGCCATAAAAATATGAAGAACATTATCATGCTGTGAAGGAGTTTCTTTGTAATTAAAAGAGGTGAAAGTGGACCTTATTAAAATCTGGAAAACAAAAGTGACGTACTAAGTTGTGTGTTCAAGAGTTACTCTATATGGCAAGTGCATATGTGCTTTTGTGCCACTGTGTGTGTGTGTGTGTGTGTGTGTGTGTGTGTGTGTGTGTGTGTGTGTGCGAGCGTGGGTATAGAGAGGGGGGGGCAACATTCAAATATGTAAATTTATCTGACTGTTCTTTCATCCCCCTACCCCCATCTTTCTAATTTCCAACTGATGAACCACATGACAACCCAATCAACAGAAGTCACCTGCCCCAAACTTTATTGGTATTCAGTGACCAATTGGTTCAGTCTGCTGACAGATGGTGCCTCTTTTTTCCACCCCTCCAAATCCAACTCTCCCTCCTGAGTATTGAATTCCAGCAAATAACAAATTAGCAGCTAAAGGGGAACCTCCTTTATTGATCTGCAGTATAGATAATTACAACTTCACTAAATTATTCATCAAACTTTCCATAAAACATCACATTCCTATCTTCTAAAAACATACTAAATATACATGATACATTTCTGTAATTACCTTATGGAAAAATAAACATAATGACTTACCGTAGCTATAATAATTTGAATAAATATCACAGTGATCATTGCTTGCATCCCAAAAGTAACAAGAGTTGATCTGTGACTATCACACAAGGAATCTTTCACATTTAACAAACATCTAGAAAATTAACATTATTTCATGTATAACAAATAAATTATTCAAGATTAGTCTGGGATAGATAAATTGGTACATTTTTCTGGTATTTTTATTTTATTTTATTTTTTATTTTATTTTTTTTTTTTTTGGCCAATATCTATCAAAAGTGGCCACCCATTTTTCATCAAACCATCTTAAACATTTGGCAAAAATTCCTGGCGCTAGCATGAACCTAACTGATATGAAAAAAATAGTTCAGATGAAGATAATATATCCTAGCTTACTGTTAAGAGATTATCAATACCTGTCGAAAAATGAACTTGTATCTATAATTAACATATTTGTGGGAAACCGACTGACTGAGTTATTATTTATCTCTATCTTTTTTTTTACTGTGGAGAAAACAAATAATTTCAAAAACTTCCTTCCTGATCACAGATCCACTTCAAAGGCAAACAATATTAATGACAACTTCCTGGTATCCAGGTTCCAGACCAACAATATGAAACAAGGTCTTAAAACTTTCTGCCTCTGTTCACAAGTTAAAGTAATACCCAAAATTCACATCAGCAAAAGTTCCACATAACACAAAGTGACACTACTTGGGAGAAGGGGGTGTGGGTGTGGGTGGGGCTAAGGTGGGGGTGAGGTCCACAAAGAGGGTGAAGTGGAGCTGACAGAATGTATGATAATAACAAATTGAATTCCAACTCAACTGGTTTAAAACATATTTCCTAAAACAAAGAATGGCAAAAACAAGATGATCTTGTAGCTTTTAATCACAAGTAGGGGGGGGTGTATGTCAGGAGGAATTTATCTTTGTAATTTACAAAAAATCAATGGAAATAAAAAGTGAGGTATTTAAAAATTGGGATTTAGTCATATATCTGCCCCTCTCCCTTCCCACTAAATCAAAACACAGCAGTATATGACGTGTTCAGTTCCTACAACCCCACATCAACACAGCTTAGACTGGGAGAACCTTATATGCCATGTAGTCTTTAACAAGAAACAGAGATTGTTCCATATTGCATGTTAACGTATTATCCATGACTAAATGTAATGAATATGGGCAAAGGAAAACTTCAAATATTCAATTTATCCTTGGTTTGTCTGAAAATATGTTTTCTTTTGCTAAAGTGAAAACTTATTGCTTCTACGAGGCAAATTAGTGTTTGACAGTAGGTAAAATGTGTGGAGGATACAGAAAGGGGAGCAAGTGGTTTTCTTCATTTCCCTGATTCTCAGAAGTAATTGATTTTTTCTATGTATAACACAGAGAAAAGCAATGTAGCATGGTATTGGGAACAGGTCATGAAGTTCTTACTTTCACTGCTTAGTTCTTGTATATAAACACATCACACAGAAAGAAGCCACAAGTATCAAAGTGCACATAGCATATTTTCTGAAGTCCATAAAAATGTAGCCAGTGACCTTGACTGACCCTTCACTGAGGCTCAACCTACATGCTACCAAGGACTGATACAAAATAACCAAATTCTCTCTAAAATTTACATACAATGTGCATTCAAATACCCTTTGTGTTGTATAAGGACACAACTGGTTGGCTGTGTACTGAGGCCTGTTCACATCAGGACAAAGTCAAGTCTAGAGGTTAGAGGTAGTTCCACATTAAAACTCAGATATACAGTCCTATATTGAACAACCTGATTGCCTTGTGATGTTCCTAAATGAGTTTCCATGTGTACAGGCCTTACATAAAATAGTAAGAGATATTGAGAGAATACTCGTATGTTGCCTTTGATCTTTGCCTGTTTGTAAAAAGCCAGTTTGCAGAATTTGCAGATTTTGAATAATGTATAGATAACTATATTTTATATAATAAATTTCTTATCTTTCAGGAATGCATGTGTGTGTGTGAGTGTGTGTGTAACTTGATAAATGATGAGACAATAGCTGAAAGCCTTAGTTATTTTTAGCATTTCTTTTTTGTCCATGCCAATCTGACAGTTTATATATATCATAAACTTATTAACTAGTGACTTTATTTCTCCCTAGCAATAGGTGTGTGCTGCAGTCTGTGCATTCTTTATAGAAGCCTTAGAATTAAATGCCCAACTTGATTTGATCTCTTTTATTTCATAACAAACTGAGATTCATTTTGATTAAGTCCTTGCACTCACACCAAAACAACCCAGAGCCAGTAAGTTAAATTCATACAAGGGGAAAACACTTCAGCTTGGTCAAATGCTTGTTTTGTTATAAAGAAGTTGCATTATATATAAAGACAGCATTAGCGATGCAGCTTATAAAGAGAGCTTTTAAAGTCTGCTTCATTATGCAGTTCACCAATTAGCAAACAAAATGAAGTGATCCAATTCCAAGTCATGCTTAATGCTGAAAGCATACCCCAGGAAAGATTCCAGTTTTGTCTGCCAAAGCAATTAAGCAGCATACATGTCTTTATGGCAAAAAATAATAATTCATCCACTACTTGTTGATCAAATGCTATATGATGAGTAAATACCATCTTTTCAGGGGGTAGTTCCCGAATATATTAGATAGCAAAATTCATTCAAAATCATGAGCTCTCTCTTATTTGTCACAATGTAAAAATGTAAAATCCTAAATGGATATAACAAAGAGGGATTCCTAACATGAAATGAGTAAATCGATAAATCAACCTCGAACTAAGGCTAAGCCAGCATAATGCTTTACTTCCGCTTCGTACCGATGATGTAATTATCCATCAAAACAGAATCGAATACAACACTTTCGTGTATCGAAAGCAAAGGTCACTTACCATTGTGTTCAGCAAATATATTCCCAGTGATGGGACCCGCGATCTTCGACTCCTTGCCTTGTTTTGATTTCTGTTTGTTGGAACTCCCCTTCCCCTCCTTAGCTTGCTGGGCACCCATTCAAAATGATCGTCTGGCACTCTGGGCTACTGACTAACCCCACTCTATGACCATCGCTCAAATATGCTTGGGAACAACGAGCCAAAGTATTCACACAAAAAACTTCTCCAGTATTTACGTCCCCATTTGTTCCGGTTTTGAGAATTAAAAGAAATATTTTTACATATAAAAAATTTCTACTGCTGGCTCCGCCATTTCTAATACTAATTCTGGAAACGAGGCCAGCCACTTGCTACTACTTCCGGCTCTGTTCTGTGCAGGTGGTTGACATCTGAATGTTGTAGTTGAGATGACGCTGAGACGGAATTGTGATTGGTGATTGTGCTCTTGCGTCTTTGTACCATTTTGCAAAATAAATAAATTAATAAATCATAAGAAGAATATCACTCAATCAAGAATAAATCACTTGCAAAATTCTAAATTTACATTGATTGCAAATAGAAAGGTCAAGTACGTAAAAAATGTATCTAAAATCTTAAGTTAGACTTGTATATCGTAAAACAAAATGTGTATTTCCATAAATTTAGTGAGAAGTTCTGAACCTATACACGACAAAGGTCGGCTGATGACATGTCCCTGCATACCGAGTATGACCCACCGCAAAGCTTAGTAGATACTAGTACGTCGTCAGCAGATTTTTTCCCCTTTTTTCGTGTCACGATGTTCATTGATGCATAAGTTAAAGTAAAGGGACTTATGCAGCTGTGGTTCTGAGTGTCTTTAATCTTCTTCCAGTAAGTAGTACAGACAGACCAGTCCATTTAGCTTCACAGACCCCCTCCGGCGTCACTGCATCCACCCATGTCTCCCAGTAACCTTCTGTCTATAAGTAGGCCCTGTTGGTAGCAGTAGGGGATATGTAGAGATAATTAATATTCGAACAATTTGCCTTACGTCATCTCTAAGTATCCAGCTCTTTCGAAGTAAATAACCTCCTCATTGTCCTACTTGTATACCTCTTGATGAATGTCATTTCCAAAGACTGACTGCAAGACATAAATCAATTGACTAGGCCTATTCAATAAACTGTATTATTGCAAATGAAAATACCCCGATCCCTGATATACTTTCTTTGGAAAAGACAGGTTGCTTGCAAGTAAGCGATGGATCGTGTGCACTGGAAAGCAACGGGGCGCGATATGAGATATAAAGGCGATTTTCTTATGCTTCACAAATGCCCCCTTGATTTCGATGCTTTTCCTTGATAAACAGTGGTAACCCAAAAGTTTACGAGTTTTTGAGATGCTTTGACTGTTGTAGACGTAATTCTTGAAATGTCAGATATGGGGGACCCACATTTTGCTAGTTTCAGAACAACTGAGATCAGCACGAAAATCCGTGCGTATACTATCTTTAATATGTAGTGCATTGTATATGTACAAACAAATGAAGCAGAGATACTACATTGGAGTGCTAGCACTTGAATATTCAAGGTAAGCTGATGTCACCTAGAAAACTTTTAAGTATCTCAAAACTAGGTTATATTGGATTACCCGCCAAAATGAATTTTCTTTAAAAAAAAAAGCGATTTTCTTCCACTGACGAATCATTGCTTGGCCCATTCCTGCACCTGGATTTGGTGTTATATTTCATTTTTCATTTAATGATTTAGTTCTATTCGATTGTCCACTCTTTTTGAACGCCATTATTGTCTTTCTGTGCATTCCAAAGGAACTATCGACGTCAGGCAGTAATATTTGAGGGGATTTATACATGTGGTTTTTAAGGTCTGGATTAGGAATCATTAGTGGCTTTGTACGGTAGGATATGTAGACATAGGGAAAATAACCTCGCGAAATTTTCAAACGCCTACAATGTACCGACAACATATATGGACGTTTGATAGCATCCTTGATTGCTTTGGTAAACAGATCGCTGTGTGACCCGTATACGACTTAAAAGGCCACATTCACAACCAAAGTTGATCCGCGGACTAACAGATTCGTGGATCAAATATGGCTAACCCACTTGAAAGCTTGCCGTGTAGCCCCTCAAGGAATGTATTCAGTGTCTCTTAGGGGATTATGCGACAAGCTTTCAAGTGGCTCGGCCATATCTGATACCAGTATCTGTTAATCCATCTTTCATCTCGTTCTGAGGGAGCACTAACTACTCCGCGTATCAAATATGGCGCGCACTTGACAATGGATACCCGCCCCCCATGCGCACCGTCCCAGTGGGGGCAGAGCAATTAAACCCCACATTTTCAAGTGGGTGGCGATATATTTTACTCGATGATCTGTTAGTCTGTAGATCAAATTGTTCTGAATGGGCCCTGATTCTAAGTCATGACCCAGCGTTCTTGTTCTCCACAAGGTGATTACATAATACGCGAGCCCTTAAACAGGCTTATTACAGTAGTGTTAACTGTGATAAGACAATGTATACAATGTATACAAGGATACGAAAGGTCACTCAACAATATTTGTCGTGAACACGCCTCATTGTGTAGTGATATCAAGGTTGGTTGAACACCAGGTACGTTGAGTTTATCGATAATTTTGGCAATTTGTCTCTTTTACACACGGTAAACTTGCAATAAAATGTGCGCTGGTTACCTATACATTGGTTTCCTTCGTCCCCATCCCAAATGTGCTCATGAAATATAGCACAGGTGCTGAGTTCATTTATGCCACGATTTAAATATTTATCGAAAGATTCATCAAAGTGGTAAGCTCAAGTAAGCTCAGCAATTGTGCTATATGTGTCATGGAAACATTGGGGACGAAAAAACGCCGAAGAAAGCCAATGTGTATAGTTACTCGGTGCACATTTCAGTTTAAGTATATTGGTTACTGTGTGTAAAAGAGACAAAAAACAGAATAATCAATGTTCTCAATGTACTTCGTTCTTGAAAGTTCAACCTCCTTGAAATGTCAAACGAGAAATTAGCAGAAGCATGTATTGACGTACATGTATCTTTCTATGCCTTAAGAGAGGAAAGGCGGAAAACCAGTAAAAAAGAGATGTGCCTGGATACATGTGTACAGGATCCAGAGAGGGCGTCGAGCTGTGCACAAGTCGATGGAGGGGCAGGTTCTGATGCACGTGGGAGAGTTTCAAAAGAGATGTTGGGATGTGATCGCTTAACAGAAACCGAGACTCGAGCTCCAGACGGGGGCTGGGGTTGGATGTGTGTTTTAGGGTTTTTTACTGTGAACATTCTCGGAGCTGGCATGGACAGGACGTTTGGAGTAATCTACCTTATTCTGATTGATATGTTTGGTTCTAGTGCCAAATTGACAGGAGGCATCTTGTCGGTCTTTTCTACGTGTCGTTATTGTCTAGGTGAGTACCTTAGTGACTGTTTTAAACCGTTTTATTTTAACTGTACATGTACATACTAGTGCTGTTACAATCAAAAAGCACAAATAAGAATTCAAGCACCCGTTCGCATTTATATGTCAACAAGGAACTTGAATATAACAGGTTTTTACATGTGTCGTAGCATAGCAAGTCTACAGGCCGTCCATTTTTATCTTCTACCATTTTGCAAACCAAGCCATATTTTGCCGCATGTTCTATATAGGCCTAAGTGTTAAAGCTTGTTGTTAGTTCGTTAAAGACGCAAGATAAGCCAAATAATTTACTAGAGAATTACAAAAGTGAAGAAATTTAAAACGTAAGAAAATTATATAATAAATTTGTTGTGTATAGGTCCAGTAAGCAGCTCCCTGGCCAATATATTCACAGCCCGGAAGGTGGTAATATGCGGTGGTTTGTTAAGCAGTCTGGGGCTGATACTTAGTGCCTTCCCACCACATATCTACTATCTGTTCTTTACCTTCGGAATAGTTGCAGGTAGGCTTTGATGGTATGTTTAAGGTTTGAAGATATAATTTGCAACTACTGAAACATAAACGTCCAACATCATTTTAAAATGGTGGAATATAAGATGGCCCAGTTTGCAGGACCAAATGAATGAACTTGGGTCATACCAAATATATATATATAAATATTTAAATATCTGAAGTGGTATGATTTTCGTCCTTTGAAACTTCTAATATTAATAACAAAAAATAATGAAGACGACCCCTGTTTCAGGACCGAATGATGAATGCATTGTTTAAAATAACATAATCATTTGTTTCATTTTTCTTATATATGAAGTTATCATCACGCACACCCCTTCATGGTGTGATGATCATTGTTATTTTATAAAAGCTGAAGTACATGTCATGCCTTTCCAGGAATAGGAGCTGCTTTTGGCGCTACCCCTAGTGCAGTGATTGTAGGGCAGTATTTCCACAAAAAGCGTGCACTTGCCAACAGTATTGCCTCCATGGGTGCTGGGATAGGTTCCTTGGTTCTACCGCCGTTTCTCACTTATCTAGTATATCACTACGACTACAGTGGCCAGATGCTCATTATGGGGGCTATCATGTTGAACCAAGTGGTAGGCGGCGCCCTCTTTAGACCTCTGACTCCCAAGAGAAAGCACGAAGGAAACATACCTTCTACAACGACAAGAAATATAAAGGAATGCCCTGAACCTAATGGCAATCCCAAAACTATTAATGAAATGAAACAGACGGAAGATTCCCAAACAATTGACATTACAACAGCTGTTAAATTGGAAACTATTTTGGGTCACAAAAATTTAACAGCAGTGACAGGAACAAGTGAATGCCCAAAATCACTGCCAGATACATTCCCTGAGAGTACACAGGAGGAAAAGTGTTCACAAACATTGGGAAATCCTGTCAAGAAAAGCACAATCTGGGAGAGAAATGCGGTACTCCGTGAACTACGCGTCTATGGTAATCTTCTAAAAGATGCCCGCTTTTTGACCTTTGCGTTGAACTGGACATGTCTAGCTATGGGTCCTTCAACGGGTCTAATGTTCCTTGGTGCAATAGCAGAAGAGCACGGTGTACCACGAAGTCAGTCGCCACTCCTTTATTCCATACAATGTATATTTGATATTGCATCCAGGATGATGGTAGCTCTTCTGTGTGACCGCACGTGGCTAAGACGGCAGCGACATCATGTGTACAACATCAGTTTTGTGATCTTGGGCGTTGTTCTATGCATTGTTCCTGAAGGAAGAACGTTTCCCCAGTTTGCTACGTGTGCATCGTTCATGGGCTTGTTTCAAGGGATGATCATGTCACTGAGCTATACGGTGATTGTTGACGTCTTTGGGGCAGATATGTTGAAACACACCTATGGGTTAGGTTATTTCTTTTGTAGTGCTGGTACCCTGTGTGCACCATCAACGGCCGGTAAGTTAACTCTGTCGCTGGTTTGGAAATCATCACACTGCATGAATTGTCACAATGATTAATTTAGTTTTCAACTCTGTTATAGATTTACAAATTTAGTTTAATTACATCTTTCTCTCTTAGAGACTTAATTCAGAGTAACTTACAATAAGATAAGTAAGCCTGAATTGTAAATATTATATTTATGCGACAAGCTTTTTGGAAAAATTTAATTGCCGTATTCATTTTCTCATTCAGGATTGCTTAAGGACGAATACGGGACGTACCGCTACCCATTTTATTTCGCAGGGTGGTGGTGCTTCGCTGGAGCTGGTGCCTTTCTTTTGAATACCTATCTCAACAGGAAGGCAAACAAAAGCCACGAGAGAAAAATAAACTTTTAGAAATTAAGAAACTATTATTTGTAATATGTTTAAGTCTTATTGAAAAAAATCAATACCATCAGCATGATTCTGATCTTACACTTATACCTCTTAATATCAATCAAATAATTTAACTTTTATCTGCTTACCCTCTTTAGCAGATTTTTTTTTTTTTTTTTTTTGTAGGCTGTTAGGCATGGTTGGGTCTTCCCACTTTACTTCATCATGACAGCACACTTAGTCACAGTTCTCTATTTGCACAATGTTCTGGTATTAACCATACTGGGCATGAATTGGAGTGTGCCATGCAGAGGAAAACAAACCTCTTATATCTGGACCAATCTCTTCAGGAAGAATGAGACAATATCCCACGAAACAGAATTGTCAAGTTGGACCGTCTACGGGAGAAAATAGACACACGCGCCATTAGACAAGTGGGCTTTAACAAGCACACCCTAATGCTAATTGTATATAAATCTATTAAATCTTAATAAGTAAACATTTATTTACTTCTGTGGAAATCACAGTGAAATATCGGATTTGAGAAGGCACATGTTATAAATGAATAAATGATATTAAAAATGGATATATTCACGGCTATTTTGTATTTTCTGTAGCATTAATCATGTTAGTTACGGTATTGGGAATAAAAATCACTATTCATAACAATTAACATCTGTGATGTAAACATTTGTAAAAAAAAAAAAACACATGAAACTGGAGGGAGGCAACCTTTTTGACGAAGACTGTGAACAGTTCACAAAAGTCTTTATTCTGCGCTTACTTAGTGTCAGTCACATATTATCCATAAAAAGAAAACGTTGACGCCTTACCTATACACCTCTATGCTTTTACTGCAATTCTGTAATAAATAATAAAAGTACTGATTACAACCTTATTACACTCGTTATATTACAACCTAAGCCCCCTGGTTATATAACACTCGTTTACACTTGCTACAATTATCTAAATGCAGTCGTTATTTATCCTGTAAATATTTTCTGACAAGGCATTACGTTTTGATATTTCCTTAGTTTACAAGATAAAACAAACCATTTCATCTGTTTTTAACGTTACTTTACAACAAAAGAGCAATACCCTGAACGTTAAAGGCGTATCTCCACTGAAATTCAACATCATGCAAGCGAAACAACACTGATCCCGACATCTCACAAATTGTTTCCGAAGAATAAATGTAACGGCGCTTAACAATGAAAAATGTTAATAATGTGAATTTGAACATGCAATGAAAGGGAAGGCTAAAACTAGTACTACTTTAATGAAATGTCACCTTTAACTATATAAACATGTGCAAAATAAAACTATATAATTATTCTGAATTAGTTTGCCGCAAAGTAAACGAGGCAACAAAGCTGTCACATGTACAGACAAATAGCAAAAATAATGATGCTCAAAATATGTTATTTTGTCAATTTTGGTGCCATATTACATAATGTTTGACGGTAAAATCAACACCAAATATTAATTATGAGCAACAAGTAACACGGATATTACGAACATGTAACTAGCATTAGTCTTCAGGCCCATGAGAGTTCAAAGTCACATTTTGAAATGCCACAATGAGAAAAATGAACTGTAAAAAATGAATTGCTTCAGGAAAAATAATAGTCTAATCAAGCTGGTTTCCAATTAGAGGTATATGTCAGTCCTAAGAATCATTCTTGTTAATTACAAAATAATAAATAACACAGTTTTCTTTTCATATCGTTTGTGGTGGCAGTGCACAAAGTAGGTTTTATTTGAAGTGAATACCACATTAGTGTCAAAACACAAATAGTAGTCATCGACGACAACCTGCACCAGATCAAATAGAGGAATAATCTGGGAACCACTTGACTATCATTTGATAGGGGGCACCTTAGGAACAATTTTAGGTTGCACGGTGAGATTGTCAGTTCACACAGATCACTTTTAATAGCAGATAACTTACAGAACCAAGGGAATGAGTAGCTTCCTTGGCCATCAAAATCGCGATATTTGAATCTCACAAACAATATGTGGGTAGGCCATTACTCGCCAAATCAACGGCCTACATATTCTACAACAAAACTTGACCAAATTGGACAAGTTTTACCGATGCCTGGAATGTTATTCTAGACTGAATCTCGGCGGCACACCTTTAAATGGGTGGCGCCATTTTTGATCCGAGGATCTGTAAGTCAGCAAATCAAATTGTTCTGAACGGGCCATGAGTCTAAGTTATGACCTTGCGGTCTTGTCCTCCGCAAGGTGATATAAGGTTACTTGATATACGAGCACTCAAACAGGCGTATCAGTGTCAACTGTGATAAGACAATGTATACATGTATTAAAGGATACGAAAGGATACTCAACAACATTTGTCCTGAACAGGCTTACTTGTGTAGTGAAATCAAGGCTGGTTGAACACTCAGTACGTTGAGTTTATTGATAATTTTGGCACTTAGTCTTTTTTACACACGGTACTCTTAAATTAAATGTGCGCCGGTTACCTACTGTACACATTGTTTTTCTTCGTCTTCGTTCCAATTGTGCGGATGAAACATAGCACAGGCGCTGAGGATCTATGTCCCGATTTTGGTGTGTATCGAAAGATCATCAAATTGGGGCATAAAAGTAAGCTCAGCATCTGGGGAAAAAATGGGACGAAATCACGCCGGAGGAGAGCCAATGTGCATAGTGGTGCACATATCAATTAAAGTATACAAAGTAACTGTGTGTAAAAGAGAAAAAACAGAATAATCAATGTACTCAACGTACTTCGTTCTTGGAAGCTCAACCCCCCTTGAAATTAAAAATAAGGAATTAGCAAAATCATGTGTAGATGCATCTTCTTATGTTTTAATGGACGAAAGGCAGAGAACCTGTAAGGAATAAGAGATGCACATTGGGACAAACGCGCATGACTCACAAGGGGCGTCGGGCTGTGCGAAAGTCGATGTAGGGTCAGGCACTGATGTTCGCGGGCGTACATCACAAAAGATGTCCAATTGTGAGCACTTTGAGACAGAAACTGAGACTCGAGCTCCAGACGGGGGGTGGGGTTGGATGTGTGTTTTAGGATGTTTTACCGTGAATACTCTCGGAGTTGGCATGGACAGGACGTTTGGAGTAATCTACCTTATTCTGATTGATATGTTTGGTTCTAGTGCCAAATTGACAGGAGGGGTCTTGTCGGTATTTTCTACATGTCGCTATTGTCTAGGTGAGTACCTTCGTGACGATTGTAAAGTTACTTCGTGACAATATATATTTATACATGTAAATACTAGTTGCTGTAACAATCAAATACCACAAATAAGAAATGAAGCACACCATTCGCATTTATAAGTTAACAAGGAACTTGAACATAACAAGCTTCTACATATGTCGTACAAAAGCGAATCTTCAGGCTGTCATCTACTATCATTTTGCAAACCGAGCCCATTTTTGCCGCATGTTCTATATACTTAAGGTTTAAGCTTGTCGTTAGTTGATTACTTATCTTAATGTAATAAAAAATGTAAATAAAGTAAAAACCTGAAAACATGATTCATTGGTCATGAATGAATAAAAAATCAATTTTTTTTGTGGATAGGTCCAGTAAGCAGTTCCCTGGCCAATCTGTTCACAGCCAGGAAAGTGGTAATGAGCGGTGGTGTATTAAGCAGTCTGGGTCTGATACTTAGTGCCTTCCCACCAAATATCTACTACCTGTTCTTTTCTTTTGGACTAGTTGCAGGTAGGCTTCGATGGCATGCTTAAGGTTTGAAGACATAATTTCCATCTTTTGAAACCTAAACATCTCATAACATCCAGCACATTTTACAATGGTGGAAAATAAGATGGCGCCAGTTTGCAGGACCAAATGATGAATGCATTATTTGAAATACCATAAATCATTTGTTTCATTTTTCTTATATACATATGAAGTTATTATTACCCACGCCTGTCCATGGTGCTTGAATGATTATCATTGTTATTTTATAAAAGCTGAAGTATATGTCATGCTTTTCCAGGAATAGGAGCTGCTCTTTGCGCTACCCCTAGTGCAGTGATCGTGGGGCAGTATTTCCACAAAAAGCGTGCACTTGCCAACAGTATTGCCTCCATGGGAGCCGGGATAGGTTCCTTGGTTCTACCGCCGTTCCTAACTTATCTAGTATATCACTACGACTATAGTGGTCAGATGCTCATTATGGGGGCTATCATGCTGAACCAAGTGGTAGGCGGCGCCCTCTTTAGACCTTTGTTTCCCAAGAGAAACCATGAAGAACAGATACTTTCTACAACGAAAAGAAATGTTAAAGAATGCTCTAGAATTAATGGCAATCCCAAAACTATTCATGGAATGAAACAGTCGGAAGTTGGAGATGATAAGTTGGAAATGAAGCAAACTATTTTGGGTCACAAAAATTCATCAGCAGGAACAAGTGCATGCCCAAAATCACCGCCATATACATTCCCAAAATGTACACAGGAGGGAAAGCGTTCAAAAACATTTGGAAATCCTGTCAAGAAAAGCTCAATTTGGAAAACAAATGCGGTACTCCATGAACTACGCGTATATGGTAATCTTCTAAAAAATGTCCGTTTTCTGACCTTTGGGTTGAACTGGACTTGTCTAGCTATGGGTCCACCAACAGGACTTATGTTCCTTGGTGCAATAGCCGAGGAGCACGGTGTACCACGAAGTCAGTCGCCACTCCTTTATTCCATACAAGGTATATCTGATATTGCATCCAGGGTAATGGTAGCTTTTCTGTGTGACCGCACGTGGCTAAGACGGCGGCGACATCATGTGTACAACATCAGTTTTGTGATTTTGGGCGTTGTGCTATGTATTGTTCCAGAAGGAAGAACGTTTCCCCAGTTTGCTGCTTGTGCATCGTTCATGGGCATGTCTCAAGGGATGATCATGTCACTGAGCTTTACGGTGATTGTTGACGTCTTTGGTCCAGATTTGTTGAAACACACCTATGGGTTAGGTTATTTCTTTTATAGTGTTGGTACCCTGTGTGCACCATCAACGGCCGGTAAGTTAACTCTGTCGCTGGTTTGGATATGTTTATCTGTCACTGGTTTGGATATATTAATTTAAATCATCATTATACTGCACGAAATGCCACAACGATTAATTTAGTTTTCATCTCTGTTATAGATTTACAATTTTAGTTTAATAACATCTTTCTCTCTTCGACACTTTGAGCTGCCATGGCTACCTAAAAGTTTGGGAAGATAATAACGACACTAGGCACCCTTCAGATAAACTTTTATGTGTGGATTGTTCTCGTGTTTAGGGTCTGGATAGGATAGTATATGAAGAGAATTTGTAGAGTACCATTAACTTCCATAACAAAATAAAAAATTTACTTTTTTTGGAATAATTTAATAACCGTATTCCCTTTTTTCATTCAGGATTGCTCAAGGACGAATACGGGACGTACCGCTACCCATTTTATTTCGCAGGATAGTGGTGCTTCGCTGGAGGTGGTGCCTTTCTTCTGAATACCTATCTCAACAGGAAGGCAAGCGAAAACCAGGAGAGAAAAATAAACTTTTAGAAATTAAGAAACTATTATTTGTAATATGTTTAAGTTTTATTGAAAAAATACAAAAAAACAAACCTCTATCTCTTTAGGAAGAATGGGACAATATCCCACGGAACAGAGTTATCAATCTCGTTGAATGCAAGCTAGACCGCCTACGGGAGAAAATTGCACTATGCGGTAGACACACACGCCATTAGACAAGTGGGCTTTAACGAGCACATCCTAATGCTAATTGTGTGTAAATCTGTTAAATCTTATTAAATAAACATTTATTTACTTCTATGGAAATCACAGTGAAATATCGGATTCGAGAAGGTACATGTGATAAATGAATTAATGGTATTAAAGATGGATATATTCACGGCTATTTTGTATTTTCTGTAGCATTAATCACGTTAGTTACGGTATTGGGAATAAAAATCACTATTCATAACAATTTACATCTGTGATGTAATCATTTTTTAAAAAAAAAGCACATGAAACTGGGTGTGGATACGATTACTAACCACGTGTCGAAAAAAGAAGGTTCTACGTCTATCTTTTCATATCTTTTTATTTATGTAGAAGTAACGATTCCTTTCTTTGTCATGAAATGGACTTTTAACACCAACTTTTTCATTCATTCCTAAAGACGGTTAGATGTCCAAGTTCACATTGGCGGGTATCTAATCTTTTCTGTCGGAAGACGGTAAAAGATGGAAAATGGATCAACAAAGATAATTTGTAAGACTGTTAGAAAATATCTCTGGATCCGCCCTTGCTCCAGCTCCACCAGATAGATATTCACAGATGGCACTTTCGAATATGGCACTTTTTGCACATAATTAATCTGCGGCCCTGGTAGAGAGTAGACTTACATGGCCTGTTAGCGCGCAAATAATGGGCTCATAATTCAATTTTAGCTAGCCCATTCACCTCTTAACCCAGCTTAAATACCCAGTACAGGTGCATTTGCTGAAAGCATGTTCGCTTTTGATGGAAGTCTTTATTTGTTAGTTTCCGGATGATTATACGTCATAAAGCTTTACTGACGTCATTAATCACTCAGCAACTGGCGACTCATCAGTACCAGCTGGGGTCTTAAGGTCTCGTGCACAGGGACAAACAACACGGTTAAAACAATTTCGCCTTGTCCAGTGAAGTGATTAACGACGAAATGGCGGATGGAGACGTGTCTGTCCATGCTTTAGGGGAAGAATTGTGTCCAACAGACGGCGAAGGAGAGAAGTACATTGAAAAATGTGTACAGGATCTAGAGGGAGCGCCCGGCTCTGCTCGCGGAGAAGTATCAGAAGAGATGCCGGACTGTGTAGTGTCTCCGACAGAGACTCAAGCTCCAGACGGGGGCTGGGGTTGGATGTGTGTTTTTGGATGTTTTATCGTGAGCATTCTTGGAGCTGGCATGGACAGGACGTTTGGAGTAATCTACCTTATTCTGATTGATATGTTTGGTTCTAGTGCCAAATTGACGGGAGGGATTTTGTCAGTATTTTCTGCGTGTCGTTTGTGCCTAGGTGAGTCTCTTCATGCGTATTTCAAAAATAGTTTTATTTTAAATGTACCGGTTTATGCATGTACCGTAGCTACTGGCAACAAAAACCGCAAAAAGAAAGAAATCAGGCACCTCCTCGCATAAAAGGCCACATATATTAAATGAATATACTGCAACAACCAAACAGCATGGAAAAGAAGGAAATCAAGTACACATACCATTTGCATGTAAGTCTTTTTATGCGGAACCTCATTATGTTTTCACTTGCGGCGGCGCCAAGCAAGCTTAAGGTATACATTTTCATATTTTGCTATCAGTTTGCAAATCGAACCAACTTCACCACATGTTCCACTTGAATCTGACTTACAGCTTGTTGGTTAAAAGCACAAATTGAGCCAAATATGCTTGTAATTTTTACATCTTTTTAAGTAATGGAAAGAGGAGTGGTGAATTTCACTCGCACAGATATTTTAAACACGATAACTGGTTCATTATGAAAGAAATAACAAGTTTGTCATAAATTTGTTATGTATAGGTCCAGTAAGCAGTTCCCTGGCCAATCTGTTCACAGCCCGGAAGGTGGTAATAAGCGGTGGTTTATTAAGCAGTCTGGGACTGATACTTAGTGCCTTCCCACCGAATATCTACTACCTGTTCTTTACCTTTGGACTAGTTGCAGGTAGGATTTGGGCCCCTCCACAATGTATTTTTTGTACCTAGCTATTGCGCACTAACTCTACGGTGAGTCTTGTTGAGCTTGTTGATGACCTACTCAACTCCAAGAGGCGGCGTGATCGTCTGTTATTCGGATGGCATGTAGCGAGAGTCCCTGTTGTGAACGGTCCCATTGATTGCATGTTGCACCTTTTGAAACTTAAACATCCAACTAAATTCAAAATGCAAAATTAAATAAATAGATAAAGAAGTGAAGAAGTAGAGACTGTTTTCAGGACAGTATGAATTTGTCTTTCTTGTATTTAAAACATTAGTTTGATTACTTAGTGGTATTATCAAACACTCCTCTTCATGGTGCAAGTATGATGACCATTGTTATCTTATTATTGATGTTCAATATATGTCATGCCTTTCCAGGATTTGGGGCTGCTCTTTGCGGTACTCCGAGCATAGTGATTGTAGGGCAGTACTTCCATAAAAAGCGTGCACTTGCCAACAGTATTGCCACCGTGGGTGCTGGGATAGGTTCTCTGATATTACCGCCGTTCCTCACTTATCTGGTATATCTCTTCGACTACAGTGGCCAGATGCTCATAATGGGGGCTATTATGCTGAACCAGGTGGTTAGCGGTGCCCTCTATAGACCTCTTGCTCCCAGGAGAAACCATGACCGACAGGTTCGTTCTACAACGAAAAGCGCTGTTAAAGAACACAATGAATTTGAGGAGAATATTATTTTTGTGGAAAAATGCATGGATGATTCTCAAATAATTGATATAACGACAGCTGATAACTTGGAAGTAAAACAAACTTTTACGGAAAGGAAAACATCATCAGCGGTAAGAGGATCAACTGAATGCCATAAATTACGGCCCGATACCTTTCCAGAGAGTATACAACAGGAAAAGTGTTCACAAACATTTGGAAATCCTGTCAAGAGAAGCACAGTAGTGAGGAGAAATGCAGTACTCCATGAACTACGCGCATATGGCAATCTTTTAAAAGATGCTCGTTTTCTGACCTTTGGGTTGAACTGGACATGTCTGGGAATGGGTCCTCCAACAGGTCTTATGTTCCTTGGTGCAATAGCCGAAGAGCACGGTGTACCACGAAGCCAGTCGCCATTTCTCTATTCCATACTGAGTATATTTGACATTGCGGCCAGGATAATGGTAGCTCTTCTGTGTGACCGCACGTGGCTAAGATGGCGGCGGCATCATGTGTACAACATGGGTTTTGTGGTTTTGGGCGTTGTTCTATGTATTGTTCCAGAAGGAAGAACGTTTCTCCAATTTTCTGCGTGTGCATCGTTCATTGGCATGTTTCAAGGGACTATCATGTCATTGAGCTATACTGTGATAGCTGATGTTTTGGGACCAGAAATGTTGAAACATACCTATGGGTTAAGTGTCTTATTTTATAGTGTTGGCACTTTATTGGCACCATCAACGGCTGGTAAGTTCACACTGTTACCATTTCTGTCACGTCTGAATAATGATCTCACACTACTAGTATAGCAACTAAAGGGATAACAACTGTTCATTTTGGTAAAAAAAATAATGGATTTTCTTGAGGTACCGTAAACGGCAATTTTCCCACACTTACCAGCTGTTAATGAATCCGTTCCGACATCCAAAATTAGTCCACGTTTTTTTCTTTCAAGAGAGTTATGCAGAAAATAGCCTAGCTTTCATGGAGGTCATGTGGTCGGAAGGCAAGCACAGATTCAAGAATAACTGCGATAACCGCCGTTTTGGTGGTGAAAGATTAATTATTACAATGTATTTAGTGTGAAATGCGAATATCATACGAAGAGTTGTTATCTCTTTACATTTTTTACTTATTTATTAAACCTACTAATAGATTCACAATTTACTTGATGACTAACATACGTAAGTATAACACAAATATATTTTGTATTACGACCCAAATGAGTTGAGTGGGGATATCAACTGAACTCCACAGTCACAAAATGCCTCTACTGGAATATGTATACTGGTGTTAATCAAGAGGGTTTCAGATATTGTGTTTCTTTGGACATCACTGTGCCGTTTAATGTTAGATTATATCTTAATTTCTGTATCAAAATAAAGCTTGACTGTTGTTGAAATTATTTAACTACCATATTTACTTTCTGATTCAGGATTACTAAAGGACGAGTATGGGACCTACCGCTACCCATTTTATTTCGCAGGATGGTGGTGCTTCGCTGGAGCTGGGTTCTTTCTTTTGAACACCTATCTCAACAGGAAAACAAAAGCCAAGAGGGAAAAAGAAACTTTAAGAAATTAAGAAATTATCATTCTAATGTGCTGCACACTTCTGGAAATATCAACGGGTTTGTCACTTTGACTCTGCTCTTCTACATAGTAATTGCTTAGCAGGGAAATCAATAATAATATAATTTACATCAGAGATTCAATTAGAATTATAGATGAGTTTTGGTTTTGTTCCTGTGTAAGTTGTAATCCTTGACCAACAGCTGGAGGACAGAAAAGAGACCATAACAAGCACATAGTGATAAGCTGCCAGAATGCCAGGCAGGCCACAATACAAAAGTAAAATGATGCACATGGAACCAGTTTATTGAAAGACAAGGTTATATTATTATATCTTATTGTACAAATATTGACTCTGGCTTCGGAAGTGAATTATCCAAGCTTCAGGTCGATAAGTCGCCGAGATGACCAAATTAGAGAAAAAGGAATTAGACAACATTCTTCACCAAGAGTGTATATAGCTATCTAAGCATTTGATCAATTAATTGGAGTAGTGTTTTTTAATGGACAGGTGAGATAATAAGGTATTACTTGACTCTTATTCAATGCCTCCCATTGCAGCATATTGTGATCGGCCATCATATGCATGGACCTATACAATGGGGATTTGTCTGCTAACAGACACGGCTTTAGCATTTCATACTAGAAGTCAATAAGGTGTCTAGATCTTGTGTAAAAGGCCCATAATAATAACAGTTGAAAACCGTTAATAACCCTGAATATTAAGAAGGGTTGGATGGGACTTCAAGGGTCTGCCCTAAAATTGGGAGGGGACTGAATTTCCCATAATTAGTAACTGTGCATACCGCCAGTACTATCCTGGCGTGCGTTGGATTTTCAATTTT
Organism: Lingula anatina; assembly: GCF_001039355.2. Next base: position 1,035,558 of record NW_019773958.1, read on the forward strand.
TTTTTCAGTTTTGTTAACATATAAGTACCATATAAGTGAACAGTAATTAAAATTTAATTACACAAAAGACAAGAAAGTTTTTTCGTCGGTTACGTCGCAAATACATGACAATTACATGTAGTTCAATCACAAAAATAATACTAACAGTAAAGTGTATACATCTACATGTACACCTGTAATCGTATTGATCTCAAACTCGTTGACATAACTTCTTTGAAGTGTTAAGACATCGGCTAATTGGTATTTTAACTTTTTAACTTTTAATTTAAAATACATCTGGTTTGTCGATCGCAAAACGTGGTAGTCAGCTTTTCTGTGCGTTGTTTATAATAGTAAGTTCACATTGGAGGGACAGTCAATTTGACAGCTTCAACATTTGCTAGTGATGTAGACAACTCACCGCTGTGATAAGGAGAAAGTTCCAATCTAAGTGCTCAAATCATGGCATGATGGCAAAGTTTATTGTACATCAGACCAGCTGCAGTTTTTAAGACATTTAATTTGCTGAAAGCGTGTGCTCTTACAGGGCCGTTCGCTGCAGGGAAAAGGCAGGGGGCGCTGCAGGTAAAACAGTGTCTTTATACGGTATATTATTAGCCTTTTCCTTTCTCTCAGTCAAGCAGAAGTATCTTATTTTTCCTTTGATCGGCGCCTTAATGAGTGCCAAAGGCTAAATATTTAACCTGCTTGTATGTACAAATAATTAATAGACCTTTTTTTTAGGCGAGCAATCCCCTCATCCCAGCATTTTTCTCAGCTTGTAAAGCCCTTGAAATTAATATTTTGGATATTATTTTCTTTGTAAAACTCGGCCATGAGAATTGTAACTCTCCAATTCCAGCGTCAGCCATTCAAAACCAAGATGGCAACGGTCATGGTGCAGTGGAATCAGATGGTTACCATGGAGTCAATCAGTTTGGTGTTAGAGGGGGGATAATGAGGTTGAGACCACTCAGCCTAGTGCTGTAGAGTATGATACCAATACTATCAAACCACTGGAACTGTCCATTATGCACTCGTAAAAAAAAAAAAACACGAAAATGTCCACTTTTGTTTATAAAAGACTTAATAGGTCGTAATACAATGGAGTTGTGTAATGCCCAAGGTGCGTGTACCACTAGTTCTGTCTTAAACTGTCACTAAGTTTACTTTTCGTGAAAATCAACACAACGCAACAGCAGTGTATACTGTTATAGCAAACAACTGTGAATATGCGAGTGAAATCAATACGGTCTGTCAACACACTGACCAAAATGTCACTGAAGGCGCCACTGCTAATAGCATCGAATGTTGTTTCGGCTACAGAACCCAGCTTGTCCCTCTGTACATGGTGTAGCCACAGGCGACCCATTCACTTACCGGTGTGACGTGACAGAGAGTTCCCCATGATAGAGAGTCCTCTTCCTTTCATTTGTGCAGGTAAGAGATGCCATATATTTTGACTCACTCTGGTCAGGCTAATCCTAACCATTATAACTAAATGGAGGGCGGACTTTCTGTTAAACGGACTCTCAGTTTTGTTACACCTGTACATTCGTATGTTGACCTCTACTCTAGTAAGTTGGTAAAGGCTCGATAAACGAAGGGGGTCGCCTGCAGCTAGGCTCATTCAATTTTTCAAGTTATATCATATCACATATTTGACTGCAAACAACCTCTCTGCGTAACGCCCGCCATTTCTGTAGCCGGGGACATATCTCTTACATGTATGACTCATTTGCATCAGATAATCAAACACAGATAAACGAATTATAAGTACTGAACACTACTTTTTTTCAGGGGACGTTATAATTACATTTTCAGATTATTTTTTCTACAATGCACCGCGGACACCAGTTAACCCCACAACCGAGAAATGACTTCTGAAATGCCAATCGATTAAAGGGATAATAACTCTTCGTATGAAATCTATATTTCACAATAAAAACATTGTGAATAACTCATAGAAATATAATATATTCTGTTTTAAGACGAAAACGGCAGTTATAGCTATTATTCTGATATCTGAGCTTGTCTTCAGATCACGTGACCTCCATTGATGGCTATACTCTGTTATAATCTCTTAAGAGATTTTAACAAAAAACCAAACTTTTTAGAAAAAAACCAGGGACTAACTTTGAATGTAAAAATGGATTCATTAACCATTGGAAAGTATGGGAAAATTGTTGTTTACTCCAGAAAAATTCATTTTTTGGCCAAAACCAAGAGTTATTATCACTTTAAAATATACCCACAAAGAGGATCTCAAGCATGCGCAGTATGAAATTTTAAGAAACAGTGAAGAAGTACTCACTGCGTTGTTTATTCTATGGCTGGCGCCTTGAACAATAGGATAATTGTACTTGTATTTCGCTAACACGTTTGCTTCATTGCAGTAAGCTGTTCGTTTTGTATTCATCACCTACTGCACTACTACACGCACTTAAATATCCTTATCAGTGTCAACTGTGGCCAGAAGATAACATGTCTGACATGAACAGGGACAACCACTAGTTTACGATCAGTGTTATCACTAAACAACGTTCTTTCTTTGAAAAAGTACCCCAGTGCAGTGAAATGACGAACGACAAAAAGGCAAGTAGTGACGTGCATTCCTGTGTTTTAAGGGATGAAAGGTGTGGAACCACTGAGGAGAAAGAAACGTACTCTGAAACCGAGACTCGAGCTCCAGACGGGGGCTGGGGTTGGATGTGTGTTTTAGGATGTTTTACTGTGAACATTCTCGGAGCTGGCATGGACAGGACGTTTGGAGTAATCTACCTTATTCTGATTGATATGTTTGGTTCTAGTGCCAAATTGACAGGAGGGATTCTGTCGGTCTTTTCTGCGTGTCGTTATTGTCTAGGTGAGTATCTTTATGTGTACCTGGATGTTTCAAACCGTTTTATCTTAAGTGAATATTCACGTACCGTAACTATTGGTATTCAAAGCACAAAAAGAAAGAAATCGAGCACCAGCTTTCACAAGTCTTTCATTATAATATCTTTACATACTCCGGCGCATCTCAGCAGGCTTGCAGTTCGTGGGCTTTCATCTTTTCCTATTCTTTTTCAAACCGAGGCTTTGCCGCGTGATATATTTATTGCTTGGCGTTAGTTTGTTTAAGGCGCAAAAATGTGCTAAAAGTTTATTTTGTGTCATTTTAAATAGCGAAAAGAGGACTAATGTATTTTACTTGCAAAGAAATTTGAAACGATCAGATTCAATAAACTGTTTAAAAAATTGATGTGTTTATCATGAAAGACAATTACTGTTATCTCATGAATTCAGTAAATTTGTTGTTGATGTAGGTCCAGTAAGCGGTTCTCTTGCCAATCTGTTCACAGCCCGCAAGGTGGTCATAAGCGGTGGTTTGATAAGCAGTCTGGGTCTGATACTTAGTGCCTACCCACCAAATATCTACTACCTGTTCTTTACCTTTGGAATAGTTGCAGGTAGGCTTTGATGGCAGGTTCAAGGTTTGAAGACATAAATTATTTTTTAACTTAAATATCTAACTTAACATCTATAAAAGTGGGAAATTATAAAGATGATGCCTGTTTTGTTTTTTCTTTCTTTTATTTGAAGTATAATAAATTCTTTGATTAAAATATATATATTTATATTTAAATTGATGACCAAACACGCCTCTTTGCTGTGTGATGATCATTGTTTAATGTCATACTTCCAGGTTTTGGAGCTGCTCTTTGCGCTACCCCTAGTACAGTGATAGTAGGACAGTATTTCCATAAAAAGCGTGTACTTGCCAACAGTATCACGTCCATGGGTGCCGCGATAGGTTCCTTGGTTCTACCACCGTTCCTCACTTATCTAGTATATCACTACGACTACAGTGGCGAGATGCTCATTATGGGGGCTATCATGCTGAACCAGGTGGTAAGCGGGGCCCTCTATAGACCGCTGGCTCCCAAGAGATACCACAACCAACAAATACTTTCCAAAACGAAAAGTAATGTAAAAGAATGCTCTGAACTTAATGACAATCCCAAAACTATTATTTCAGAAGGGGAACACACGGCCAATTCTCATACAATTGATATTACAACTGCTGATGAATTTGAAATAAAGCAAACTGTTATGGGTCACAGAAAATCAACAGCAGTGACAGGAACAAGTGAATGCCCGAAATCACCGCCAGGTATAATTCCAGAAAGTACACAAGAAGAAAAGTCTTCACAAACATTCGGAAATCCTGTCAAGAGAAGCACAGTAGTGAGGAGAAACCCAGTACTCCATGAGCTACGCGTATATGGCAATCTTCTGAAAGATGCTCGTTTTTTAACTTTTGGGTTGAACTGGACATGTCTAGGATTGGGTATGCCAACAGGTCTTATGTTCCTTGGTGCAATAGCAGAAGAGCACGGCGTACCACGAACTCAGTCACCACTTCTTTATTCCATACTGAGTATATTTGACATTGTGACCAGGATAATGGTAGCTCTTCTGTGTGACCGCGCGTGGCTCAGGACACAGCGACATTACGTGTACAACATTGGTTTTGTGGTTTTAGGCGTGGTACTTTGTGTTGTTCCAGAAGGAAGAACTTTCCCCCAGTTTGCTGCTTGTGCATCGTTCATGGGCATGTCTCAAGGAACGATCATGCCATTGACCTATGTGGTGATCGCTGATGTTTTGGGCCCAGATATGTTAAAACACACTTACGGATTAAGTGGTTTATTTTATAGTGTTGGTACTTTATTGGCACCATCAGTGGCCGGTAAGTTAACTTTTCCAGTGCTTCTGACACGGTTATTAGGTTCATCCGAGTCATGATAACACCAACATAAATTAAATTTTAATACTGTCACTGGACTTAAATTCATTCCAATTGACAACATAGGTTGCATCTCCCCATCGGCCCTGGGAGACTTGAAACTGTATGACAGGAATCGTAGTCCTAGGAATGGTAATCCGGGGTCCCATTTGGTTATTACAGGTTAGGGAAAGTCGGAATATTGGGGTTAGTATATGAGACTAATGTGATCTTTACAAAGTACTTGGGAACGGACTACGGTTAATAGCGGACTGCCGTCTCTGTCACACCGGTTTACAGCTAGGCCAATTAGACTAAATTGTAAGTCCGGAAATATATATAAAAGCTTCACTTATATGAAACTTGAGTGGATGACTAACCAAGGAATAACACAAATATATATATTTTTTATTTCCACCCAAAAGCGCTTAGTGCACTTATATTATTGGAACGCTACTGTCTGAAATGCCGGTTAATTGTCACGGAAATGCATAATAAAGAACGCTTATTATAAAAGCTTGAATATGTATAGTGATGTTAAACAATTATCGAGTTTAGGAGAGTTGATGTCTTTGGGTGTCACTATGCCGTTTTATATTTGATTATATTTTCAGCCTTCATTGTTTTTGAAGCCATATAATTATCATATTCACTTTCTGATTCAGGATTACTTAAGGACGAGTATGGGACGTACCGCTACTCATTTTATTTCGCAGGATGGTGGTGTTTCGCTGGAGCTGGCTTCTTTCTTTTAAACACCTATCTCAACAGGAAAACAAAAGAAACTTTTAGAAGTTAAGGAATTATTATTTTTAAATAACTAAAGGTCTGTTAAAAAGACAAGTTCGTCGCCGTGACTTGGTCATACACGGAGAAATAGCTATTCTTTTACCTCTGGCTATTTTTCTTTTCTATTCTATGAATATAGAGTGAAAAGAAAACGCTTTTCAAGCTATTTGAATTTATAACACGGTTGTGTTATACGTGTACAGGGTACATCGTATATTCACTTATAAATTCCATGCAAACCTTAATGGAGGAGGACATGTCAAAATTAAAAACAAAGACTGGGTCCCCATCCCTAGATCGATCTAACAGGATCGGTCCATCTCCACGAAGTTTCTCGATAAATTGCTTCCGGCTTTAGGGGCTTAGATGTCTGGGACGCCTACTAAAGCTGCTGAAAGATAGTTAATTACCCTCGTTCAGCTTAGGTAGGCGTGACAGACAACTAAGCCGCTGAAGTTAATTGCAATTAAGTGAGAATCCCCTCGTAGATAGGTCGATCCAAAGTTAGTACATATCGTTTGGGATTGGTCACAAAGCCTCTCCAGAGTACTACATTTTACTTCAATGTCATTTATGTCCACCCATTTAAAGTTGGCTGAAAATGGAAACCTAATGACGATTTCAAAATGGTGGAAATATTTCGGTCTTATTATAGCCATTAGGTCTTTTTGAGGTGTCCCATCAAACTCTGTTGCTGCACCTTGCGTGATCTGCTTCGGGCCAGTTCAAGTTCTGAGCGTTATGCAACCTTTCTAACTGGAAAATATAGTCATATTTAGGGCAACTAAAGTAGAAAGTAAGTTTGTCTGGAATTTTACATAGGCACCATGGAGAGATAGTACGCGAGAGAGCGTAGCGCGGTTCCAAAAATTATTCTTTAACGCGCTGTACTTATAGACTTATAAACTGATGTGTGTTGAAAAAAAGATGCAACAATTCCTGTTTTCCCTTGGCAAGAATGGGTTTATCTTTGTGAAGAAAAGAATTTACATAGGTGGTGAGTTGCTACGATGGATAATTAATTTTTGATTAGGTGCCCTAGTCTTCTAAAGTGTGTGTTTTATAGTTTTGTAAAGTCAGTTTCTGTGTAATGTGTATTAATGTGAGTAGTGAAGTCTGCTGCTTTTGCGTGGTGAGTAACTTAATTATATATCTGATATTATATATCTATAGTGTGTTTTTTTCTGTGAGTTGGGTTTGTCAGTGGATGTGTTGTTTAAATTTGTTATTCTGACTATTGTATGTTATTATATTATTATTAAATGTTACAAGGTAAGGTGTGCCCCAGGCAGGCCATCTCAAGAATCTTTCCACGATCACCAAGGTATACATGTTCCAAAATCTTTGAGAAAATAAAGATCCGTAAAAACCGTTTTTGAGTTTTATATGAAAGAGGAGCAAGAGAAGAAGCACTCAATCAGTCGGTCAGCAATGACAAAGGTCGTTGGAAAAGGCTCAGGAAATGTAAGATTATTTTCAAAAGTATAACATGCGAAGTGAGAAATCATTACAATAGTATCTTTCCAAAAAAGTTTATTTAACCGTTTGGATCTAGGGTTGAGCATCGAAATGCTTATACATGTAAGTACTGTTGGTTTTCCAATTCTTTTTTATGTGTCGCGTTTTAACGGAAATTAGTATACCTGTAAATTATGGGACAAATCTCCTATGACACAAATACTAAAACTTTGCATCAAACCTATCCCAATACACTAGCCTACCCAAGCAGGTACATGCCTTGGTCTAACGCATGCTGTCTGTCTTTAAATATATGTCATTTACTTAAATAATGTACAGTTTTGATAATAGTCTCTATCTACTACTACTCGTGGTGATTGGACCATGATATCAACAAACACTCAATGACTTGTGACTTATCAGTGCCACCGGGGCCAGGAAGAAACCTGTACAAGGGCAACAAGGACAAACAGCACGTTTCAACAATATCGCCTTGTGCAAGGAAGTGACAAACGACAAGATGGCGGATGGTGACGAGTCTGTCCGTGTTTTAGGGAAAGGAATGTGTAAAACCGACGACAAGGGAGAGGTGCAAATTGATTCACGTGTACAGGATTCACAGCAGACATCGGACTGTCCGAAAGCCGAAGCAGAGGAGATGTTGGGTTGTGAGCGCTTTGAGACAGAAACCGAGACTCTAGCTCCAGATGGGGGCTGGGGCTGGATGTGTGTTTTAGGGTGTTTTACCGTGCACATTCTCGTGGCTGGCATGGACAGGACGTTTGGAGTAATCTACCTTATTCTGATTGATATGTTTGGTTCTAGTGCCCAATTGACAGGAGGGATTTTGTCGGTATTTTCTGCATGTCGTTTCTGTCTAGGTATTTCTCTTCACTCGTATTTCAAATCATTTTATGTTAAAGATATCCAATGTAGGATTTTAATCTCATTTTTAAGTGCATGGATAGCTTCCTGTTGGAATTATCTAAGGGCAATTTAAACTTTTGAAACATCAAATGACAAGTAAATTGCCTCAATCAATATCGCACAAAATAATCATATTCGCCGTGCTTTGCCAAACTCGGTAGTCCGCCATCTTGACACGGTTTGAAACTACTGCGGTTCACGACACGGAGGTCTCGAGATATCTTGTACTCGAGTCAGTGAACGGCGTATCTGGAAAACCTTTACTTTTGTGTGAGTTTTAATCTTTGGCTTTTTCCAAAATTGTTACCGCATTAAAGAGAGCGTCAAGAAGGAAAAATTACAGTTTGGCAAACGGAGGAAAATGGTAATTCATTATGTATGATTTTTTCGCACGAAAATCTTCTTTTGGATACTGCACCTTTCAATGTACATACTGGAGCACCCATAAAGCTAAAATTTAAAAAAAATCTTTTAAAAAAAGAGAATGGAATCAAGCAATGCAACATTCTGTCACAACCACGGACGTTAAAAAGTTTTTTTTTTTTTGTTAATTTCACATAACGAAAAATAACCCCCTCAAAAATTAGTTTATTGATCATTAAAGGCAAATACTAGTATATAATAAATTTGTTGTGGACAGGTCCAGTAAGCGGTTCTCTTGCCAATCTGTTCACAGCCCGGAAGGTGGTAATAAGCGGTGGTTTGTTAAGCAGTCTGGGTCTAATACTTAGTGCCTTCCCACCAAATATCTACTACCTGTTCTTTACCTTTGGAATAGTTGCAGGTAGGTTTTGCTTGCATGAGGTTTGAAACACAATTTTGATCTTTTAAAACCTAAACATTCAACAGTATTCAAAATTATTTTAAAATGAGGATAAATAAGAATCATGCATGTGTTTCTTTTCATTGAAGCAATGACACACCTGTTGTTTGGTGGGTCCTAATTAAAAAAATTTATAAAAATTATTGGTTGGAATTTAAAAAAGAACAATTAAAGCCCTGACTATTATTATCCAATAGGGTTGTATGTCAGGTATGCTATTTCCAGGATTTGGAGCTGCTCTTTGCTATACCCCGAGTACAGTGATTGTAGGGCAGTATTTCCACAAAAAGCGCGCACTTGCCAACAGCATTGCCTCTATGGGTGCTGGGATAGGTTCCATGATACTACCACCGTTCCTCACTTATCTAGTATATCACTACGACTACAGTGGCGAGATGCTCATCGTGGGGGCTATCTTGCTGAACCTGGTTGTAGGCGGCGCTCTCTATAGGCCTCTTGCTCCCAAGGGGAACCATAACCAACAGATACTTTCTACAAAGACAAATAAAGTGAAAAAATGCTCTAAGCTTAATGAAAATCACAAAACTGTTATTTTAGAGGGGAACCCCATGGCAAATTCTCAAACAATTGACATTACAACAGCTGATAAATTGGAAGTAAAATCAACTAATATGGGTCACAAGCAATCAACAGCAGTGATAGGAACAAGTGATTCCTCAAAATTACCGCCCGATATATTCCCAGGAAGCACGCAAGAGGAAAAGTGTTCACAAACATTCACTATACTCTACATGAAAAGCACAATATGGGAGAGAAATGCAGTACTCCATGAACTACGCGTATATGGCAATCTTCTAAAAGATGCTCGCTTTTTGACCTTTGGGTTGAACTGGACATGTCTAGCTGCGGGTCTTCCGACAGGTCTTTTGTTCCTTGGTGCAATAGCAGAAGAGCACGGTGTACCACGAACTCAGTCGCCGTTCCTTTACTCCATACTCAGTTTATTTGACATTGCGGCCAGAACAATGGTAGCTCTTCTGTGTGACCGCGCGTGGCTAAGATGGCGTCGACGTCATGTGTACAACATGGGTTTTGTGATTTTGGGCGTGGTGCTATGTATTGTTCCTGAAGGAAGAACGTTTCCCCAGTTTGCTGTATGTGCATCGTTCATGGGCATGTCTCAAGGGACGATCATGTCACTGAGCTATACGGTGATAGCTGATGTTTTGGGACCGGATTTGTTGAAACACACCTATGGGTTAGGTTATTTCTTTTATAGTGTTGGTGCTTTATTGGCACCATCAACGGCCGGTAAGTTAACACAGTCATTGGTTCCAACATGTTAATTTAAATCATGCTACTGATAATAACACAATACATTCAAGTTTTCATATATATTATAAATACACTTTAGTCCAACGACCACGTTGGCATAAATGTTGGAGACCGAAGCAGGTTCACTGAGAATACAGGTCTATCCAGTTATATGCTAAGAAACTTTACTGAAGTAAAACTGAACAAAGTATAACACAAATATATTATGTATTTCCATCCATTAACGCTGGGTATAAACAAATAAGTATAAGATCTACAGTCAGGAAACCGGCCAATGGACGTTTTTTTTTCTGAAAGATTTTACATGTTTAGCGATGTTAAATAATTGGCGAGTTGACTTCTGTAGATGTCATTGTGTCGTTTTATGTTACTCGTAGATTATATCTTAACTTCCGTTTCAGAATAAAACATAAGCCGTTTTTCAAATTATATAATGATAATACGTGTATCCCTTTCTGATTCAGGATTACTGAAGGACGAATATGGGACGTATCGCTACTCATTTTATTTCGCAGGATGGTGGTGCTTCGCTGGAGCTGGAGTCTTTCTTTTAAACACTTATCTCAACAAGAACACAAAAGCCAAACAATTTAGAAAAAAAGGTCTGTTTTAAAAACAATTTCGTTACTGAGTTTCTTGATCTTACGTGGAGAAATAGCTTTTCATGTACTTATGGTTATATTTGTATTCTTTTGAATGTATTCAACAAGAAGGCAAACAAAAGTAAAAAAATAAAGGCAACTTAAAAGAAAGGAATAAATTAGACGCAGGGTTGTTGTAAAACCAACAGTTTTGTTTGAAACACTGGAAAGCACAGGAATATGTAGACTATCAAAAAGGTATAATGACAAATTGCCAAAGGGTGCACATTTTTTTACCCAGATATATATTATAAGGGTTTTAAAGATATGTAAAATACTGGGAATTAAACAACATTTGGTAATGGCACTTTTAAGGCAATGTTTCCCTTAAATTCGTGTGACATTGGTAGCCGTCTTGGGTTTTTTCAAAATGCCCAAGGATTCGTGCTTGTCACTCGTCACATATGTATTTTGATGGTTTTAAGGATTATAAGAAGATATTAGAAAATAAAATTATCTGAGATTGCCCCCTGGCAACCTGGCTATAATGGAACCATTCAAGATACAACCTAAAAAAGAATAACAGCACGAGTTGGTCGGCGCTTCCTGCGATTATAGGAGTCTACCAAGGCGTGTGAGAAAATGCTTGAGGTGGGGTGGACTTTTTGGCAATGAAGATGAAACCCAAGAAAAAAATGACACGCAAAACATGGTGAATACTGATGTACAATACACTGTAAGTCGGCAGTGATAAATCACACACCTCACTTATCTGCAGGTCTGACTTGGCTACATATGGCCTCAAAATCCCACAAAATCTCGCTTGATTTGCAGTAGGTCAAGAGACTTTGGGCTATTTCAGATACTTAAGTGGTACAAGTGGCACACATCAAGATATGAGGACTAATCCCCCTATCTATCCCCCCCTCCCATGTACGAAATGTCAGAGAGGATCGCGATATGATTACATGCAATGTGATTGCAGGATTTATCCGTGTCAGCCTGAAGTTGGAGCTGATATTAGCCGCCCTCTTGGTCATTTCATTCACTCACGGTTTCTGTTTAGACAAGCTTACTTATTTCAGGACATGGAAAATGGCAAAACAGTAAAAAGTATTTTGCCTATTCAAGCACTTGGAGAGGACTTGGTAGAAACAGATGGCATTAAAGAAACACGCGCTCATGCACGTGCTCAGAGTTCAACAAGTGCTGCGGTTGTGATGACAGCCGATTTAGAAGTGGGCACTGGTGCACGTGCTGAGACATTAGACAGAGGGTCTGGCTGTGCTGGTTTGGGGACAGAAACAAGTGACGAGCCAAGTTTTCCGGCTCGAGATGGGGGGTGGGGGTGGATGTGTGTTTTAGGATGGTTAACCGTAAACACCATAGGGGATGGCATAGACAGGACGTTTGGAGTAATCTACCTTATTCTGATTGATATGTTCGGTTCTAGTGCCAAATTGACAGGAGGAGTTTTGTCGGTATTTTCTGCATGCCGTCACTGTCTAGGTGAGCGTCTTCAATGATTATTCCCTGAGGGACATATTTGATGAATAATTAAAACTTCTTAACGATATTTATACTGCTGATATAACTTTAAAATAGAAGGAAAATGGCGTGTTAGCAAAATTGAATTTCTCGGTGGGAACATTTTAAAAATCCATATTTAAGAAAACTTTCAGTGGTGTTTTGTAACACTGCACCACTTTCTGCTAATATTTAAAGAATAATTTATATGTAATATAATGTGTATATCAGACGAGAAATAATGTGTTGTTGGTAGGTCATGATTATTTATCAGAACAAGAACAGAGTTTACGTTAAACTTTTCGCTGATTTTCGTGCTTGAAGGAATGACATTCATCAGACTATCGAATTTATATCGTCGGTAGGTCCTGTGAGCAATTCTCTTGCAAATCAATTCACAGCGCGGAAGGTGGTAATAAGCGGCGGCCTGTTAAGCAGTCTAGGGATAATACTAAGTGCTTTCCCACCAAATATCTACTACATGTTCATTACCTTTGGACTAATTGCAGGTAAGCCTTAAAGACGCAAGTACGCTCCCGCTCGTGTATGCATATGTAGACGAGAAGAGTAAATTATCGACCCTTACGAATTGTTTTTTACATATATTCACTTGCAAACCCCTGGATCTCTCCCCTGTAAATTATACACACTTATCTCTTACTTTTAGCAGCCCCTTTTGCTCTTTTCGTTATATACTTGAAAATCTGTCCTCTCACTTTTGGTTAACCTTAAATAAATGTTGTAATTACGACACGCTCCCTGTAACTTTTTATTTTTGAAGCGCAAGTAGCTAGATAAGTGTTATTTTGCAGGAATTGGAGCTGCTCTTTGTTACGCGCCCAGTGCATTGATCGTCGGCCAGTCTTTCCACAAGAAACGTGCACTTGCCAACGGCATTGCCTCCCTTGGTTCTGGGATAGGGTCCTTGGCTTTACCACCGTTCCTCGCTTATCTTGTATATCATTACGACTACAGTGGCCAGATGCTCATTATGGGGGCTATCATGCTGAACCAGGTAGTAAGCGGGGCTCTCTATAGGCCTCTGGTCCCCAAGAGAACTGTCAAGACCATTTCTGAAAAAGATGCCAAGAGGACGCAGAAAAAGTTAGAAATGAAACAAATGAATAAGGAAAATAACGAGGATGAAACAAGTCAATTACCGTCGCAGCTATTTGCAGAATGTACTTTGCTGGAAAGTTGTTCACAAACATTTGAGAATCACGCCAAGGAGAACACAATTTTTGAGAGGAATGCAGTACTCCAAGAACTGTGCGTATATGGCAATCTCTTAAAAGATGCGCGTTTTCTGACTTTTGGATTGAATTGGACATTTCTTGCAATGTGCGCTACGACAAATGTTATGTTCTTTGGTGCAATAGCCGAAGAGCACGGTGTCCCACGAAGTCAGTCGCCACTTCTTTATACCATACTGAGTATATTTGACATTGCAACGAGGGGAACTCTTGCTTTCGTATTTGACCGTGATCAGGTAAGATCACTGCGGCACCATGCTTACAACATCAGTTTTGTCGTTATGGGTGTGACGCTTTTTCTCACTCCAGAGGCAAAAACGTTTCCCCAGTTTGCGGTGTGTGCATTGATCATTGGCATCTCACAAGCGGTCATCATGGTGCTCACCTTTGTGGTGATTGCTGATCTATTTGGCCAAGATATGCTGACGCATACTCTTGGACTTGGCCTGCTGTTTTACAGTTTGGGAATTTTAATGGGACCACCAATTGCCGGTAAGTACATGCGACGACGCAACTCGCTTTCTGATCAAGACTGCAATTATATTAGAGCACACAATTAATTTCAATTTTTCATGTATAGAAAGCAATGCACCAGTAAATATTTTTTTATGAAGCGAAATCAATTGCTTCACCAACTCTCCAAAACAACGCTTCGTGCCAGGGAGAATTTAAACCTGCATCAGTGTCATGGCATTAAAAAATACTAGGGTCTTGTCTCTGAAAATTGTTCACGTCCACCTCTGGCGTTCCGTAATAGATCACATTTTGTCAAGACTTTATAAATATAATTATTTGAAACTGAATGAGTCCAATTTAAAAAAAATATGTTAGCTACTAATATAACACTTACTGTCTGATTCAGGATTGCTAAAGGATACATACGGGACGTACCGATACTCATTCTACTTCAGCGGTTGGTGGGCTATAGCTGGAGCTGGGATGTTTCTTTTGAACACTTATCTCAGCAAGAGGGCAAGCAGACGTAAGGAGATGGAATGAGTAATCTAAATACCTGCTGGAAAATCAACAATTTGCTCTTTTCTTCTATGGACTTCTCCAGAAAAATAGGACCAAGATAAAAACATTGACAGCATAGATTTTATGCTATTCGTCGTTTATTGTTTTAAAAAAATACATAGAACAGCTAGGAGTGAAACAAGTTGTTAGTAGTACATGCAGTTTTGGCTTTGTCATTCTCCAGCAATAAAGGTATCCAAGCCACAAAAATATTCACAATACGTCAAAACATATTTGACTTTGTTGAATGGTTTTAACTCATAATCATTCATATCATACATGGGCAATATCTGTTTATGCATGCATACATGTACATTGCATAAAGGTGGCAATTCATTAATTCGCTATTCTAGCATTATATGCTCACCTTTAAAAAATTACAATACATGGACTCCTAACTATTACATAAATGGGCCTAATAGTTATGATGGGAAAACATTTAAGAGAGCTCACTGCTGACCATTTATGATTATATATATATATATATATATATATATATATTATAAAGTAGAGATTTAAACATCAAATCTACCCAAGCACAATTAAGATATAGACCCAGCAAAGAGTTAAGATCTAAGGAATTACTTGAGTGATGCAACACCTAAGCAGTACTTCTGTTCTAGGTTGAGATTGTTCAGTCAGCGAATAGATAGGTACCAATGGCATAACAAATACCCCGCTTGCGTTTGTATGGGTACTTTATGCCTTGAGCAGAAAAGCAGCTACCACCCTAGCTTTTTCCCCAGCTTACAACTATCCAACTTCTTGATTGATATGGTCCCTTATAGTATAACCTCTTTAAAATGTTTTATCAGTGTCACCTGTGTTCAGAAGATAACATACATATACGTAAAAGGACAACCAGTGAGGTCATTTGATTACTCAGCCACATTCTACCGTAAGAAGCAGCCGTGGGCGGAAAAGAGCAAACGAGAAAATAACGCAGCAACATGCCTTCCCATATCTCAAAGGGAGAAGTGTGTAGTACCAACGTAAGGGTAGAGATGTATATTGATTCTTGTGAACAGGATTCACAGAGGACGCCAGGCTGTGCGAAAGTCGATGCAGAAGCAGGTGCTGATTCTCGCGGAGAAGTATCAAAAGAGGTGTCGGATTGGGTGGGCTCTCGGACAGAGACTCAAGCTCCAGAAGGTGGATGGGGGTGGATGTGCGTTTTAGGTTGTTTAACAGTTAACATCCTGGGATCTGGCATGGACAGGACGTTTGGAGTAGTCTACCTTATTCTGGTTGATACGTTTGGTTATAGTGCTAAGTTGACAGGAGGGATCTTGTCGGTATTTTCTGCCTGTCGATTCTGTTTAGGTGAGGCTTTCATACTTATTGCAATATGATTCAAATAATACATGAGCGACGAACAAAGTTTTACATATGTGAAACGTGTTTTGTTTAAAAACAACAAGAACAGACTTCATAAACAATAATTGCCGTTTGCGATCTTGAGCCACAGATTTAAGAGCGCGAACGCACAATTAACGACTGAAACCACGATTAGTCTACGATAGTATACTAGTCACGCTCTCATCGAGGTCATCAGCTGTTTACAGATAATTTTATTTCTCAACCCCAAACTATTTTCAACACTGAAGTAATGCTTTCTCGACATTCTCCGGCATATACGTAATACGGAACGCACCGAACGGGTAGGTAAGCGTATAAACCGTTCGTGGTTTGAAACACGGTGCTAGTGACCAATACTTTCACGTTCGCGCCATGATATCGCGGATTGTGTCGATAATTTGACGTTCCTGCTAATAACAAATCCTAGGCTCGAGATCGCAAACGGATCAGTCGTTTACAAGGCCTGAAGAAGGCGGCAAATAACGCCTTTGCATTAAGAAGCATCACGGAACCTCAATATGAGGAAGCACAATAAAACATTCGTTAAAAGAACAACATTAACAGTTTGCAGATTACTTGTTTTTTATTACCATTCTTGGCTGATTTTTGTGCTCAATGCAGTATTATATAAAGTACTCTTTATTGACAGGTCCGGTAAGCAGTTCCCTGGCCAATATATTCACAGCCCGGAAGGTGGTAATAAGCGGTGGTTTATTAAGCAGTCTGGGTCTGATACTTAGTGCCTTCCCACCGAATATCTACTACCTGTTTTTTACCTTTGGAATAGTTGCAGGTAGGCCTGAAAGAGGGTACAAGCGTGTGTTTGCATAACGTTAGAGTTACTCGGGCCTAGGAATTGTACCACCAAACATACTTTTTAACACACACTGAATCTGGTAAAAAGAGAGAACCTGACTTTTTGTTTTAGTTTTTCTAGAGGCACAAGGGTGGACAGTAGTTAAAGAAATCGTGTGAGGTAATTTCAAACAATGTTTGTAAAAAAGAAAAAAATGCCTATCTGAACTTTTGAAAGATTTCAAACAGATCTCCCTCAGCTGAAGCGCTATCAACACCGTTTTTACGTCTCATTTCACAAAACAAAAAACACGACAATCCACCGGTGCCACGGAATTTTGTTGAAAGGCTTACTTTTGATTTTATCAGGCGAAATTATGCCTTTGTTTATGAAACATCGTAACTAAGGGCTATATATTATATTTCCTTAAAATTTAACCAAACACTGGCACCATATCGTAGTTCACCCCCTAGACGCTGACCATGCCAATTTTCCTGATAATTTCAAACTTATTTATTTTCGTCGAAAACCTATCACCATCTCACATCATTTATATGGCAGCACATTTACGCTCGGTTACCCTTAAACCCCCTTTACACTAGATGGCGTTCTTTCTGCGACGATGAAAATGCCACCGCTGTGGTCGTAGAAAGGAGGTACAAGCAATGCTTTGGTTGCAGAATGAATGCACAATGATCAGCCAGTGTAAAGGGGGCTTTAGTGCAGAAGCGAGTAGTGTGGTGATTTAAGCGAAAAATAAGGGATCCTGCTCTTAAACCCTAATTATTTTTTAAAACAATTAAAATTATGCTGATACGGATATAAGTATATCAAATAAAAGAAACGGACAGAGAAAGTTATTTTGCCAAACGTAGGTCTTTTTAATAATATACCCTCAATAGGTTTATTTGTGATAATACATCTTCCAGGAAGTGGGGCAGCACTTTGTTACACACCAAGCACTGTGGTTATTGGTCAATATTTCCACAAGAAACGTGCACTTGCCAACGGTATTGCCTCCGTGGGTTCTGGGATAGGTTCCTTGATATTACCACCGTTCCTCACTTATCTAGTATATCACTACGACTACAGAGGCCTGATGCTCATCATGGGTGCCATCATGCTGAACCAGGTGGTAAGTGGAGCCCTCTATAGACCTCTCGGACCTATGACTCCCAAGGCAAACCACGAACGACAGATAATTCCTTCTGATGGTAATGACCATGCTGAAAGCGCCACTATAGCAAGTACGTGTAAGTTCAAAGGAAATTATCAACCCGTTGACACAAAGAAAGAAGAAAACTTGGAAATGGTCCAAACGAGTAAGAAAAGTGTCAAATCACAGGCAGAGGATGGATCATCTGAATTTCTCGAATTACCCGCCATGGTATTTGCAGGAAGTGTTGTGCTGGAAGGTGCTTCACAAACATTTAAAGACCCAGGCCAGAGGAACACAATTTGGGACAGAAATGCAGTTCTAAATGAGCTATATGTATATGCAAATCTGCTGAAAGATATAAGTTTTCTGAGCTTTGCAGTACATTGGACATTCCTGGCTATTGGCGCTCTGTCGGGTCTGATGTTCCTTGGTGCAATAGCCGAGGAGCACGGGGTACCGCGAAGTCAGTCGGCAATTCTTTATTCCATACTGAGTATATTTGACATCGCATCCAGGATAGCGGATTCTCTTCTCTTTGACCGCGCGTGGCTCAGAACACAGCGATGCCATGTATACAACATTCTTTTGGTCATTTTGGGCGCGGTGCATTGCCTACTCCCAGAAGGAAGAACGTTTCTCCAGTTTGCGGCATGCGCATCTTTGATAGGCTTATTACAAGGAGCAGTTATGGGGCTATTCGTTGTAATGCTCGCTGACGTATTAGGCCCAGCTATGCTGAAGCATACATTGGGACTTGGTCTCGTGTTTTTTAGTGCTGGTACCTTAACGGGACCACCAGCTTCGGGTAAGTTGATAATGCAACATGTCAAATTAAGATATATGAAGATGGAACCCACATCATTCCCATTCAGATACAATGTAGTGACACAAAGATCATCTTACCGTGTTAATAATTAATAACCTTTATAACTGAACTTCAAATACATTAAGGTACAGCCAATGAAGAAATACAAAGAATATGCATATTTACACTTCCGAACTTGTTCTTTCTTAATGTTCATACATGTACATATATTATAATATAAGGCAATATTATAAATTTTTAGAGGGGGATTGTACAATTTGATATAAGACTTTTCTTTTTCAGGAAATCTTAAGGACGCATACGGGACGTACCGTTACTCATTCTACTTCAGCGGCTGTTGCTGTTTTGCTAGTGCTGGCTTCTTTCTTTTGAACACTTTTCTCAACAAGAAGTCATGCAAAGATCCGAGATAGATTTTTCTCATGATGAAGGAATTTACATGTGACATTTTTAAAGGGGGAAAGGGGTGGGGTCTGTTGTAATGGGGCCTACTAATCTGTCGATATGAGATTTTAAAACTTGAATTTTTTTAATAGCTAAGCTAGTAATTAAGTTGTTACAAATTATTTTTAAAATAATAATAATAATAAATAAATAAATACATAAATAAATCACAAAAAGGACCCTGAAAAAAGACTGAAGTAGCTTACTAGTTTACATCATACGATGTAGGTCCATCTTTGTAGGGCCAATTAATTGGACTACACAGGTCTGCAGTTAGTGTATTTCTTTTTTTTTTTTTTTTAAGCCCGTGGAACGTTTTTCTTTTTACCACTTTCATCGCCGCTGAACATTGTCTAGTAGGCATACAATTTTTGCAGAGTTGACTGTAGTGAAATTGGGAATGAGCCACATCCTACGTCAACATGGCATGCGTTAATTTCTTCTTCTTCTTCATAAGCCATCACCAGTGCGGTGTTTGACGAACGTTGATATTTGCCAAAGGTTTCTGTTTCTCGCCACTGACCAAAGGTATTTTGTTGGAAATTCAAAATTGTCCAGGAAAGTATTTCGTTGTCTGCCTCGGGCACTTATGCCGGGTATTCCACCACTAAGGCCAAGATTCTCCAATCCCTCTTTTCTGATGGAATGGTCCATGAAATTTAGTTGTCTATCTCTAACTGTATTGAGGAATTTGTATTTTTGGTCAACCCGTTAAAGACCTCTCCATTGGTAACGTGATCAATTTAGGAGATTTGGAGAATTTGCCGGTAGAACCACATTTCGGCTGCTTCCATGTTGCGTTGAGTTTCGGCTGGCAAAGTCCATGATTCACAGCCATACAAAAGAGTTGACCAGACATAGGTGTTGAGAAGGCAGATCTTTATCTTAAAGGACAGACAACGATCCTTGAAAATTGGATGAATGCATTTTTCGTGTGACCAATTATTCTTGGAAATTGTGTCTTGCAACAGGCGTTGGATGTCAACAGGATCCGAGATAGTTGAATGAGGAGACCTGCTTAATGGGAGTGTTCCCGTGAAGAAATCCGCAAGGTGGTGCGACCTCTGACTTTGAAACCATGTTTTTTGTTTGTTTGTTTGTTTGTTTGTTTTCTTGCTGTTGACATGTAGTCCAAGATGTTCGCTGTGCTTTGTGTGTAATGGCAACCAAGCACTGCAATTAACTGTGTGGGATTAAAGTTATTTTTACTACAATACGGTTCTACCCCACTACCTTGGATGTGAGCGGATGAACTCCATTTCCCAACTAACGCAATTGGTGCTGCAATTTCCAAGATAAGCTGTTTTTTTTATTTATTTATTTATGTTTTATTTATTTATTTATTTATTATTATTTTTATTTATTTATTTTTATTTATTTTTTTTTTTTGCATAACGAAGTCTACATGTATCAGAATACAAAATTATTGACAGCAGCAATGTGCCAGTTATTTCCTATACAATAACTGTATTTTCTTCTTATGATTTTAATCGTTATTTGGCTTTTCTTGTGTCCGAGAGTACTGCCTCACATTGAGTTTTCTAACATTGGACCGTAAAAAAACGCCGTGAGTAGATGTTTTTATTCTCCTAAGACTTCAAATCTGCCTGCTTTGCACATGCAAAACCAAGAGTGATAAAGCACAATATTCTTTTAACGGAACTGCTAATGTTTTTAACTACAGCTCGGTTACAGCAGGTGTTACAATTTAACCTGAATTTTACATCTTACTTTACCCTTATTGATCTGTTTTTGATTTTACATGCAATAAATCGGTTCTTTGTTATTTTTCCAGAATGGAGGGAGAGTTGAAGTGTAATTTTAAGAAGTGTAGAAAAGGATTGAACGCAATTGCTTATGTCAGTACTAATGCTAATGGAATTTTTTAAAAATCGAGTTGATATGGAGTCGTAAATAAATGCGTAATCAAATTGTGTAAAAAGAGAGAGGGGGGCGTGTAAAGAGACTCAAGAATTGAAAACTGTGGAGATGAATCTTAAAATGAATCAATATTCTAAGAAATATTTTGAAATTTATATATATATATATATATATATATATTTCAGGTTACATCATGTTCACGTATCCTTTGAAATTTAATAAAATAAGATGAGTTAATAGGAAGATATGTAATTATTATAATTTGTATTGCTTAGAAGTACAGCACATATACAGGGTGGGGGTTAACTTTTGTTCACTGAATATTACATTGCATAATTGTGTAATCAATTGAATATATTCTTCCTAAAGAAATTACAGATATATTTTGTGATGAAGATGGAACAAGGGAATTTGCAAAAATTCTTCAGTGTCCAGCCTGTAAGTAAAAGTAGTAATTCCCTTAACTTAAGTATAATGTCAAATTGAATGAACAATTATTGCAGTCTAGAATAATCATTTTACATTAAGCTCAGCCCGGTTGTATTTTCAGGTGAGACTTCCCTTCCCAACAAACATGATATTCTCAGGATTGATCTTCATCCCCCAGAGCAGTATAAAAGTGCAAGTATACCAGTTGCATTGAAATTTATTCAACAATGTTTCTGTCTCTGCTCACCCCTAGAGCTAGTAGAACAGGGTGACCTGGATTTCTTTGCTTTGTATCTACTGTTTCCCACTTTTTCCCTTTAAAGAAATTAAGTTTTTGCAATCTACACTTTGGAAAAAAAAAAAAAAAAAAAGGTTTTAGTGAATAAGTTTGAGTCGGTGGGCTGAAGTGATAGCAAAGAAAAGTGCTTAAAAAGATGTACGAGATTGTGTTTGGTGAACAGAGGTATTGCATCTTGTTGTGACAAATTCTTCAAAGTTCCAAATGTTTTAGTGCATGGGCATTTTGCATTTCCTTATTATTCATTCCATGCTCCTCTAAAAATAGTATAATGTATCATAAGAAGTCACAGAAAACTTTTACCCTTTAAGATGGTTTTTGTGTTAATAGATGGTTTTAGCAGGTCAGAAGCCAGACACAGTGGTTGAAGTGATGTCCAGGGCCATCTCATTCTGGACTTACCAAGTAAGTGTAGACCTGAAATGGAATTTATTCAGGAAGGAGTGAATTCATGCATTAAATTCCTCTGATAAAAAAAACATCTTTTTGGATAGATGTTTTGAAACTGATAAAGTTTATTGTTCAGTATAAGTATGACTGATGTTATGATGGTCTTTGTGACTGGCCTCTCTTTTAAAACTAAATTGATATTTAATTAAAAAGGACATAAAGCATCACATCCAAGTGCGGGGATGGATTAAAGAATGGTTAATGAGAAGGAGCAAATTTTTTTCAAGGGAATTTCCATTTTGGGATAAAAACACAGGAAGGATGCCCTTAAGAAAGCTAGTGAAGAAGTTTTGCACATGAATTTGTTTTCAGACTGATATAGAGAGAAGTCACCTTGAAAGAATGGCTGCCCAGGCTAAAGAAAAGGCAGAGAAATTGGAAGGATGGTATGAGAAAATTGTTGCCAGGCAACAGGCTGAAATAGAAGGTACGTGAAACAAAGTAAAACAATAGTAGGCAAAGAATAATAATAAATGGGATTTTCTTTATAAGCACTGAAATGACTTTTGGTTGAGCAAAACCTTTGTCTTTCCCTTTGCATTTCTCCGAGTTTGTTTTAAATTTGTGTTAAATGCATTTGGTTTAAGAGACATAACAAAGTGAGAAATTTGATAATGTCGTCTTTACTTTGTGTTTTTATTTGTTTTCAGCTTTGAAGGTGCAGCTTACCAGTAAGTGATGACGTTTAAACTGAATTTTGGGGTTTTTTTTTTAGACTTTAGTTATGGTATATGTTTCTCTGTACAATCCATCATTTTATTATTATATTATTATTATTTTCTGTATTGTTTAGTTGTACAATTATCTTACAATTTCTGTTCTTTTCCTTTTAAAAACCAATGTTCATTCCTTTTAAAGCAGGATTTGAATGAAAATGAAGCTATATAACTGTATTTTTTCCTTTTCTGGCTCTTACCATCCTTGATACTAAACAGATACCCCTCCCTGATTAGTGCTTTAACTTGACATAAAATAGAAGTGTTGATTCTGCTTTTTGTGCTTTGCAGATGCCAAGAAAGAAATAGAAAGCTTAAAGAAGAAGTATCATGAGCTGGCAGAAGTTAATATGGAGAAGAGTAGACAAATCACAAAACTGCAGGTAATTTAATGAGGAATCCCTTAGGTAAAATTGTAGATTGAAATGTAATGCTGTAGTTGTTAAAAGTCCATACTACCAGAGCTTGAATTTGTAAATAGTTTATATTCAAGACAATTAGCTGAATAAATTCAAACAAATTTCCATTGGTCATGGTAAAATTATGCAGCACTGTTGGAACAAGGATGGTCAGCAGATCCTTAGACGATAAAATTAATGGAACACCAAAATCCATCCTTGTTTTATTTCAGGGTCTCTTTGAATCCACTCGTCGCAAGAATGTCTACCTTGCTCAGAGTGATGCAGCAGAAGCATTGAAACCACCAGGCAGAGTGTCGGCTCCTCCATCCATAACACAGGAAGGTGAGTTGGGGTCATGGATAAACTACTGCTCTCTGGGTGTGATGTGTTTTAGAGTATACTTGTAATCTGCAAACTGATATTAGAGCTGTAATATTTTTGAAGAGTAGCACTAGCATGGATTACCCTAACCTTCTAGCATTTATTATGCAGCCTGGGATTAACTTTTTTCAGTTGACTTAAATACAAAGCCACAATGGTTAAATAAAGTGTATCATTTAAATTTAGCTTAATGGAAGCACTAATTTTGTATCTAAAACCATGTTATATAAGTTTTAATCTTTACTTTGTCCGATTTCAGATTTTATGTGTTTAGGTCTGGGAGATGCTGACCGCACTGTTGTACTGAGGACACCATTTGATCACAGTATGTTATTGACCTGACACACATATTAGCATATCAGTTTATTTCATGTGATGTAGGCTGTTATAATACAAACTGTTTGTACACTGTGTTGGTTGTGACTGCTGTCTGATGTGTTAGGTGTGCCATGTGTGATGTGTTAGGTGTGACTGGTCTGATGTGTTGGTTGTGACTGCTGTCTGATGTGGTAGGTGTGACAGCGCAATGTAATGCTATTCTTTTTTTCCTCTGAAATTTTGTCATATTTGCATTTGGAAGAAACTGCCAATTCAATACATTCTTGATTTGTATAATTGTAACAATCATGCATTCTCAGTAATATAAATATGTGCAGATGAGGTACAATTAGTGTGCATTATACAGTGAAAAATTACTTAAATACGAGTAGTGAAAACCTGATGAGCACTACAAGCTTATTTCATCATGGTGGGTTGTTATGGTAACTCCGCCTACCGTGTAGGATATAGCCCTCAATCATGATATAGCTTTACAGGCTAACTTTGTCTTAGATTTAACCTGACTGTGCATTGAGAAACCCTCACTACATAACCAAATGCGAACAGTTCTTTACTAGTAGTATAACAGTGAATTATTTTGTGGGGTTTTTAGGTGGTAAAAAGGTCACTCCAGTTATTCCTGGTGTAGTTGGTGGGATGAATGCAGTGCAGAGACACTTCACTATGGACCTGAGCACACCTCAGAAGCTAGCTCAGAACAAACACGGCCGGCCGCCATATTGATAGCATCAACAGTATCATATTAATGCAGAGATATTCTTGCAACTGAGGATGTTTTTGTAAAGCACTCAAACATGCTTCGACAGAGAATAATTCATGAATTTATGTATCTTGAAAATGGCTTTTTTTTTCATTGCAAATGATAAATTGTAAGACCTATTTAAGAAATACTTGATATTACTCATGTCCAAAGCTTTTCTTTGTGAGGGTTATTTTGTAAGTTTACATATCTTTTAAAACTTTTGTGCTAATGTTGTGATTTTTATCTATGGCATTTTTGTTTTACTTAACTGCTTAAATTTTGATGGTTGCCATATTCTCATTGTTATTTGCGTTTTAATTACAAAACTTTACATATGTTGTCAAAATTAATTTTTTTATTGTATATAACAAATCACTTCTTTTGAACCTATTACTTGTCAGTGTTATTTGATTAGCCAGCACCGAGCTTGAATACTGCAAATATCTTGGATTATTTCAGTACCAGTATGTGTTATACTAGTATAATTCTAAACTTGAGGTATATTCGGGCACGATTTCCATTAACACACATGCACACACAAGATCAAGTCATTCACTTACAATGAAATCCATAAAGTTTAATGTCAAGGCCTAATAATAAAAGTCAACTGCTGAAATATGCAGTGTTGCTCAACATAGTTAAAATTCTCTGTACCGAAAAGGTGAAAAAAAGACAATTTTTTAATGATTTGATTTTATTCATTTCATTTTATAAGTACTTGGTTATACTGATATTACAACAATAATAATTGCAAGCAACATGACCAAAAATGATGGCATTTTATACTACTCTTCACAGTTCTTGAATCTCTACACCCAAATCCAACGTAAGATGTATTTCTATGCTTTCAATCACAATGTCCAGTTTATACTGTCTATACAGACATAATTTTTATATTCTAAAATGATCTTAATAACTTACAGACTTCAGCATGCATGCATGTACATCAATTTCTCCAGCAGTTTGGCTACAACCAAACAAGATCCACATTTACACATAATGGCCACAAATCCTGCAATCTATAAAATATACGCTTAGCAAGGTGAATGACCAAGTGCAAAGTCTGACCAGTGACCAATGACCAGTGCACATGGTTAATCACTGTATAATATTACAGCAAAGCATAACACAACTGATGATGACCAACAGATTAATCCACGTCATCGAAGTTCCTGGCAGTGACAAGTTTTGGTTGCCATGGTAACTTGAAGTGGGTAGTAGGAAGAGGCGTGCAGTGGGTCGACTCGAAATCTTCCATGTGTTTGTACGCCTGAAATTTGGTAGAAAGAAGGAATTTAACTCAAGTTTGTGAAGTAATACAATTTATACAAAGATACCTAAACATAAGATACCTCTTCATACTATCAAAACTGAAATGTTAGACAGGAAACGTGTCCTAAAACACAAAATATAATATCAATATATATTGTCATTTTAGTTACGCAAAATGTCAGAAATTGGTATAATGTGTAGAAAAGTTATAATGCCAATTATCTTGTATCTTTTAACTCAAAGGAATAGTAAAATGAAAGATGCTCCATGGCAACTATCATTAGTGCAAATTTGCAGGTATTAAATTGATACATTCGACGCCAGAAACAAATTGCAGAGTTATACATGTATTTCCTGGTACATGCATTTCTCACATGAACTGTGCACAAAATCAAAAAGAATCATTCCCACTCTGACTTTATATCACATCAAACATCCTAGGGACTGTTCTATTTAATGCATTCTACAATAGCACATGAAACATGATCATGCTGAAACTACTACCCACCAGAAACAGTGCAAGTTGTGAGCGAAGATCTTCACTGATGCCTTCAC
The DNA here is from genome assembly GCF_001039355.2 of Lingula anatina. Next base: position 1,062,030 of record NW_019773958.1, read on the forward strand.
CTGAACAAATACACATTGAACTCTGTATCAATGTTACTCAATCAGTAATGAACAATACAAAATATTAAAGAGGGAGTTAATAAACCCCAGTTACTTTTTATACTGTAACAAAATGCAATAATAATGATAATAATATTTAAATAAATGAATGAATAAATTATTGAACATTACAGGACTGGTGAACATCCACATTACACATAAATTTCTTAATCCTTGTGATACAAAACAAAGAGAAACCACTATAAAATTTTACAAAATCCTTTAAATTGTACAATTAAATTAATTTAAAAAATTTCCTAGCCACAGAAATATCACTGCCAAAACGGTATTAATATGAATAAAGACAACAAATATGGAGGAATGACATCTTATTCTGCTGTTGTATATACTATATATTTTATTGGCTAAATAAACATTAGTCTCATCTTAGTTACCTATCTGCATGGGGAAACTTAAGGAATTCTCCATGACAAAGGAAGCAAATGTGGCCTCACACATGTCATCATCCACACCGTGGTTGGTGAGGAATTGGACTGGAAAGAAAAACAACATATTATATTGTAACATTTTTCCTTTTTTTCATTTTCTTTTTGTCTAAATAGAGCTGCTAGCTAAAAATGGTCAAAAGTAAACATTATTCTCATTATTGATCAATTATACAAAATTTATACATATTAGGTACAGAAATATTTCATAATCCATTATAATTGTAGTTTTTTTTCTCCTCACGCATTAGGGATTTTTTTTTTCGGCCTCGGGCATAAGTTTCAAAATCTCAAGAGAATGTCATCCATAGAATTTATTAGAGTGCCTTATTTAAGAATATAAATCAATCAGAAATTACTGCAAGTATGCAAATTGATAAATATAACAAGTAAGCTGACAGTTTTTAAATTTCTAAATTAAAAGCAAATTCTTACGTTTGTCCTCTGTATTTTTACACTCAAGCCAGTTCCTAAGGAGGACCTCAGTGTCAGAATTCACAATATTTGGATATCTGAAAAAGATTACATGGTCATAAACATAAAGAGCCTCTCAATATTCCAGTAAAATGTGCATGATAACATTTCCTATCTCCTTTCCAGCTTCATAGAGTATATTCATACTGAGAACATACAAAGTCAAACAGATGGCTACAGGGGATGGACGGGCAAGGTGGAAACTGTTTGGGTGTGTCCATTTATAAAAACAGGTGGACTCAGACCTACCACTTCAAAATAGGGTCTTTTACAGCTCTATGGTTTCTACTTCTCTCCTTCTTACCTATATTGTAATAACTTAATCAGCAGATCATTTCCTCTGTTGGATCCTATCACTGTCTGATCTCTGTAGATAAAAAAAATTGTGTAAATACAATATATATATTTAAATAATATTTAAATGTTGGAAAATCAAAACCATGACAGTGCTGTTCTTGTCCATGTTTAGAGAGAGAGAGCGTGACAGTGCTGTTCTTGTCCATGTTGAGAGAGAGAGAGAGAGAAAGAGAGAGAGAGAGAGAGAGAGAGAGAGATTGATTGATTCTATATATATATATTTATATACTTACACAGTAGTGATCATTTCATCATTTGTTCTCCTAATTAGCAGTACAGGTCCTGGGTACTGACACAGCTGACTGGAGATAGGAATGTTGAGGTAGCGCCTCACTGTCATGGACACCAACCCCCCTGGAACACAGCAAGAAATAAATACATTGTGGAAAATGAAGCCATGATGGCAGCAAGATTGCAGATTGTGTTGTGTGCATGCAGATCTTTTCCATACAAAGTGACAATAGTTGTTGCATGAGATTATCTACAAATCATCAGCATAATGTCAAATGCAAGGTATAAATTGACCTGAACGCACGTGAAGATACGTGTGAAACAAATGGGGGAGGTCTTCTATACCTTTAATAGAAAAATTGATATTTCAAAAAATCTACAAAAATTTTCAGGTCTTTTCTTCCTCAGGTTTTGCAATATTTTTGTAGACAGTGCATGTACTTACAAATTGTTGGTATTTGACTTCAAATTGTTTCTACATATTCACAGTAGCATCTATGTAGATTATGTAACAAATTAAAAACCTATGGTATGATAAACCCTTTAAATACATAGTAAGATATTCTTTCTTAATTTCTCTAAAACCAGTGAATACTCACTCCAACTCTGTGGCATGCGGGCTACTGCTAATGGCATTACATCATCAAAAGTAGCATCAAGTATCTGGAATAATCAAAATACATTTTAAGACTATTGTTTATCACAGTCACATTCAACATAGCCATTTTTGCAGAGATATTCATTCAGTGTGCATGTGCATGTGAGTGTGTTTGAATTTTTTTTTTTTGTGCATTCACATGTGTTTGTGTATACCCAGTATAAGCATATTTCGGCTGTGTTCACAACCAGTTAATCCATGGACTAACTAGTAACATGGTTCAGACTTGACAATGGATCTCCGCCTCCCAGCAAGGGCAGAGCAATGAAATCTCAGCATACTTTTAAGAGGCTTGCACCATATTTGATCCACAGACTAGTTAGTGTCCGAATCAACTGGCTGTGAATGCGCTCTTAGTCTTGTGTACAGTGTGGTAGGTGTGACAATTGGTTGAGACAAGTTACAATCTTCCTACTTACCACAGCTTTTACATCAGGGTAGTTCATGGCAGCGAATGAGGCAGGGAATCCCCCTATAGACCACGCAAACAGAATGATCTCTTCTGGTTTGAAGCCAAGTTTGGTAATAGCATACTGCATCACAGTGTCCACTGCATTCTGTTCCTGCTCTGGGAATGGGGCTCCCTAGAGGTGTATGGGTAGTACCGTAACGTATATACTATTAGTATATAGCAAGTTAAAGAAAAAGGTCCCTTGTGGGAAATATTACACAGTGTTAACTATAAAAATACATGTAGTTGTATAGAATTTCATCAGCTGTATTATAAGCTAAAATCAGTTGAAAGTTAAGAGGGAGATTAGTATATATTTTTGATAGCTTTGTACTTACCGTACTGCCTGAGAACCCTGGGTGATTCCATCCCAGTACAGAGTACCCCGCATCCATGGGTGTCACCATACAGCCAATTTCATAAAACCCAGCATTTCCTTCACTGCAGACAACCTAAAGTACACAGATCAATATACACTCTCTCTCTCATTTCATTGTATTGACAACAATGTGTGCTGTTTAAAAATAACCTTGCATGTATCAGCATCGGTAGGTGTGTTGTTCAATGTTAATGTTCAGCCTACATGGAGAACCTCATTGAACAGCCATAAGTTGTACATGTAGACATTGCATAAATGTTAGCAGTTAAAAGAAACTCAAGAGATGGTCAATTAACAGCAGAGACATTGCAATTGTTATACATGTAGCACACTCCTACCAGTATTTTTTTTATTCTATTGTAAAATATCATCATATTACAGAAACAGTAACTATTAAAATATTAATTACCGACTGCAATCCACTGTACACCACTTACCAAATACTTCCCATTGGACATTTCAAAGCTGTCCCTTCTATCAATAAACATTGTGTCTATGTGGTTACCATCTGGAGTTTCCACTTTGGCGCGGAGTCCATTTTTCTGAAATTATGACAATAGAGACAATCAGCAGACCATAATTTGGTGTGATTTGGTGTGATTGCTGAATCCAAGCAAGTGGTAAATTTTACGGTGAAAGGGCATTTATGATATATGCACCCAAAGTTTGGAACACTTTACCCTCTGAAATACGGGCAGCAGGTGACATAGATACTTTTAAAAAGCTTTTGAAAACTCATATTTTTAGAATAGCCTATCAGTAGCTATCATATAGTTAATTTTAGTTTTTAATAAGGTGTACTGTAATTTTATGATTAATTTTAAATGTTGTCACTTTAGGTTCTTATCATTTTAGAATATGAATAATTGGTTCTTTAAATTAGTTCTTAGTCCTTTAAAATTGTAATGTGTTCTTATATTAGTATTGTGTTATTTAGCTCTTTTAAGTGAATGTTGTAAGGCGCATTGAGATTTTTAATGGAATGCGCCATAGAAAAATAAATTATTATTATTATTATTATTACTATGAGAGAGAGAGAGAGAGAGAGAGAGAAAACAGTGTTCTGTTTTTTTTCAATGTTCAACTGCATTCTTATAAATCTGTGAATTTAATATTTTATATGACCAACCAATAAAAATATATCAGATATGTTAGATTAATATGGAACAATCATCCACCTCCCTTCCCCCCCAAAATACATATATTTATATAAATATTAATAAATAAAAAGAATTTGTGCAACTTCAACAAATATGACATTCAGGTTTTAAGTAAGCCTCAAGCTATAAAAATTATCTTATATGGTTACCTTCATTAATAAAATTCTATGTAGCACTTATTTTATTTGAAACCCTCTTGTCCAATCTTAGACCAAAAACTGCCACAAACAGACAAACTATCATACGTACCTCTATAAGCTTACTTCTGGCTTCTAAGATAGGGCTAACTGCAATGTAAACCACACTTTTTTAGCATTTGTGTATTTTGCATAGTTATCATGATACCAAAGATGTCGGCTACTTTTTGATGTTACAGACAAAATGATGTGAGCAAAAAGTTCATGTTGTGAGTCAAAGAATTGCCACTGACGATAGTGGAAATGTAGAATAATCCTGCCTTTGGAATTTAGATGCAATATATGTAGAATTCATTTCCTTGATGACAAGGTACATGTATATCATGAATACATGTTACTGTAGTAAAGGGCGATCCTTGGGCCCACTGCTGAAGCAGGTTTCCACTTCAATATACACACTTTAGGACCAGAATAAAGGTTACATAAAGGACATTATTGTAGTGTGCAAGGTTTGGGTGGCACTTTTAATATTTTAAATAAACATCTCTGATGATTGAGAAATTAATGTTTTATACACAATATTGAATTCTATATGATAACAAGTACACATACTTAAACCTGACAAAACCAAAATCTTACTTCTACTCTCCTTTGTCTAATCAGAACAAAAAAATTAATATGCAATACTTTATAGGTAATGAGCAGATCATCCAATTAGGCCATAATTCATTCATCATCATAAATGTTTTTTTTTTTGTCTTTTTTTCAGTAGAAAAATAAATAGGGATGTCATTATAGGCAAATGAACGAAACTTTGATTTCCTTGTACAAGAATGGCAAACATAATAAGGTCTATTCCTTTCAGGTCTAACTTCACACAGAAAATATAAATCTGTGGTAAAGGCATTCCCTGTGTAATCTGGGCATTATCTGATGCAAAATAATTTATTTCTGGTATACGTTAGTTCTTATATGAACAGGTTCTGAAAATAAGCTACAACGGATATTGCAAACCATACCCAATAACCTTGATGAAACAACTTCATAGTTATGGAGCAATTACTGCTACTAACATTTACTAATTGCCTCTGTTTCCCGGAATTCAGCTGTTCCTGAACAAAACATTCTACCACCACAGAACTAATATTTCTCGGAATGTAATCACCGTAAACTATTTCCTCATAAATGAAATTCATGAGAAAATTTAGAGAGAGTTAATCAATTAAAAAAAGGCTCATTTCATAAATATCTATAATATGAAAAATTAAGGTTATCCAAGTCAATTGAGATTCAATGATCAACACAGCTAAGATGATGATGCTCCAGGCTCTCAAGGACCAGACTGAGAAACTGCCAAAATTGATGATTGTGCTTCTTAGTTTGTTAGCATTTTGTGATTTCGAGGCCCAAGCAACTGTTCAGCTGACTAATGGCAGGTGCTCCTTCAGCCTAGAGGAGATCTCACCTGAGCAGGAGTGCTGTGACAGTCACAAAATTAAACAGCTCATTGCAAGCCTTAAAACCAGGGTGGATGGTAAGAATATTAAATCTATCTCTCTCAAAAAAAATTCCATGCTTCTGATTGGGTGTAAGTGCAGTACATTTTTAGCATCTGATCAAAGGATTGACATTAACTTATTTCAATTTTACATGGTGACTTTTCAAGCATAGCTTTTGTAAAACAAAATTCACTGCTATTCAGTTTTTCAATGACTGACTGTCCTATGACTTCAGCGAAAATAGAAAAAAATCCTTTAAAATTTCTAGTTGAATGCATGCAGTGGTTATTTTTACAGCTCAGAATTATTATGCACAGTCAAAGTTCCATCAATGTAACCGTCGTACAACTTTTAAAATCATCTTCTATAAAGAGAAATCACAATAGACGGATGGGATTTACTGAGAATGCACTTTTTGTTAAAAAATTTCAGCGCTGGAATCAGACAAATGGCGTCTGGTTTTCAAGGCCGTGGCAGGTGCAGGTGGTGACATCTTTCAGCTGTGGAACTCCAACCAAGCTTTAAACGAGGAAAACCCCCAAGCCAAACAGCTGAATGATAATTTGAAAGCACACTACAAGTCCTCAGCAGTCAACAACTGGACAAGTCAAAATATCAGATATGTGAGTGGGCCATTACTTCACTACTGACATGTTGCTGGGGACCCAACTCTGAGCCATCCAAAAATTTCAAATGGTTGAACACCCCCCCCTCCCCTTCACTGATAGTTGGACTGATATCTTTTTTTTTAAACATCATGCTGATAATGACCCATAAGAGATGCTGATGCTGATATGAAGGCTGTTTAACAGCAAGGTTGCAGGGGTCTAAAATCGCCCCACAAACCATATTATTTTTTGCCTCTCTGCACCGCCTTTAGATATAGTGGCAATTCTATCGACAATAATCTTAGCAATATTATAATCCCTGTGTCTCAATATATGTACAAACCTCATTACTTAGCAAGCTACTTCAAATTTAGATATCCACTCAAAAACAATAAAATACATTGTTTTCTGCTAATTATAAATCACAAGTGTTTTGTCTAACTCCAGGTGAAGGTTGCTCTTTATCAGGCTGGTATAGAACGCCTCACTCTGGTCTTTAATGCCGTGGGAAGTGACAAGATGACTTGGTTTACCAAAGACAAACTGATCTCTTCTCCGTATGCAGACATTGAAACCGCTTCGATTTCAGCAAGTGGCTACTACTTTAGTATCCGAGGTGACATAAGGTATGTAATTTGTCAGTCTGTCTGTCTGTCTGATCCTGGTCATCCAGAAACAAAGGACATATTATTGTGCAACAGGAACTAGCTAAATTTGTTTCAAAACCCCTCCCTTTCCCCATCATCTGCGATGGATGCAGCAATAGGATATTAGTTTGAAATGCTTAACTGCAATGTTTCAATCCATTACAATCAAATCTAATAAAAACAAATATAATAATTTTCAAGGTAAAATCAAGAAAATTATCACTGTAGCTTTCAAGTAAGTATTTTAATAATAATTTTCAATTATATAGTGCATCTATTATTATAAAATTCAGTGCACTTTACAAGTACATAAAATATATAATTCTTATGAATTACAATCATGCTAAAAATGACACAAACATAGTTTAAAAGTTTAAATATATTAATCATAAAAACTTCAAAAGGGATTAGTTTTTAGAGTGACTTTAAAACTGTGGCACTCATAATCACTTTCTGCTCTTACATAAAAATTACAGGTCATATTTGGCTCGTCATTTTTTCATCAACAAGTCCTATAACGGCTGTGGTAATGATGTTGGCTGGTTGTCTGTTATCAATAGAGCAGGCTGTCCCTATGAGGTATTCTCCAGTTATCCTGCCTTTATCTTTGCACCAGGGCATATGGCCATACGGTATACAAAAGGTTGGTGAAATCAGGTTATCTATTTATAAGACTTAGTCATGTTCAGAATGATTTGAGCCAAAACCTCTTTAGTGCAAGAATTGTTATCTTATTAATTTTTTTAATGCAACCTCAGTCTAGTAATTCTGTATTCATATCTAAGCAAGAATGATATGTTAATATTAGTGTCACTTTTTATGAAATATACCCTTGTATACATTTACTGATAGCATTTAAATTTTACAGGCCCATAAGTGGAGAAATATACAAGAATTAGATAACCCAAATTTATGTAATTTAGCATGGATTTCTGTAAATTAATCAACCCCTTTGACAGTTTCCTGCTATCCATAACTACACATTAATTGATTATCAACATACTGCACCAGTTACTGTTACAGTGTCATTTTTAAAGAGGACTTTTTAATATTCTAGAAACTCTGGCACATGCTGATGTTTTTGCCATCTTCACAGCAACAGAATAACCAACTTGAAGTGAAGAACAGCATCAAATAACCCTGATCTTTTCAGTTTATTTGTGAGCCATTTACGATCAATGCCACTTTCCACATAATTTATGTATTCTGACTTGATCACTGAGATATTGGAATCTTACCAATAAATATATAGAATTATATTAAAGTCTTATAAAAGTCTGAAATAAAATCAAACATTTCAATCTTTAAACTGAAACTTCAAGCAATATATCACTGTCTGTCCACAGCAAATATGATAGAGAGAGAGAGAGAGTCTTTAATGTAGAAATATCCAATTACAAGGGTATGTCACTTCTGTTCCAGCACATATACTGTGTACTAGTGTTCTTTTCGTTTGGTAACAAAAAGGTTATCAAACTATGGGACAAAATACTACTTTAATTGCTCAAAAATTCAAATACCTCTTTTTCTTGTAATTTATTTTTAAAAAAGATTTCAACAAAACTATTATTCCTGTGATGAATCCCACTCACCATTCAATACATGAATCAACTTTCACCATCATAAAACATTGCACTGGTAAGTAAAATTAATTAGTTTTGTGTGAATATTCACAGTAAATACCATACACTGCAAATAAAAGTAGTTCCCACACCCTTTCTATTTACCTTCCAACAGAAATTTCCAATCGCAGATAACTAATCATATCTATCTGTCATAAAACATCATTGGTACTGATTACCCCTATACTTTTACATCTGAACACTAACCCAATTCCTTCCTGATTAGCAGTTAAATTCTATCTCTGATGTAAAACTAACATAAGAAGATATGCAAGCGATTATGATATAAATTAACAGAACACGGTGCTCACTTCAGAAGCTGCCATAAAACAAGATCAAGACAATCAGGCAACATGGGGTTACTTCAACCTTTAATATTGGTCATAGCATTGGCCACTGGACACACACAGATACTACCAATCACACCAAATCCATCCCCATCATGCAGTTGCTGTGGACAGGGTCCACAGGGAGTGGCTGGCCCACCAGGCTCCCAGGGTCCTCCAGGAACCCCAGGGATTCCAGGTAACCCGGGGATTCCTGGACAACATGGCACTCCAGGAGAGAAAGGAGAAACTGTGGTGAAACCCCAAACATCAGGTAATTTGCATTTAGTAGTTTATTTAAGCAACACCTGGCTTGATGTAATGATTACATAAAATCCTGTTTTTGGTCATTATGTATAATTTTTATGTTAACTATGCTCTGAATTGCTTACATATTAATAGAAAATTTGACTTTCTTTGTCACAATAAATAAATAAATAAATAAATAAATTAATTAATTAATAAAGATACACAAAAACTAAGTATTATAACAGAAGTTATAATAAATAATTCAAATTTTAAAAAAAAGCAGCTGTAAACTACAATTTTTCTTATCAGAGCAAAAATAATACAGGTAAATGTAATTTAAGAAAACAAAAACAGCTCTTTGAGAAAACTTCGTTTCTTACAGGTACGAAGAGAATTGCCTTTGCTACAAAACTGTCCCAGAACCACCCGCAGACAGGACCACTGTCGCTGGTCAGGTTTGACACCATTATTACCAACACAGGGAATGGCTATGACAGTAAAACTGGAATCTTCACCACTGCCACCAACGGTACCTACTTCTTCACCTTCCACGCTGTTACGAACTCAGCCACCAATTCGGCTACGATGCAGATCGTGAAAAATGGCATATTGGTCATTAAGGGTTATGGGAACTCGGGACACTGTAACTGCGCTCACGCCACCTTGAGTAACAGCATCATACTACAGCTGGTCGCTGGGGATAAAGTTTGGGTGGAGGCTACTGGAGGGGGGATTTATGGAGCCTCCAACGACCCTCACGCTACTTTCAGTGGTTATCTCATTTATGAAAACTGAAATCAGCTGGTCTAGCAACTCATTTAAACTTATTAACAGTGTTATAAATGTCTAGATGATTCCCAAATTGTGCTGAACATGTACGTGCACACACACACACACACACACACCAGTGCATATACATAGGACTAAAAGTAAATTAGTCTCTAGTTCACTATATATGCTAGAAACAATATGTCAGTGTAAGGTATGGTGACATATTTCAAAATAAACTATGATGTTGATGAAAAAGAAGTGTTGTTCTAGATCTAAATCAGAGAGGGGAGAGGGAATGAATGAAAGTATACGTAACCCCTTTAAGTAGGGCCAGTCTTGATATTTGTCTTTTTTCATAGGTAAGGACAAGAATTACATTCAAATTATTTGTGCACAGAGAATCTACATATCTTACCAAATATCTCTACATATCTTTACCCGCCAAAAATTTGACACAGGTGCTGAGCTATCAAATAGCTTGATGCTAATATGCATTTAAAGGATCTCTAAATTTCACTTACCACCCCCTCCCCCCCCTCCCCCCCCAGTAAATGTTACAACCACTTCTTCTACTAAAGTTGAAACTAATGCTCAGTACTAATACTAACTTACTACTTCAGTCTATTACTACTTATGATAAAAATTATGGTGACAATGATAATAATACCAGTATTATTACAAAATTCTAGGAACAAATAATGAAAAATATTCATTATTATAACTATAACAACACATAACTGGATTAATAACAGAAAAAGAGAATAAAGATGTCCTATATTTTTATTACATCAAGTCAAAACCCGTGATTTCAAGCTCCAAAAGCTTTCTTATCCGATGGTACAGGAGGCTTTGAACAAATGGTCCTATTGATAAGTTTACTAGCCCTGAATAATCAGTAAATCAACAAATAAGATGTCTTCAATGTTATAGATACAACAGATGACCTGAAACAGTTCATCCTGCACCATTCATAATGGATTAAATATTAACAGAAAACAAACAATTTACCCCTTTCTGATAGGTATGACCACANAGCATTCTGTTCCTGCTCTGGGAATGGGGCTCCCTAGAGGTGTATGGGTAGTATATTGTATATACTAGTATAATCAGAATATAGCAAGTTAAAGAAAAAGGTCCCTTGTGGGAAATATTACACAGTGTTAACTATAAAAATACATGTAGTTGTATAGAATTTCATCAGCTGTATTATAAGCTAAAATCAGTTGAAAGTTAAGAGGGAGATTAGTATATATTTTTGATAGCTTTGTACTTACCGTACTGCCTGAGAACCCTGGGTGATTCCATCCCAGTACAGAGTACCCCGCATCCATGGGTGTCACCATACAGCCAATTTCATAAAACCCAGCATTTCCTTCACTGCAGACAACCTAAAGTACACAGATCAATATACACTCTCTCTCTCATTTCATTGTATTGACAACAATGTGTGCTGTTTAAAAATAACCTTGCATGTATCAGCATCGGTAGGTGTGTTGTTCAATGTTAATGTTCAGCCTACATATAGAACCTCATTGAACAGCCATAAGTTGTACATGTAGACATTGCATAAATGTTAGCAGTTAAAAGAAACTCAAGAGATGGTCAATTAACAGCAGAGACATTGCAATTGTTATACATGTAGCACACTCCTACCAGTATTTTTTTTATTCTATTGTAAAATATCATCATATTACAGAAACAGTAACTATCAAAACATTAACCGACTGCAATCCATCCACTGTACACCACTTACCAAATATTTCCCATTGGACATTTCAAAGCTGTCCCTTCTATCAATAAACATTGTGTCTATGTGGTTACCATCTGGAGTCTCCACTTTGGCTCGGAGTCCATTTTTCTGAAATGATGACAATAGGGACAATCAGCATACTATAATTTGGTGTGATTGCTGAATACAACCAAGTACTATGCGAGAGAGAGAGAGAGAAAACAGTGTTCTGTTTTTTTTTTCAATGTTCAACTTCATTCTTATAAATCTGTGAATTTAACATTTTATATGACCGACCAATAAAAATATATTAGATATGTTTGATAAATATGGTACAATCATCCCCTCCCTTTCCCCAAAAAATACATATATTTATATAAATATTAATAAATAAAAATAATTTGTGCAACTTCAACAAATATGACATTCAGGTTTTAAGTAAGCCTCAAGCTATAAAAATGATCTTATATGGTTACCTTCATTAATAAAATTCTATGTAGCACTTATTTTATTTGAAACCCTCTTGTCCAATCTTAGACCAAAAACTGCCACACACAGAAAAACTATCATACCTACCTCTATAAGCTTACTTCTGGCTTCTAAGATAGGGCTAACTGCAATATAAACAACACTTTTTTAGCATTTGTGTATTTTGCATAGTTATCACGATACCAAAGATGTCGGCTACTTTTAGATGTTACAGACAAAATGATGTGAGCAAAAAGTTCATGTTGTGAGTCAAAGAATTGCCACTGATTGTGGTGGAAATGTAGAATAATCATGCCTTTGGAATTTAGATGCAATATATGTAGAATTCATTTCCTTGATGACAAGGTACATGTATATCATGAATACATGTTATTGTAGTAAAGGGCGATCGTTGGGCCCAATGCTAAAGCAGGTTTCCATTTCAATATACACTTTAGGACCAGAATAAAGGTTACATAAAGGACATCAGTGTGCAAGGTTTGGGTGGCACTTTCAATATTTTAAATGCACACCTCTAACAATTGAGAAATTAATGTTTTCCACACAATATTGAACTCTACATGATAACAAGTGCACATACTTAAACCTGACAAAACCATAATCTTACTTCTACTCTCCTTTGTCTAATCAGAACAAAAAAATTAATATGCAATACTTTATAGATAATGAGCAGATCATCCAATTAGGCCATAATTCATTCATCATTATAAATGTTTTTTTTTTTTTTTTTTGTCTTTTTTTCAGTAGAAAAATAAATAGGGATGTCATTATAGGCAAATGAACGAAACTTTGATTTCCTTGTACAAGAATGGCAAACATAATGAAGGTCTCTTCCTATCAGGTCTAACTTCACACAGAAAATATAAAAATCTGTGGTAAAGGCATTCCCTGCGTAATCTGGGCATTATCTGATGCAAAATAATTCATTTCTGGTATGCGTTAGTTCTTATATGAACAGGTTCTGAAAATAAGCTACAACGGATATTGCAAACCATATCCAATAACCTTGATGAAACAACTTCATAGTGATGGAACAATTACTACTACTAACATTTACGATTTGCCTCTGTTTCCTGGAATTCAGCTGTTCCTGAACAAAACATTCTACCATAACAGAACTAATATTTCTCGGAATGTAATCACTGTAAACTATTTTCTCATTAATCAAATTCATGAGAAAATTTAGAGAGAGATAATCAATTTAAAAAAGGCTAATTATATAAATATCTAGATAATACAAAGAATCAAGCTTATCCAAGTCAATTGAGATTCAGTGATCAACACAGCTAAGAAGATGATGCTCATGGCTCTCATGAAACATATTGAGAAACTGCCAAAATTGATGATTGTGCTTCTTAGTTTGTTAGCATTTTGTTATGTCGAGGCCCAAGCAACTGTTCAGCTGACTAATGGCAGGTGCTCATTCAACTTACCACAGACCTCAGCTGAGCAGGGGGGTTGTGACAGTCACAAAATCACACAGCTCATTGAAAGCCTTAAATCCAGGGTGGATGGTAAGAATATTAAATCTACCTCTCTCAAAAAAAAAATTTAATGCTTCTGATTGGATGTAAGTGCACTACATTTTTAGCATCTGATCAGAGGATTGACATTACCTTATTTCAATTTTACATGATGACTTTTCAAGCATAGCTTTTGTAAAACAAAATTCACTGCTATTCAGTTTTTCAATGACTGACTGTCCTATGACTTTAGCAAAAATAGAAAAAAATCCTTTAAAATTCTTAGTTAAATGCATGCAGTGGTTATTTTTACAGCTCAGAAGTATTATGCACGGTCAAATTTCAATCAATGTAACCATCTGTACCACTTTTAAAATCGTCTTCTATAAAGAGAAACCACAATAGAAGGATGGGATTTACTGAGAATGCACTTTTTGTTTAAAATTTTCAGCGCTGGAATCAGACAAATGGCGTCTGGTTTTCAAGGCGGTGGCAGGTGCAGGTGGTGACATCTTTCAGCTTTGGAACTCCAACCAAGCTTTGAACGAGGAAAACCCCCAAGCCAAACAGCTGAATGATAATTTGAAAGCACACTACAAGTCCTCTGCAGTCAACAACTGGACAAGTCAAAATATCAAATATGTAAGTGGGCCATTACTTCATTACTGACATGTTGCTGGGGACCCTACTCCGAGCCATCCAAAAATGTCAAATGGTTGACCCCCCCTCCCCTTCACTGATAGTTGGACTGATATCTTTTTTTAACCATTATGCTGGTAATGACCCATAAGAGATGCTGATGCTGATATGAAGGCTGTCTAACAGCAAGGTTGCAGGGGTCTAAAATCCCCCCAAAACCATAATATTATTTTTTGCCTTTCTGCACCCCCTTTAGATATAGTGGCAATTCTATTGACAATAATCGTAGCAATATTATAATCCCTGTACTCCTTGCTGTGTCTCAATATATGTACAAACCTCATCACTAAGCAAGGCCCTTCATATTAAGATATCCACTCAAAAAACAATAAAATATATAGTTTTCTGCTAATTATAAATCACAAGTGTTTTGTCTAACTCCAGGTGAAGGTTGCTCTTTATCAGGCTGGTATAGAACGCCTCACTCTGGTCTTCAATGCCGTGGGAAGTGACAAGATGACTTGGTTTACCAAACACAGACTGATTTCTTCTCCGTATGCAGACATTGAAACGGCTTCAATTTCAGCAAGTGGCTACTACTTTAGTATTCGAGGTGACATAGGGTATGTAATTTGACAATCTGTCTGTCTGTCTGATTCTGGTCAACCAGAAACAAAGGACATATTATTGTGCAACAGGAACTAGCTAAATTTGTTTCAAAACCCCTCCCCTTCTCCATCATCTGCGATGGATGCAGCAATAGGACATTAGTTTGAAATGCTTAACAGCAATGTTTCAATCCATTACAATTAAACCTAATAAAAATAAGATATCAAATACATAATACTTTTCAAGGTAAAATGAAGAACATTATCACTATAGCTTTCAAGTAAGTATTACAATTATAATAATTTTAAATTATATAGTGCATTTATTATTATAAAATTCAGTGCACTTTACAAGTACATAAATATATAATTCTTATGAATTACAATTATGCTAAAAATGACACAAACATAGTTTAAAAGTTTAAATATATTAATCATAAAAACTTCAAAAGAGATTAGTTTTTAGAGTGACTTTAAAACTGTGGCACTTATAATCACTTTCTGCTCTTACATAAAAACTCATAAATTACAGGTCATATTATGCTCGTCAATTTTTCATCAACAAGTCCTATAACGGCTGTGGTAATGATGTTGGTTGGTTGTCTGTCATCAACAGAGCAGCTTGTCCCTATGAGGTATTCTCCAGTTATCCTGCCTTTATCTTTGCACCAGGGCATATGGCCATACGGTATACAAAAGGTTGGTGAAATCAGGTTATCTATTTATAAGACTTAGTCATGTTCAGAATGATTTGAGCCAAAACTTCTTTAGTGCAAGAATTGTTATCTTAATAATTTTTTTTAAATGCAACCTCAGTCTAGTTATTCTGTATTCATATCTTAGTAAGAGTGATATGTTAATATAAGTGTCACTTTTTATGAAATATAGTTGTATACATTTACTGATTGCATTTAAAATTTACAGGCCCATTAGTGGAGAAATATATAACAATTAGATAACCCAAATTTATGTAATTTAGCATGGATTTCTGTAAATTAATCAACCCCTTCGATAGATTCCTGCTATCCATAACTACACATTAATTGATTATCAACATACTGCACCAGTTACTGTTACAGTGTCATTTTTAAAGAGGACTTTTTAATATTCTAGAAACTCTGGCACATGCTGATGTTCTCGCCATCTTCACAGCAACTGAATAACCAACTTGAAGTGAAGAACAGCATCAAATAACCTTGATCTTTTCAGTTTTTTAGTGAGCCATTTACGATCAATGCCACTTTCCACATACTTTCTGTAT
This sequence comes from Lingula anatina, assembly GCF_001039355.2. The sequence continues at coordinate 1,078,273 of NW_019773958.1, forward strand.
TCTGACTTGATCACCGAGATACTGGAATCTTATCAATATATAGAATTATATTAGTCTTATAAAAGTCATAAATAAAATCAAACATTTAAAAGTCATAAATAAAATCAAACATTTCAAAGTCTTTAAACTGAAACTGCAAGCAAGATATCACTGTCTGTCCACAGCCAATATGAGAGAGAGAGAGAGAGATTAATGTAGAAATATCCAATTTCAAGGGCATGTCAGTTCTGTTCCGCATATGCACTGGGTACTAGTGTTCTTTTCTTTTGGTAACAAAAAGGTTGTCAAACTATGGGACAAAATACTACTACTTTTACTCAAAATTTCAAATGCTTTTTTTCTTATAATTCATTTTTTAAGGATTTCAAATTAGTTAGCAACAAAACTATTATTCCCGTGATGAATCCCACTCACCATTCAATACATGAATCATCTTTCACTATAATAAAACACTGTACTGGTAAGTAAAATTAACTAGTTTTGTGTGAATATTCACAGTAAATACCATACACTGCAAATAAAAGTGGTTCCCACACCCTTTCTATTTACCTCCCAACAGAAATTTGCAATCACAGATAACTAATCATATCTATCTGTCATAAAACATCATTGGTACTGATTACCCCCTATACTTTTACATCTGAACACTATCCCAATTCCTTCCTGATTAGGAGTTAAATTCTATCTCTGATGTAGAACTAACATAAGAAGATATGCAAGCGATTATGATATAAATTAACAGAACACGGTGCTCAATTCAGAAGCTGTCATAAAACAAGATCAAGACAATCAGGCAATATGGGGTTACTTCAACTTTTTGTATTGGCTATAGCATTGGCCATGGGACACACACAGATACTACCAATCACACCAAATCCATCCCCATCATGCAGCTGCTGTGGACAGGGTCCCCAGGGGGTGGCTGGCCCACCTGGCGCCCAGGGTCCTCCAGGAACCCCAGGGATTCCAGGTAACCCGGGGATTCCTGGACAACATGGCACTCCAGGAGAGAAAGGAGAAACTGTGGTGAAACCCCAAACATCAGGTAAATGTTGTTTGCATTCAGTAGTTTATTTAAGCAACACCTGGCTTGATGTAATGGTTACATCAAGTCCTGTAATTGGTCTTTGTCTATAATTTTTATGTTAACTGTGTTCTGAATTGCTTATACATTACTAGAAAATCTGACTTTCTTTACCAAAATACAAATATGGATACACAAAAAGTAAATATTATAACAGAAGTAAATAAATAATGTAAATTTAAAAAAAACGCTGTAATCTATTTATCATTTCACTCATCTGAGCAAAAAAAAAAAAAAAAAACATTTCTGAGAGAAAACTTCATTTCTTACAGGTGTGAAGAGAATTGCCTTTGCTACAAAACTCTCCCAGAACCACCCACAGACAGGACCACTGTCGCTGGTCAGGTTTGACACCATTATTACCAACACAGGGAATGGCTATGACAATAAAACTGGAATCTTCACCACTGCCACCAACGGTATCTACTTCTTCACCTTCCACGCTGTTACGAACTCGGCCATCAATTCGGCTACGATGCAGATCATGAAAAATGGCGTATTGGTCATTAAGGGTTACGGGAACTCGGGACACTGTAACTGCGCTCACGCCACCTTGAGTAACAGCATCATACTACAGCTGGTTGCTGGGGATAAAGTTTGGGTGGAGGCTACAGGAGGGGGGATATATGGAGCCTCCAACGACCCTCACGCCACTTTCAGTGGTTATCTCATTTATGAAAACTGAAATCAGCTGGTCCAGCAACTCATTTAAACTTATTAACAGTGTTATAAATGTCTAGATGATTCCCAAATTGTGCTGAACATGTACGGGCACACCCACACACACACAAACACACACATACACACACCAGTGCATATACTTAGGACTATAAGTAAATTAGTCTCTAGTTCACTATATATGCTAAAAACAATATGTCAATGTAAGGCTATGGTGATATATTTGCAAATAAACTACGATGTTGATAAAAAAGAAGTGTTGTTCTAGTTCTAAATCAGAGGGGAGAGGGAATGAATGAAAGTATACAGTAACCCCTTTAAGTAGGGCCAGTCTTGATATTTGTCTGTTTCATATGTTAAGATAAGAATTACAATCAAATTATCTGTGCACAGAGAATCTACATATCTTACTAAATTTGCCCCCAAAAATTTGACACTGGTGCTGAGCTATCAAATGGCCTGATATTAACATGCATTTAAAGAATCTCTAAATTTCACTTACCCCCCCCCCCCCCCCAGTAAATGTTACAACCACTTCTACTACAGTTGAAACTAGCGCTCAGTACTAATACTAACTTACTACTTCAGTCTATTACTACTTATGATAAAAATTATGGCGAAGATGATAATAATACTATTATTATTACAAAAAGTACTAAAAAAAAAACAAAAAAATATTAATTATTATAACTATTACAACACATAACAGGATTAATAACAGAAAAAGAGAATAAAAATGTCCTATATTTTTATAACATCAAGTCAAAACCTGTGATTTCAAGCTCCAGCAGCTTTCTTATCAGATGGTACAGGAGGCTTTGAACAAATGGTCCTCTTGATTAGTTTTACTAGCCCTGAATAATCAGCAAATAAAGAAATAAGGCCAAGGTTTCTTCAATGTTATAGATACAACAGATGACCTGAAACAGTTCATCCTGCACCATTCATAATGGATTAAATATTAACAGAAAACAAACAATTTACCCCTTTCTGATAGGTATGACCATACCAAATATAAACCAGAATCTGCTTAGGCAAAACAAAAAACTTCCAAGAATTGCTCCTATACAGCCTGTTTTTTCAGTTCAGTTAACATGGGATATCTAACATTCTCAATACTGGCTCTTCTGTTTATAACCGTGGACACACAGTTAAGCCAGAACCTGAAGATCCCATCATGCAACTGCTGTAGCCAATGTCCCCAGAGGCCCCAGGGGCCGGCTGGTCCTCCAGGAGCCCCTGGGATTCCAGGTGTTCCAGGAATTCCTGGCCAGTGTGGCACTCCCGAAACAAAAGAGGGTGCCAATAGTGTCACAGTAGATAAACCTCAGAAATCAGGTATGAAAGTGTTTTAGTCTGGTTTCTTGCTGTTTATTACATTTGAAAACTGTTTTTGGACTTTCATGTAAATATTAGATTCAGAAATAAAAAAGATATACTATATTTGTGTAAACTGCATAATATACTTAAATGTTTGATATTCACACAATCAATGTCCTTGTACTATTTCAGTATTGTTATTCTTTTGCTTGGTCATGAACAAATGGTAATTAAATCTATGAAAATCTTGCTTTTTCAGGAGACAAAAATGTTGCATTTTCTGCTAAACTAGCCCAGATTCACCCTGAAACAAACCCCATGATTACAGTCAAGTTTGATTCCATAATAACGAATGCAGGCAATGGCTATAATGGTATGACTGGAATCTTTACTGCTCCAACAGATGGGACTTACTACTTCTCCTTCCACGCTATTACAAATTCTGCCAAGAATTCTGTCATGCAGATCATGAAAAATGGAATATTAATTATTAGAGGATATGGCAACTCTGGACATTGTGGCTGTGCTCATGCCACCATCAGTAATAGCGTAATCCTTCAGCTGCAGGCCAACGATAAAGTGTGGGTCGAGGCTAATGAAGGGGGATTGTATAGTCTTTCAACCAACCCTCTCGCATCTTTTAGTGGATATCTTATTTTTTAAACAAGGCAACAAAGCTTACAACTCTTTCAAATGGATAGACATCATGATATATGGCAATACTGACAAAAAATAATGAACAACTAATTCTACAATGAAAGTGCACAAAATGTTATGTCAATTTAGAAGCAATACCACATAACCATGGTTCCTATAGCAACATAAAGAACAAATTCATGGACATTCAAAGACTTCAGAAATTCTAATAAAAATACTTTTCAGGCTTTTTTAACATCAGAGATTGATGATGAAATGCAATTGGTGAATTACCACTAAACAAGAAAAGAGTAAATTTTAACGATGTTCAAAAAGGGTATTCTCTGTTACTATGAATTAATGAGACAGTAACAGTCATTATTCAGGTGAAAAATAACAATTCGAAATAATGTTTTGACAAATTGCTTTGTGGTCAAACTTAAGTACTTTTCTGGGACAATATGATGAATACTAGTACAAGTCATTACTAAGGACACAAAATTAATTCAAGGTGCTAGGCTAAAAATTCAGGCACCTTTCAATCAACCTTATTGCCTTCAGAGAGTCACCACAGAGTTGGATCGATCTACGCAGATTGATAGCTTCAATGGGAATGAGCCCAATGTATATATTAATATACTGTATCGAATTATGACATTTGACATTATGACATTTGCAGCATTGAGTAAAAATCTGATTCATAAACTAAGAAAATTTGAATGTACATTTCACAGGGAGGTAGTCAATGGGAAAATGCAGTGGAGTTATGAATAAGAACTTTATCCCTAAATGACCTGTGAATGGTTTGGCTCATCTCCTAGTCACCTTAAGTCAAGATTTGTTTATTTGAAGCACTAAATGCTATCTAATCAGTTGAAACAAGAGGCTTTTAACCAATGGACACTATTTCTTATTGACTGGTTTACCACAGATCATATATTATCATTGGATCAACTTATGAGGCCAATACATCTTCACCTTTGTAGAGATGACATGTCCCTTTCATAAGGTGGAAGAATATGTGGTAAATTAAATATTAACAAAAAAACAAATTATCTAACCACTTTCTGATAAGTTTGACAATATACCACTGATTAAATATTGACAGAAAACAAATAATTTAACCACTTTCTAATATTATAAGTATAACAATACCAGTGATTTGAGCCAGTCTGAGCTTATGATTTGGCAAAAACAAAGTTCAAACTCTTGCTCCTATACAGCCTTTCTCATCGATGAAACTGTCAAAAGTTATCATGGACCATCTAAAATTCTTAGTACTGGCTATTTTGTTTGTTTCTGCAAAGACACAGTTGATCCAGAATTCAAAGAGCTCACCATGCAACTGCTGTAGCCAGTGTCCCCAGGGGCCGGCTGGTCCTCCAGGAACCCCAGGGATTCCCGGTATTCCTGGAATTCCTGGCCAGTGTGGCACCCCCGACACAAAAGAGGGCACCACAAGTGTCATAGTGGATAAACCACAGACATCAGGTATGAAAGTGATTTTAGAAAACCGGTTCTGTTAATTAACAGTAAGTGATACAGCTAGTAAACCCTTCAGGTTCTGTCCCCGTCTTTCTACAAGTCCATCAAATAACTTTCTGATAATAAAGATATGATATATTGTCAACCAGTTAGCCAAACTTCCCCTGAGCAATGCATCATCCTCTGGTTTTTACACAAGGTGAATGGTTTGATTAATTAATTTATCTACAAAAATGGAAACCAAGGATTTGATATAATATCATTCTTGCTATTAATTGCATTTGAAAGCTGTTTAATGGGCTCTTATGTAAAATACTGTTTTTAAAATTATAATAAAATAAAGTAATATATAAAAAATAATTTATAAAATGAAATAAAAAGGAAGGTTCAGGTACTAGTATATACTCAATGTTTGATATTCACATTATCTAAATATGTTCTTGTTTTTCTATCAATGAAACGATATTTGATCATGAACAATTGGAAAAATATGTTACTCTTGCTATTTCAGCAAACAAAAATGTTGCCTTTTCTGCTAAGCTGACCCAGGTCCATCATGAAACAAAACCAATGGTTACAGTGAAGTTTGACACCATAATAACCAATACAGGCAATGGCTATGACAGTAAAACTGGAATCTTTACTGCTCCGACTAATGGGACTTACTTCTTCTCCTTCCATGCTGTCACAAATCCTGCCAAGAGTTCTACAATGCAAATCATGAAGGATGGAGTATTAATCATCAAAGGGTATGGCAATGCTGGGGATTGTGGCTGTGATTATGCCACCCTCAGTAATAGCATAATCCTCCAGCTACAGGCGAGAGAGAAGGTTTGGGTAGAGGCAAATGAAGGAGGGGTGTATGGTCACTCAACCAACCCCCATGCATCTTTTAGTGGATATCTTATTTTTTAAACAAGGCAGCAAAGCTGTGATTATAAATGAATATTCAAACATTTAAATGGCAAAACTGATAGAAAATGATGAAAAAAAAAGTGCACAAAATGTTTGTCAATTAGATGAAGTATCACTTAATCATGGTTCCTATCACAACATTATGAACAAATTCCTGGAGATTCATTGACTTTTGAGCCTCTAATTCAAGTACATGTACAGTACAGGGTGACCTTCTACTGTACCATGTATAAGTGGACATGACAAAGAAAAAATAATTTTTCACCAACAGTATAAAATTTGTATCTTGATGAACTACAATTAGTGAACTAAAACAAAACCAGAAAAAGATTAAATTGATGATGTTCTAAATGGGTTTCTCCCCTTCTGTGAATTATTGTGTTTATTATGTGTAAAAATAAAGATGAATATAAAATAATGTTTTAAGAAATTGCTACTGACAAACACAGCAGGCACAATTATTTAATTATTAATATTAAAAAGAGTGGGCTGAGGATCAGCAGGAGTCTTACACTGCAACATTATCTTATGAGATAAAAGCTGTTATTATGCATTAATATACTTTTATTACATTAAACAGCAATGCTTAATTATTATCAAAACTGACCAGTAAACAAATTCCTTCAATAAATTGCTCCACAATTAGCATTCATATGAACCTTTTGTTGATTAATGATGCCATAATGTTGCTTGCTTTTTATTAGTTTCATAGAGTGAATTAAAAATATACTCCCTCATCCCCAATCAAACAACAAGGTCCCTTTTCATAACTTACTAGTAAAGATAAATCAAACTTCTATCTACCATCCAACCAGAGATATAGTTATCTCATTAATGTTTACAAATTGAAAAGTAAAGCTCCTGTTCGGGGGTTGCAGCACACTTTGATTCACAACTGCAGCTTGTTAGAGAAACCACACTATCTGAACTGTTCAACATGGTACGACTCTCAAGCATGAGCAGCCAGCTGTGGCTACTGTGTCTGTTTCTTGTATTTATCCAGACTCGGGCACAAATTCCTCCTAACAAGCTTCCTGGAGATACTAACAAAATACTCACAGTGAATAACAGCCAGTGTATTCAGTGTCCCCAGGGTCCCAAGGGATATGCAGGTGATAACGGCCCCCAGGGGATACAAGGACCAAAAGGACAGAAAGGAGAGAAAGGATATGTCACAACAATAACCAGTATGTTTATTATTCAACTTTCTGACTTACTGCATTTATAAATTTATAATATAATCTTTTCTTAATGCTACATTATTTTGGCATGTTAAAAAATTTATTAAATAATGAATGTAAAATAATGCACATTTATATGGTACTTTAAAGAAATTAAAGAATGCCATTCAAATCAATAAATGAGTTAAACAGAAAATGAAGTTGTTTTTGAAGGTTATTTACAGTTACTAAGTTACTCAGGATTTAAATAACACCCAACTGATACATTATATCTAATTGCAGAATACGTATCCCCACCAAAGATTGCATTTACTGCCAAACTAACAAAGTACCACCCAGATACTGCATCACTTCATACTGTGAGATTTGACTCAATTGTCACCAACTTTGGAAACGGTTTCAGCATATACACAGGTATATTTACAGTTCCAGTGGCCGGCACATACTTTTTCATTTTTCACGGATTAACAAACTCCGACAAAAGTTCCCACATGGAGCTTGTCAAAAATGGAGAACAGATCACCAGTGGGTATGGGAATTCTGCTCAGGGCTCTGGAAAATTTGCCACAATAAGCAACAGTGCCATCCTTGAGGTCAAACTTGGAGATAAAGTGTGGGTGCAAGCTAGTGGCGGAGGAGTCTATGGTTATCAAAAGGCTCCTCATGCAAGTTTCAGTGGTTATCTCATCTATGCCAATGAAGACATTTCATGAGTGGTAACAAAAAAATAGTTTTAAAATAGTGCCATGTTAAGCACTGGGATCTATATGACTGAACTTAATGGTTTTCTTAATAACACCAACGTCTCGAAATTTTAAATGTACTTTGATTTTTCACTAAATTCTTTTATGTTTAAATTAAAAATTAACAAGGCNCCCCATTGGAAAAATATGCTACTCTTGCTATTTCAGCAAACAAAAATGTTGCCTTTTCTGCTAAGCTGACCCAGGTCCATCACGAAACAAAACCAATGGTTACAGTGAAGTTTGACACCATAATTACCAATACAGGCAATGGCTATAACAGTAAAACTGGAATCTTTACTGCTCCGACTAATGGGACTTACTTCTTCTCCTTCCATGCTGTCACAAATCCTGCCAAGAGTTCTACAATGCAAATCATGAAGGATGGAGTATTAATCATCAAAGGGTACGGCAATGCTGGAGATTGTGGCTGTGCTCATGCCACCCTCAGTAATAGCGTAATCCTTCAGCTACAGGCGAGAGAGAAGGTGTGGGTGGAGGCAAATGAAGGAGGGGTGTATGGTCACTCAACCAACCCTCATGCATCTTTTAGTGGATATCTAATTTTTTAAACAAAGCAGCAAAGCTGTCTTTACAAATGAATAGTCAGACATTTAAATGGCAAAACGGACAGAAAATGATGAAAAAAATGAAAGTGTACAAAATGTTCGTCAATTCAGATGAAGTATCACTTAATCATGGTTCCTATCACAACATTATGAACAAATTCCTGGAGATTCATTGACTTTTGAGCCTCTAATTCAAGTACATGTACAGTACAGGGTGACCTTCTACTGTACTATGTATAAGTGAACATGACAAAGAAAAAATAATTTTTCACCTACAAGTATAAAATTTGTATCTTGATGAACTACAATTAGTGAACTAAAACAAAACCAGAAAAAGATTAAATTGATGATGTTCTAAATGGGTTTCTCCCCTTCTGTGAATTATTGTGTTTATTATGTGTAGAAATAAAGATGAATTTGAAATAATGTTTTAACCAATTGCTACTGACAAACACAGCAGGCACAATTATTTAATTATTAATATTAAAAAGAGTGGGCTGAGGATCAGCCTGAGTCTTACACTGCAACATTATCTTATGAGATAAAAGCTATTATTATGTATTAATGTACTTTTATTACATTAAACAGCAATGCTTAATTATTATCAAAATTGACCAGTCAACAAATTCCTACAATAAATTGCTCCACAATTAGCACTCATATGAACCTTTTGTTGATTAATGATGCCATAATGTTGCTTGCTTTTAATTAGTTTCATAGAGTGAATTAAAAATATACTCCCTCATCCCCAATCAAACAACAAGGTCCCTTTTCATAACTTAAAGATCAATCAAACTTCTATCTACCATCCAACCAGAGATATAGTTATCTCATTAATGTTTACAAATTGAAAAGTAAAGCTCCTGTTCGGGGGTTGCAGCACACTTTGATTCACAACTGCAGATAGTCAAAGAAACCACGCTCTATCTGAACTGTTCAACATGGTGCGACTCTCAAGCATGAGCAGCCAGCTGTGGCTACTGTGTCTGTTTCTTGTATTTATTCAGACACGGGCACAAATTCCTCCTAACAAGCTTCCTGGAGATACTAACAAGATACCCACGGTGAATAACAGCCAGTGTATTCAGTGTCCCCAGGGTCCCCAGGGTCCCAGGGGATATGCAGGCGATAACGGCCCCCAGGGGATACAAGGACCAAAGGGACAGAAAGGAGAGAGAGGATATGTCACAACAATAACCAGTATGTTTATGATTCAACTTTCTGACTTACTGCATTCATTAATAATATAATCTTTTCTTAATGCTACATTATTTTGGCATGTTAAAAAATTTATTAAATAATGAATGTAAAATAATGCCCATTTAGAAAGAAATTATAGAATGCCATTCAAATCAATAAATGAATTGGGCAAAAAATGAAGTTGGTTTTGAAAGTTTTTTAGAGTATTAAGTTACTCAGGATTTATATAATAGCTAACTGATACATTATATCTAATTGCAGAATATGCATCCCCACCAAAGATTGCATTTACTGCCAAACTGACTAAACACCACCCAGATACCACTACACTGCATACTGTGAGATATGACACAGTTGTCACCAATTTCGGGGACGGTTTCAACAAATACACAGGTATATTTTCTGTCCCAATGGCTGGAACATACTTTTTCATTTTTCACGGATTAACAAACTCCAACAAAAGTTCCCACATGGAGCTTGTGAAAAATGGAGAACAGATCACCAGTGGGTATGGGAATTCTGCTCAGGGCTCTGGAAAATTTGCCACGATAAGCAACAGTGCCATCCTTGAGGTCAGACGTGGAGATAAGATGTGGGTGCAAGCTAGTGGCGGAGGAGTCTATGGTTATCAAAAGGCTCCTCATGCAAGTTTCAGTGGTTATCTCATCTATGCCAATGAAGACATTTCATGAGTGGTAACAAAAAATAGTTTTAAAATAGTGCCATGTTAAGCACTGGGATCTATATGACTGAACTTAATGGTTTTCTTAATAACACTAACGTCTCGAAATTTCAAATGTACTTTGATTTTTCAGTAAATTCTTTTATGTTTAAATTAAAAATTAAAAATGGTTTCAATCTAAATATCTTGTTATTGATACCAGTGTGGTATATTCCACCACTCAACCTGATTTGACAATCAAAATATAAAATGACTAAATTTTGACAATCAAGTTATTTTTCGGAATTTTAAAATGACTTCATCTCTGTTGTTAGAATAACATAACCAGATATATACATACACAAACCTATTGCTTGACCAAAAATGATGGAAATGGAAAAATGTAAAAAAGGTTTCAATATTCAAAAGTAATAAATACTTCTTTTAAGTAATCTGCCATTTATTGACCTGCATTATCTTGTTCCACAGTTGACGTAGCAGCAAAAGCCATGTTGATCAGAGGTGAATTAATACAATTAATTTATACAGTAATAGCGTAATCCTTCAGCTAGAGGCGAGAGAGAAGGTTTGGGTCGAGACGAATGAAGGAGGGGTGTATGGTCACTCAACCACCATCATGCATCTTTTAGTGGATATCTAATTTTTTAAAACAAGGCAGCAAAGCTGTCATTACAAAGGTATAGTTTGACATATAGATGGCAAAACTGACAGAAAATGATGAAAAAAAAATGAAAGTGCACGAAATGTTCGTCAATTCAGATGAAGTATTACTTAATCATGGTTCCTCTAGCAATATTATTAACAACTTCCTGGAGATTCATTGACTTTTGAGCCTCTAATTCACGTACATGTACAGTACAGGGTGAGCTTCTACTGTACCATGTATAAGCGGACTAGCATTCAACATGTAAACCTATTGTTGATTAATAATTATATAATGTTGTTTGCTTTAAATCAGTTTCAAAGTGTGAATACACCCCCTCCTCCCCAACCAAACAACAAGGTCCTTTTTCATAAGATAAGGCTTCGTTCACATGCAATGTCTATTTTCTAAATTCTATTTTCTATTTGCGGTATGTCTTATGATCACGGTCTGTGGTCTGAATATCCCGCGGCGTAATTACTGGCAGCGCGAGCCAGTTACTATAAGTTACTATAAGTAACTGGCTCGCGCTGCCAGTAATTACGCGGCGGGATATTCAGGGCACAGACCGTGATCATAAGATACTGCAAATAGAAAATAGAAATTAGAAAATAGACATTGCATGTGAACGAAGCCTAAGTCTAACTTTTTTCCATCACCCAACCTAGTTTACATAAAAAATGATCAACCAGAGATATATTTCATCTTATCTCATTAATATTTAACAAAACGACAAAATATAGTTCCTGTTAGGGGTGGTTGCAGCACACTTCACAACTGCAGCTTGTTAAAGAAACCACACTCCATCTGAACTGTTCAACATGGTGCGACTCTCAAGCATGAGCAGCCAGCTGTGGCTACTGTGTCTATTTCTTGTATTTATCCAGACTCAGGCACAAATTCCTCCTAACAAGCTGCCTGGAGATACTAACAAGATACCCACAGTGAATAACAACCAGTGTATTGAGTGTCCCCAGGGTCCCCAGGGTCCTCAGGGATATCCAGGCGATCCCGGTCTCACTGGGAAGCAAGGACCAAAGGGAGAGAAAGGAGAGAGAGGATATGGCACAACAGTTACTACCAGTATGTTTATGATTCAACTTTCCAACTTACTGCATTTATAAATAATATAATCTTTTCTTAATGCTACATTATTTTGGCAAATTTTAAATGATGAATGTAAAATTTAATGCACATTTATATGGTACTTTAAAGAAATTAAAGGATGCCATATAAATCAATAAATGAGTTAAACAGAAAATGAAGTTGTTTTTGAAGGTTATTTACAGTTACTAAGTTACTCAGGATTTAAATAACACCCAACTGATACATTATATCTAATTGCAGAATACGTATCCCCACCAAAGATTGCATTTACTGCCAAACTAACCAAGTACCACCCAACTACTACTTCACTTCATACTGTGAGATTTGACACAATTGTCACTAACTTTGGAAACGGTTTCAGCATATACACAGGTATATTTACAGTTCCAATGGCCGGCACATACTTTTTCATTTTTCACGGATTAACAAACTCTGACAAAAGTTCCCACATGGAGCTTGTCAAGAATGGAAAACTGATCACCAGTGGGTATGGGAATTCTGCTCAGGGCTCTGGAAAATTTGCCACTATAAGCAGCAGTGCCATCCTTGAGGTCAAACTTGGAGATAAAGTGTGGGTGCAAGTTAGTGGCGGAGGAGTCTATGGTGCTCAACACGCCCCTCACGCAAGCTTCAGTGGTTATCTCATTTATACCTAATGCAGACATTTCATGAGAAATAGTTTTAAAATAGTGCCATGTAAAGCAATGAGACTTCATGTATGAACTTAATATTTTCTTAATTAAATACTTAAAATTTCAAATGTACTTTAATTTTTCAGTAAGTTCTTTTATGTTTATGGTTTCAATCTAAAGATTTTGTAACCAACACCAGTGTAGTATCTTTCACCATCTCAACCTGATTTGACAATCAAATTACAAAATGACTAATTTTTGAGTTATTTTTCAGAATTTTAAAATGACTTCATCTCTGTTGTTGGAATAACATAACCAGATTTATATATACGCCACAAACTTATTGCTTGACTGAAAAATGATGAAAATGGAAAAATGTAAAATAGGTTTCAATATTCAAAGGTAATAAATACTTCTTTTAAGTAATCTGTCATTTATTGACCTGCATTATCTCGTTCCACAGTTGACGTAGCAACAAAAGCCATGTTGATCAGAGGCGAATTAATATAATGGTATAGGTAATACAATGCCAAATAAACACCATCATAAAAAGCATTTTTCTTAAATGTTTTGTTGTTTCTTTTAACATTAATTACTTCTTTTACCAAATGCATATGTGTTAGTCCATCCTAAATTTGTACATAAAAGTACCAGTCAATGTATTAACTGCTTTTGAATTTCAATCTAAATCTAATAAATTGATTCTGCTACTGTAAAGTTAAATGCACCGGGCCCTGTAGGGGGGAAGACATGTCTGTCCCTGAAACAGATAGTTGCCCACAGTCTGGATAAGGTAATCTCAGGGCAGCAAACAAAAAGGTTATCTGACTGTAGTTTATTTAGTAACCAGTAAGTCCTCAATCGGGATCAAAGCTGGGTCACTTGTTGTAGAATTAAGATACTAATTATAAAACACCGACACTGATAAACTAACTGCAACAAGACAAAAACACTGTTGTGACATGGTGATATTTTTGCAAACCCATGTCCACAAGCACATTTTTTTTTCACTATGTATTTACACTTAACTAGCAAATTAAAGAAGAACATCACATAACAAGAACTTGTTATTTGACATTATTCATAACTCATCCCTAAAACATCCATACAATGTGATGAAAAGAAGATAAAAAAGAAGGTGATAAGATTAATCATGGTGTGAGTTAGTGACAAATTTAATTTGAATGTAACAAAATTTGTCTTGACAGGCTGACAGTATTTTAATATATAAAAGATTAATGTTCACATCATCTTATAACCTGTACTCTCACTGTCAACTTGACCCTATAACAGAGGCATGAGGTGAAAAATGCAGACATAGTGAGGAACCTAATCAACACCATTTCAGAAAAGAAGATAAAAAAGAAGGTGATAAGATTAATCATGGTGTGAGTTAGTGACAAATTTAATTTGAATGTAACAAAATTTGTCTTGACAGGCTGACAGTATTTTAATATATAAAAGATTAATGTTCACATCATCTTATAACCTGTACTCTCACTGTCAACTTGACCCTATAACAGAGGCATGAGGTGAAAAATGCAGACATAGTGAGGAACCTAATCAACACCATTTCATTTTAAAACCAAGCCAATATCAAGTCATCACCTCAAACATTGGGGGAAAGACAGGAACACTTAACACAAACAATGGGGAATCGTGCTCTGTTAGCAGAGTATTCTGTAATGGTCTTTCTGGTCATTTTGGGCCATTCCCAACTAGTCACTAGTCAGTTGGCATCTCAGGGTCCCCAGGGGGTGGCTGGTCCTCCGGGACCCCAGGGACCCCCAGGGACCCCAGGAATTCCAGGCACCCCAGGATTACCTGGTTATCCAGCATTTCAATGCAACCAAGTGACTTCAGAGAGAGCTACATCGTCAGGTAGGGACACCCTCAAGTTTCTGACATTTTCATAAGTCTTACTTTCAAATTGGTTTAAAAAATTCCAATCTAAGTCAGTAAAATGTCCAAAGATGAATATCAGCAAAATAATTGCACGAATGTTAAATTTTGTGAGACCAGCTTCTTACGTAACTCACAAACAAATTATCAACCAATTCCAGTATTAACAAATGCAAATGCTTTTGGGTTATAGAATAGTACTGTTTATAAAATCAAGTAAAGACCATCTACTACTTAATATGTTCTCCTACTTACTTCCATAACACAATGCATAATTTCAAATTAGGTGTAACTCCCCTTCAGACAGCCTTTACAGTCAAGCTCACAAAGCACCATCAAGCTACCACATCACCAACAATAGTCATATTTGACTACAGTATAACTAACCTGGGCAACAACTATGACACCAACACTGGAGTGTTCACTGCCCCGAGGAAAGGCACTTACTTCTTTAGTATCCACACCCTAACTAATACCAACCAAAATGTGGACCTCTGGATTGAGAAGAATGGGGTCAGAGTTGTTACCAGTTACGGGAACTCTGGACAGTGTGCCTGTGCCTTTGTCAGTCTGGGGAACAGCGTCACGCTGCAGCTGATAGCCGGAGACAAAATAACAGTCAAGGCGACAGGTGGGGAAATCAATGGTGATTCAAACCATTCACATTCTACTTTTACTGGATATCTCATTTACTCTGGTTAAGACTCAATGCCACCATTGCCTACAGACTTGCTTAATTTTATCAAAGTCAGTTCCATGTCCAAGAAGTGGGCTACTTGTTGTAATGGGCAATCTATCAAATGTATTAGCTTTCTGACACTTTTTAATTTTTGCTAAATCAAGAAATTATGCAAAGCTTCAACAGTACTTCTCCTCTTTCAATGTCCTAAGGACCCTGATCCTTCAAGATGTTTTTCCACACCACAGTACCACATATAGCTGGTCAATAAATTCAAATAATATAAATATGAAATAATTTTTTCAAAGCAATACTTTGTTAGTAACACTTTTAACATCCGATTCAGAAGTTTTAGAAACTTCATTGGCCTAGTATTGAAAAGTATATTTCAGTGAGTAACAAAAATGATAAATCGTGAAATTTTTAAGTGAAATATTAGAGTGAGAGAGATGTTTGACAATTTTAAGTAATCAACCAAGCTGTCACAGTTTTTACTTACAAACCAAAGTGTTCATCAAAGACGTGGCACCTGGATACATCATTCTTCTTCCAAATGTGTGTGCTACCACATAGCTGAAAACACCATTAACTCAACTGAATGTAACAAAGACTGCATTGTACGGTCAGTTACAGTGACAATTTTTTTCCTAACAACAGGTAATAAATTAATTTTACATTCAAATTGCATTGTATTAGGATAATATTAAGCAAGTGACTTGGCTGGATCCCAGAATTTTTTTTTTTTTTTTTTTTTTTTTTTTTTTTTTTTTTTTTTTTTTTTTTTTTGGGAGGAGGGGAGGGGGATCATCAAAATTTGTCACAAATTAAACAAACAATTGCCACACTAATTTACTTATTTACACATTACCTATGCAATAACAAATTGCTAATAATCAACAATGTCCGCCTACATTGTCAACTTTACCTGACTATATTGCAAGGAAGAAACTTGATGAGGCTGACAATCCCCCTGGATTTGGCTGTCCCAGGGAGCTGGATCAGAGGTTTGCTGCCATCACTGAAACAAAAGTCAATAATTTCTTGGTGAGTGTATATTTGTCTGGTATGACAATGTGACACATGCTTAAAGATTCGAAAAAAACCAGGAGCGGTAATGTACATTCAGTCTTTTTGTTGCATTAATTTTGTATTTGTAAGACTAAACTGTACACTGCTTTATCTATTCTCCAAATCCTAATCTGATTTTTGTCCATTTGTCTGTCTGTATGTTTGTCTGCCTTTCTGTCTGTCTGTCTGTCTGCCTGCTTTTCTTTCTGCTTGTCTGTCTGTCTGTGTGACAACCAAGGCCCATGTCTCACCCTCTGCTGCCTTCTTTCCAACTGAAGTTGACAGGCCAGGCCCAAAATTCAAAATCATATCTTCTTAATAAACGCTGAAATAAAAAGGAATCATTACCATTCAACAAGAAATTCACACATTCTCTTATATGATATCTAAGCTAAGTCATGTTCACAAGCAGTCTAACTTAAAGAGAATTTTTAATGGTTTAACCATGCATTCTAATTTCTGATTGCAATTTTAGATTTATCTGAAAATTGAATGTTATTTATTTTACACATTTCTGAAGAATCTCAGGGATGGGGAGTAGGTATCGAAGTGGAGGGTGGAGGGGGGCGCAAACCCTTTGTCTCTTGGTGTGTTAATCCCCAAACTGGTAACTCTTGGACTTGCAAAATAATGCTTATCATCAGTTTCCTTCTCCAGAAACTATATTTCAATCCAGCTCACCATATTTTCTGGAGTTAGAGATTTCCTTGCAGCCTGCAGCACAGCAATGAATGTAATATAATCTGTATTGGTAAACCTCCCTATGCCTAGAAGCAAATTAAATCATTACAGATGCACCAGATGTCCAAATGTTCTGCATAAATTACTGGAAAGGTCCCATTGCTTACTATAATAATAATAATAATAATAATTTTTTTAATAAACAGTTCCGTATCAGATTTAAACCCTGTGAATTTTCAGTTGCACACAGACCTTCCACATACTGGTAAATATGAGACTCATTATCCGTAAATGTTTAGGAAAGCTGGTCCTTCAAATAAAAGAATACTAGTTTTGTAATTGTATTATTAACAATTCTAAAAATTCTAGTTGATCTTACTCAAGGTGTAAATAATAACTGTTCTTAAAATATATTCTTAACTCACTCACCTCGAAATAAAGTTGATCCCACTATAAGTATAAGAAGTCCTGCTGCCATTCTACTCATACTTGCCAGGCCATCCATACTGAACCAATCTAAATTCATAGGTAACAGAAATGATAATCCATGGTTCAGTATCATGTGTTAAAGATTTTAACAACCTGCCCAGTGCTAATATTTTTTTTCTGTTAGTTACAGTACATCATATATGTAGAGTATCAGAATA
Source organism: Lingula anatina (assembly GCF_001039355.2). Next base: position 1,096,125 of record NW_019773958.1, read on the forward strand.
ACTTTCATTTTTTGTGTGCGCGCATGTGTGTGTGTGTGTGGGGGGGGGGGGTTAAGGATTATTGCACCCTATGTTTTCTTAATATTCTGGACTTGTCGGTATAGGAACATGCCAATATATCGAGTGCAGTACTTACTTCTCCTGTACATCATGACCAACAGAACAGGAGACGTCCATCTGCAGAGACCCAGACAGAACCTTAACTGGAAGAGGATAAAACAGGTATAACCTTCAAAGCAGTACATGTTNTTTTGTGAGACCAGCTTCTTACCTAACTCACGAACAAATTATCAACCAATTCCAGTATTAACAAGTGCAAATGCTTTTGGGTTATAGAATAGTACTGTTTATAAAATCAAGTAACAACCATCTACTACTTAATATGTGCTACTACTTACTTCCATAACACAATGCATAATTTCAAATTAGGTGTAACTCCGCTTCAGACAGCCTTTACAGTAAAGCTCACAAAGCACCATCCAGCTACCACATCGCCAACAATAGTCATATTTGACTACAGTATAACTAACCTGGGCAACAACTACGACACAAACACTGGAGTGTTCACTGCCCCGAGGAAAGGCACTTACTTCTTTAGTATCCACACCCTAACTAATACCAACCAAAATGTGGACCTATGGATTGAGAAGAATGGGGTCAGAATTGTCACCAGTTATGGGAACTCTGGACAGTGTGCCTGTGCCTTTGCCAGTCTGGGGAACAGCGTCACGCTGCAGCTGATAGCCGGAGACAAAATAACAGTCAAGGCAGCAGGTGGGGAAATCAATGGTGATTCAAACCATTCACATTCTACTTTCACTGGATATCTCATTTACTCTGGTTAAGACTCAATGCCACCATTGCCTACAGACTTGCTTAATTTTATCAAAGTCAGTTCCATGTCCAAGAAGTGGGCTACTTGTTGTAATGGGCAATCTATCAAATGTATTAGCTTTCTGACACTTTTTAATTTTTGCTAAATCAAGAAATTATGCAAAGCTTCAACAGTACTTCTCCTCTTTCAATGTCCTAAGGACCCTGATCCTTCAAGATGTTTTTCCACACCACAGTACCACATATAGCTGGTCAATAAATTCAAACAATATAAATATGAAATAATTTTGTTCAAACCAATATTTTTAGTAACACTTTCAACCTCTGATTCAAAAGTTTTAGAAACTTTACTGGCCTAGTGTTGAAAAGTATATTTCAGTGAGTAACAAAAATGACAAATTGTGAAATTTTTAAGTGAAATATTAGAGTGAGAGAGATGTTTGACAATTTTAAGTAATCAACCAAGCTGTCACAGTTTTTACTTACAAACCAAAGTGTTCATCAGAGACGTGGCACCTGGATACATCATTCTTCTTCCAAATGTGTGTGCTACCACATAGCTGAAAACACCATTAACTCAACTGAATGTAACAAAGACTGCATTGTATGGTCAGTTACAGTGACAATTTTTTCCTAACTACAGGTAATAAATTAATTTTACATTCAAATTGCATTGTATTAGGATAATATTATGCAAGTGACTCGGTTGGATCCCAGAATACAGGAATAAAAAAAATAAATAAAAGCCATTGTGAAGAAAAAACTGTTGCTGCACCTTGACTAAATGAATACATACAATGCAGTTTACATATTTCACACTGTCATTCTTTTTGAGATGACACTGAATTTTTTTTTCTTTTTTTAAGGGGGGGGTATCATCAAAATTTGTCACAAATGGAATAAACAATTGCCACACTAATTTACATATTTACACATGACCTATGCAATAACAAATTGCTAATAATCAACAATATCCGCCTATATTGTCAACCTTACCTGACTATATTGCAAGGAAGAAACTTGATGAGGCTGACAATCCCCCTGGATTTGGCTGTGCCAGGGAGCTGGATCAGAGGTTTGCTGCCATCACTGAAACAAAAGTCAGTAATTTCTTGGTGAGTGCATATTTGTCTGGTATGATAATGTGACTCATGCTTAAAGATTCGAAAATACCAGGAGCAGTAATGTACATTCAATCTTTTTGTTACATTAATTTTGTATTTGTAAGACTAAACTGTACACTGCTTTATCTATTCTCCAAATCCTAATCTGATTTTTGTCCATTTGTCTGTCTGTCTGTTTATCTGCCTTTTTGTCTGTATGTCTGTCTTTCTGCCTGCTTTTCTTTCTGTTTGTCTGTCTGTCTGTCTGTGTGACAACCAAGGCCCATGTCTCACCCTCTGCTGCCTTCTTTCCAACTGAAGTTGACAGGCCAGGCCCAAAATTCAAAATCATATCTTCTTAATAAACGCTAAAAAAAGGAATCATTACCATTCAACAAGAAATTCACACATTCTCTTATATAATATGTAAGCTATCTACAGTTATGTTCACAAGCAGTCTAACTTAAAGAGAACTTTACATGATTTAACCATGCATTACTGTACTTGTATAGTCACTGGTTTAATATTGCTTTTTACAGTAGATGGAGGTAAATCTCTCATTCTAACGTCTGATTTTAATTTTAATTTTATCTAAAAATTGAATGTTACTTATTTTACACATTTTTGAAGAATCTCAAGGATGGAGAGTAGGTGTTGGGGTTGGGGTGGGGCGCAAACTCTTTGTCCCTTGGTGTGATAATCCCCAAACAGGTAACCCTTGGACTTGCAAAATAATGCTTATCATCAGTTCCCTTCTCCAGAAACTATATTTCAATCCAGCTCACCATATTTTCTGGAGTTAGAGATTTCCTTGCAGCCTGCAGCACAGCAATGAATGTAATATAATCTGTATTGGTAAACCTCCCTATGCCTAGAAGCAAATTAAATCATTAGAGATGCACCAGATGTCCAAATGTTCTGCATTAATTACTGGAAAGGTCCCAGTGCTTCCTTTAATAATAATAATAATAATAATAATAATAATAATAATATTTTTTTTAAATAAACAGTTCCGTATCAAATTTAAACCCTGTGAATTTTCAATTGTACACAGACCTTCCACATACTGATAAATATGAAACTCATTAGCCAAATGTTCATTTATCCTAGGAAAGCTGGTCCTTCAAATACAAGAATACTAGTTTTGTGTCCTACACAAGGTGTAAATAATAACTGGTCTTGGAATATATTCTTAACTCACTTACCTCGAAATAAAGTTGATCCCACTATAAGTATAAGAAGTCCTGCTGCCATTCTACTCATACTTGCCAGGCCATCCATACTGAACCAATCTAAAATCATAGGTAATAGACATAATAATCCATGGTTCAGTATCATGTGTTAAGGATTTCATTCATTTCTTCTATGCACGCGCGTGCACGTGTGTGTGTGTGTAGGGGGGGGGGGGTTAAGGATTATTGCACCCTATGTTTTCTTAATATTCTGGACTTGTCGGTATAGGAACATGCCAATATATCGAGTGCAGTACTTACTTCTCCTGTACATCATGACCAACAGAACAGGAGACGTCCATCTGCAGAGACCCAGACAGAACCTTAACTGGAAGAGAATAAAACAGGTATAACCTTCAAAGCAGTACATGCTCCTTTCTTAAAAATCCACTAAACTTTTTTTTATTTTACCTGATTCATTTTTCTTCAGAAACTGTTTATGAACATATGAAGACACTCAACTTCTGTAAAAACATCACAAATATTTAGTATACATATATAAGCTGTTTTTTATTTACCTGCTTAGATGTTCAAAGACGATTGTCATAATTCACTCTAGTAGCACAGACTCAGACTTGTAAAATGAAAGTCTATCTGCTGTTTAGTCGAAATAAATGGATGATTTGATACATGTGACAAAGAGAAACCATGCAACATACACAGGCACAATTTATATGCAGCATACGTCATTTGGAACAAAATTCAGGAAGTCAAAATTTCTGACAACTGACCGAGGGAAAAGACTGCCCAAATATACAAAAAGAAGTTATTATAGCCAAGCACATTTTGGCTCAGCAAGCCGTACTTACCCATTTGATAACTAAATCACTTCCATGTTCAACACCATTTGGGGCATAATTCCTTCCCTGAAGGTACGTGGAAAAATTATAAAAGTTCACTGTAAGTACATATGAAAGCTCAAAAAAAAAATCAAATGTGTGCAAACATTATGCAACATCACTGACATTAGTTGTTATTATATAAAGATGACAAAGATACATTATTTATTTAGATTACTAAGGCAGCATATTGATTAGTTTATATAATGGCATTACATTTGTTTCTAACTTTTCTCGACATCCTTTCGAGTTTTGTATGTATACTTAAATATCTCGGAGTTTCAAATCTGCCCCACATTCGTGCAAGGTGTAAATATTTTCGGTCGATTTCTATTACATAAGTTTAATGGGATTGATAATAATTGCACCCACTCTCACTTAGGTACGTACCCGTTCAGTTTCATTTTTATGAATTCTAAACAATCTCGGACCGAAAATGCAGCGAACAAGTGCCATGTTTTGACTGGAACCTCATTCGATAGGTGTCGCTCTTAACGTTGTCTAACACTTCGGTTGAATTTTATTAAAACGTTAGGTTTTTTACGTGAGTTTTAACCTCCAAATCTTTGGTCGTCCAAAACTTACACTGATTTAGTTTGAATGAAATTATTTATATTGGCAGAACAAAAAATATATTAGGTTTGTACTTTTTGTCACGTCTTGTGTGGGTCGCACACTTTCGAAAGTCCTCTATCGATGATTTTGGTTGCCTGTTAAAGAGAAAATGGCGTAGCGTAAACAATAATTGTTGGACAAAGGTCATCAAGTAAATTTGTCCAGGTTCTCAGGAAAAATGCAACGGAAGTAACTCCCAATATGAGTAGTCCAATTTCAAAGAGACTCGATCCTTTGGAGGAGGTACCCAAGAAGACAAAGAAAAAAGATGCGAGTCAAAAAGAATCGAAAGAGCAGCGGCAGCTGCGACACAGGAAAGAAAACATGCAACGATACACGAGAAAAGCGGCTGTGAAAAAGAAAGTCTTTACGCCAAAGCATGTTATCACAGTTGATACATCAAAAGCCAAGTATAACCAGGACATTGTGCGCTTATGTGTAAAGGAACTTGGGTGGAAAGAGGTAAGCGTTTAAGTTTACAGACAAATGTTTACAGAAAATCGCACTTGCTGACCTGAAAATGGGGTGGGGGCACCTGTTGTTATTGTGAAGTCTCACCTCTGCTCCATATTTACTGCAGACACGTATGGGACAGGTGAATCTAGGGCACCTGCTGATTGTTCAGTGTTGTGACTGTTTTTATCTGTGAAAAGTCACATTTTGAATAGTTCGATCCTGGCTAATTATTAAAACTTCATAATATTATGTTTAATTTTTTTAGCCAATCTGCATTTCACCCCATCTACACCCCCCTCATATTATCACTGAGGTAAACAGAGGGCCAGACCTATTTATGTCATTAGATTTTTATTTCAATTTTATTAATTGCCAAATATTTTTAATTAGAACTGTAGTTTTGCAGAAGTTGCTGATACATGTACTGTTATTTTTTCTCCAGTATCCATATGGAAAAAAAGATGGCAGCTGTGACATATACTGGCATTGTAATGGGTTCAATGACACTGATGTCATCTCTGGCAGAGTCAACAAGTTTCCAGGTAAGCTTGGTTGGAGAAAGGCACATACATTTCTTTTTTAAATTTCTTTTTTAATGTTTTCAAATAAACTTTGTTGACTGGAGAATATCAAAGCCTCTTTATTTCTTATGGGATCAGATTTATATTTTATACAGAGAGAATCTTCTTCTTCTGAAGGAATCAGTAGCCTTTGAAGAGTTAATTCACCTTTAAATAAAACATATTTCTCCCAAGGGAACAGCACTTATGTTATATCTTATGATTTTAAAAGTAGCTATATGATCATATTTTGAATATTTGTAAAATCACTAACTTCAGATTTACAACAGATCTGTTCTCTCACTGTGCATTATATTTTGCTAGGAATGGATGAGCTGTCTAAGAAGATTGAATTGACCCGTGCAATGGAAACAATGCAGTTTTTATTCCCAGATGACTACACTTTCTACCCCAGAACATGGCTTCTCCCCCAGCAGCTCACAGAGTTTGCAGCAGAAGTGAACTTGAAACGGAGAAGACACCCCAAACTGAAAACCACATACATTGTCAAACCAGATGGAGGCTCACAGGGGGATGGCATCTACTTGATTCGTGATCCCAATGATTATATGCTGACACATAAATCTCATGTTGTACAGGAATATATAGACAGACCATTCCTGCTGGAGAAATACAAATTTGACTTGAGGATATATGTAATGTTGCTAAGCTTAGAACCTCTGGAGATCTACATCAGCAAGGAAGGGATGGCACGGTTCTGTACAGTGCCCTATGAGGCACCCAAGGTTAAAAACTTACACGAAGCTTACATGCACCTGACTAATTATTCCTTAAACAAGCACAGCACCACATATGTGCATACAGAAAACCAGCACGACGGGAGCAAGAGGACGCTGAGTAGCGTGTGGAGTAAACTGGACAGCATGGGCCATGACAGTGATCAGATATGGAAAGAGATTGAGCTGGTGGCTCTGAAGACTGTCTTTGCGCTTGCCCCAGAGCTGAGAGTGGAGTACAAGGCAGAAATCCCTGAGGAGAAATCAGGACCTGGTTGCTTCCAGGTACACAACTTGTTTTGAATGACAAAGGCTTAGCATAAGTTTTCACAGAAGAGGTTGGATAAGTATATAATGTCCTTTTCAAGCATATTCAAAATGTATTCAGTATGCATGGTCTTTATCATCATCCACCAAAGAAATATTTCATTGTATTGTATTTATTTTAAATACTGTACTAGTACATAATATTTAACTAATAGAAACCTATTTCCAGTTAAGATGGGTTAACCCAACCTAAAATCATTCTGTTTAGCAAGCTGTCTTGTTTTGGTTAGCCCACTATAGGAGGTCAGTGTAATGACTTGCTTGCGTAGTCACATTGGGTTGGGAGGAACAACAGAGGCTTAGATTTGTTCCCTATGTAGAACTTATCATAATTAGTTAATGACATCAGGCAGTTTTAGCAGTTTGACTTTATTGTGGCTGTGAATAGGACAACAGAGGAATCCGATTTGTTCCCTATGAGAGTCAGCCAACCTAAGTAACATGGACCCATTGTCAGTGTAAACACTCCTCATTATTCCAATTTTATTTGTTCTCCAGATCTTGGGGCTGGACATCCTGCTAACAGAGGACCTGCAGCCCATACTACTGGAGGTGAACTCTAGCCCCAGTCTTAGGACAGACTATGAAAAGGAGGTGGCCCCGGGGGTGGTGGAGTACATCCACAGTCCAGTGGACCTCGATATCAAGAAACCAGTCATTATGGAGACACTGCTTCTAGTGGCACCAAAGAAGAAACTTCAGATGAAACAGAGGTGAGAGATTTTTCCCTGCTCATGTTGTGTAAAGATATGATTTGTAGGTTTTGCCAACTCCTGATACAGTAACTGCTTTATAATATTAGCTGTGTAACGACTAAGTGTCACAGTGCCTGCACCCTGTATATAATTCCAAACTCCACTGCCTTTACGAAGTTAACATACTTTCACAATAAAAAAGGTTCATAATATGCTATTTTCTGCATCATTCTTTCTTTACAGATTTAATTTATTTACTTCTTTCATAAGAGCTGATTTATAAATATAATACTCTTTCTTTCAGGAGATCAAACAGATCATCTAAGAAGAAGCAGGTAGATAGTCTGTGTGTTCCTGTACAAGATTCCATCAGCCAGAGTCCCCCTGTCACACCTCTCTCCTGCAGATATCTGCAGCGGGACTACACTGGGTATGTCCCTTTACCATTAATTTAGCTTAAGATCAAACAAAAATTTCCATACGTTTTAGCATTGAGAAAGTTTGGGGAGTAAGGAGAGTCACTGACATTCTTACAAACTTCAGCGTCAAAAATTCTAAAGGAGATTATGTTGATAGAAGCCATTACCTCATAACTATTTGCACTGACAAGTTCATCTGCTAATTGAAACACACTTGCAGAGCTTGGTCCATTTGTGTGGGAAAATTTTTTCTTGCATTATGGTATTTTGCTTCATTGCTTTGAAATATTGCATGAGAAGATTGGTGCATGGATAAATGAAGCTCAATCTTTGTATGTTGATTTTATTCCTAGTGATTGAGACCTTGAGGAATGACCCTAAACTCTTTTCTTGTCTGCTTTTTTTTGCAAAAGATGATATCATTTATTATATTTCTCACCTGTCAGATATGAAGAGGAAGATGAAGAAGACCACCACTCAGACCCTTCCTCTGGTACTGAGTCAGACTCCCCAACTCCCTCTCACTCATACCCTGGGGTTCACAGCCCCGATGAGAAAGTGCTGTACCAGCTGTACCCTGGCAGGTACAGTGGTGTGTATGATGACCTCAGGGTGCTGGAGAGGACAGCGGATATCTTCCTGAAGTGTCTCGGGGTGCGCAGCTCACTTAGGATGGGACCTACAGGGTTTAGAATGTTTACTAGGTGGGTTTATTTGATAGAATGCCATAAATGGTACTGGTGAAATAAATAGTTGCCAAAATCATACATTTTTGGCCTGTTAAAAAACACCTCCGAAGCAAAAAAAAAAGACCCCATATAACTAGATTTAATTTTATCACAGTACTAAACTTTGAACATATTAACAATGATTTTTATTTTTTTATTTTTTTTTTTTTTTACTCTTTTTTTATTTATTTTTTTTTTTTACAACAGGAAATGTCGCCTGACTACCAATGGTTTGAGTAACGCTGCAGTTGATATCATGTTTATAGAGCTGCATAGAAAGTGGGAATTCCTGAACCCTGATAGAACTACAGGTATGTAACACAGTGACTCTGTGAGGTGCCACTGTCAGGTATATATAATGTATTCATTGAACTTAGGGTGTATTATTGTACCACCAGCGTTAGCGCTGGCGGTACACATGGTTTCGGTCCCGTCCGGATCGTTCCGCCGGCTCCGCCGGCTCCGCCGGACGGCTACCGTTACCGCTTCTCCTCCTAGACGGTAAGGGCCCNAAAAAAAAAAAAAGCAAAAAGTGTGCAAACATTATGCAACATCACTGACATTAGTTGTTATTATATAAAGATGACAAAGATACATTATTTATTTAGATTACTAAGGCAGCATATTGATTAGTTTATATAATGGCATTACATTTGTTTCTACCTTTTCTCGACATCCTTTCGAGTTTTGTATGTATACTTAAATATCTCGGAGTTTCAAATCTGCCCCACATTCGTGCAAGGTGTAAATATTTTCGGTCGATTTCTATTACATAAGTTCAATGGGATTGATAATAATTGCACCCACTCTCACTTAGGTACGTACCCGTTCAGTTTCATTTTTATGAATTCTAAACAATCTCGGACCGAAAATGCAGCGAACAAGTGCCATGTTTTGACTGGAACCTTATTCGATAGGTGTCGCTCTTAACGTTGTCTAACACTTCGGTTGAATTTTATTAAAACGTTAGGTTTTTTACGTGAGTTTTAACCTCCAAATCTTTGGTCGTCCAAAACTTACACTGATTTAGTTTGAATGAAATTATTTATATTGGCAGAACAAAAAATATATTAGGTTTGTACTTTTTGTCACGTCTTGTGTGGGTCGCACACTTTCGAAAGCCCTCTATCGATGATTTTGGTTGCCTGTTAAAGAGAAAATGGCGTAGCGTAAACAATAATTGTTGGACAAAGGTCATCAAGTAAATTTGTCCAGGTTCTCAGGAAAAATGCAACGGAAGTAACTCCCAATATGAGTAGTCCAATTTCAAAGAGACTCGATCCTTTGGAGGAGGTACCCAAGAAGACAAAGAAAAAAGATGCGAGTCAAAAAGAATCGAAAGAGCAGCGGCAGCTGCGACACAGGAAAGAAAACATGCAACGATACACGAGAAAAGCGGCTGTGAAAAAGAAAGTCTTTACGCCAAAGCATGTCATCACAGTTGATACATCAAAAGCCAAGTATAACCAGGACATTGTGCGCTTATGTGTAAAGGAACTTGGGTGGAAAGAGGTAAGCGTTTAAGTTTACAGACAAATGTTTACAGAAAATCGCACTTGCTGACCTGAAAATGGGGTGGGGGCACCTGTTGTTATTGTGAAGTCTCACCTCTGCACAATATTTACTGCAGACACGTATGGGACAGGTGAATCTAGGCCATCTGCTGATTGTTCAGTGTTGTGACTGTTTTATCTGTGAAAAGTCACATTTAAATTGAATTGTCCCTGGCTAATTTTAAAACTTCATAATATTATGTTTAATTTTTTTAGCCAATCTGCATTTCACCCCATCTACAGTGTACACCCCCCCCCATATTGTCACTGAGGTAAACAGAGGACCAGACCTATTTATGTCATTAGATTTTTATTTCAATTTTATTAATTGCCAAATATTTTTTTAATTAGAACTGTAGTTTTGCAGAAGTGTACTATTTTGCTGATACTGTTATTTTTTCTCCAGTATCCATATGGAAAAAAGGATGGCAGCTGTGACATCTACTGGCATTGTAATGGGTTCAATGACACCGACGTCATCTCTGGCAGAGTTAACAAGTTTCCAGGTAAGCTTGGTTGGAGAAAGGCTCATAAATTTCTTTCATATATATACATACATTTCTTATCTTATGATTTTAAAAGTAGCTATATGGTAATTTTTTTCATTTTTGTAATGTCAGATTTAAAACATATCTGTTCCCTCACTGTGCATTATATTTTCCTAGGAATGGATGAGCTGTCTAAGAAGATTGAACTGACCCGGGCAATGGAAACAATGCAATTCTTATTCCCAGATGACTACACTTTCTACCCCAGAACATGGCTACTCCCCCAACAGCTCACAGAGTTTGCCGCAGAAGTGAACTTGAAACGGAGAAGACACCCCAAACTGAAAACCACATACATTGTCAAACCAGATGGAGGCTCACAGGGGGATGGCATCTACTTGATTCGTGATCCCAATGATTATATGCTGACACATAAATCACATGTTGTACAGGAATATATAGACAGACCATTCCTGCTGGAGAAGTACAAATTTGACTTGAGGATATATGTAATGCTGCTAAGTTTAGAACCTTTGGAGATTTACATCAGCAAGGAAGGGATGGCACGGTTCTGTACAGTGCCCTATGAGGCACCCAAGGTTAAAAACTTACACGAAGCCTACATGCACCTGACTAATTATTCCTTAAACAAACACAGCACCACATATGTGCATACAGAAAACCAGCACGACGGGAGCAAGAGGACGCTGAGTAGCGTGTGGAGTAAACTGGATAGCATGGGGCATGACAGTGATCAGATATGGAAAGAGATTGAGCTGGTGGCTCTGAAGACTGTCTTTGCACTTGCCCCAGAGCTGAGAGTGGAGTACAAGGCGGAGATTCCTGAGGAGAAATCAGGACCTGGGTGCTTCCAGGTACACAACTTGCTTTTAAATGTCAAAGGCTTAGTATGAGTTTTAACAGAAATGTTAAATAAGTATAGCATCTTTTTTGAAATGTATTCAATATGTCTCATCATCATCATCATCATCATATATTGCACATAATATGTAACACCTGTTATCAGTTAAGATGGGTTAACCCAATTTAAAATGATCCATCTTAGCCAGTTGTCTGGTTATAATTAGCTCACTACAGGAGGCTAGATCACTCAGTAACGACTTGCTCACTGTAGTCACATTCGGTTGGTGGTGGTGGGGGAGGGTGTAAACATTGTCAGTGTAAACACTCCTCATTCTTCCAATTTTATTTATTCCCCAGATCTTGGGGCTAGACATCTTGCTGACAGAGGACCTGCAGCCCATACTACTGGAGGTGAACTCCAGCCCCAGTCTTAGGACAGACTATGAGAAGGAGGTGGCCCCAGGGGTGGTGGAGTACATCCACAGCCCAGTGGACCTCGATATCAAGAAACCAGTCATCATGGAGACCCTGCTCCTAGTGGCACCAAAGAAGAAACTTCAGATGAAACAGAGGTGAGAGATTTTTCCCTGCTCATGTTGTGTAAAGATATGCTTTGTAGAAGTTTTTGTCAACTCCTGATACAGTAACTGCTTTATAATATTAGCTGTGTTAGACTAAGTGTCACAGTGCCTGTACTCTGTATATAATTCCAATTTCCAAACCCCCCTGCTGTTAAAAAGTTAACATACTTTCACAATAAAAAAGTTTCAAAATGTTTTCTAATGCAAGATATATTATTTGCTGCTTCATTCTTTCTTCACTGATATAATTTATTTACTTCTTTCACAAGAACTGATTTATAAATATAATTCTCTTTCTTTCAGGAGATCAAACAGATCATGTAAGAAGAAGCAGGTAGATAGTCTGTGTGTTCCTGTTCAAGATTCCATCAGCCAGAGCCCCCCTGTCACTCCTCTCTCCTGCAGATATCTGCAGCGGGACTACACTGGGTACGTAAGACAGGCCTTTTACCATTAATTTAGCTTAAGATCAAACAAAAATTTCCGTACATTTTAGGTTTGTGAATATTTGGGGAGTAAGGAGAATCACTGTCATTCTTACAAACCTCAGTATCAAAAATTCTAAAGGAGATTATGTTGATAGAAGTGTCTACCTCATAACTATATGCACTGACAATTTCATCTGCTAACTGAAACACACTTGCAGAGCTCGGTCCATTGGTGTGGAAAAATCTTTATTGCTCTATGGTATCTTGCTTAATTGCTTTGAAATATTGTATGAGATGATTGGGGCATGGATAAATGAAGCTCAATCTTTGTATGTTGATTTTATTCCTAGTGATTGAGAATTTGAGGAATGACCCTTAACTCTAAATGTGACTGACTCAAAACTCATCATTTATCATTTTATTTATCATTTATTATATTTCTCACCTATCAGATATGAGGAAGAAGATGAAGAAGACCACCACTCAGACCCTTCCTCTGGTACTGAGTCAGACTCCCCAACTCCCTCTCACTCATACCCTGGGGTTCACAGCCCTGATGAGAAAGTGCTGTACCAGCTGTACCCTGGCAGATACAGTGGTGTGTATGATGACCTCAGGGTGCTAGAGAGGACAGCGGATATCTTCCTGAAGTGTCTCGGGGTGCGCAGCTCACTGAGGATGGGACCTACAGGGTTTAGAATGTTTACTAGGTGGGTTTATTTGATAGAATGTCATAAATGGTAGCAGTGAAATAAAGTGTTGAAAAAACCATGGAAATTTTTTTTTTTTTAGAAAACACCTCTAAAGATAAAAAAGACCCCATATAACTAGATTTAAGTTTAGTAGTTATCACAGTACTGTTTTTCAAACATGACAATGATTTTTATGTTTTACCTTTTATTTTTTTTACAACAGGAAATGTCGCTTGACTACCAATGGTTTGAGTAACGCTGCAGTTGATATCATGTTTATAGAGCTGCACAGAAAGTGGGAATTCCTGAACCCAGATAGAACTACAGGTATGTAACACAGTAACTCTGTGAGGTGCCACTGTCAGGTATATATAATGTATTCATTGAACTTAGGGTGTAGTTTCAGGAAATATGGACATTACTTAACCTGGGCAGGGTGTTGTTTTATACTACCAGTAGAGAGATGAAAAATAAATGGAAAAAGGATTTTGATGTTTTTAACATAATGACACCTGTAGATGCAAGTATTTCATTTAAAGACATTCTGATATTTTTCCCAGAATAAGATGTATTACATCAAAAAAGTAAGTCTTTTTAAAATTTTTCTTGCCTTTCAAATAGGGTGAGAGAAGGACTCCATTTAAACTGAAATCTTATCAGAAACTTTCAGCTTTCACACAGAGGCAACACACAAGTCTTCAGAGCATATATCCCTGATCTGTAAGATATATATGTATTGCTCTTTGTATAAACTACATTAATGCTTACTTTTATTTTCTGCCAATACAGGAAAGTCTGACAAAAGAGTGTTTTTTTCCTTTACAGAAGCAAAGAAGCTAGCTCAGTTGGACTTTCGCCCAAGAGAGTGTATGCCATTATAAATTGTTTATTAATGATTTATTTGTTAGATATATTGTATCAGCTGAATGCAGGATTCAATTACCATGCAAGGACTTGATTATTCTTTGAATAAGTCATAGCTAAAAAATATCCCGCTAAAGCCAGTGCGATTATTTAGTGTTACCAGCACAAATCCATTGTTATCCAATGTAAAGCCCTTGCATATTATTGGTCCACCTGATACAATATACCCAGTACTCCAACACTTTGAACAACCTTCCTTGAGAAAGCAAGTGACCAAAAGTGATATATATTTAAATTTTGATGAACTTGTAGTCTTGTTTTTGTTGTCAAGGAAACTTGTTAAAAGTTATGAAGTATTAAGCATAGATGATACACTATATTTTATTTGCTTGCAGTCCCTTATCCAGCACAATATGCACTACTACTTAATATAATTATTTAATTATAGTTAAAATGTAATTAAGCAGACAGATCTGTTTTGTTTATATCTAAGTGCATGTGTAGGATAAATATGCAATTTATGACATACTCATTAACTTGTTTTTAAACTGAAATTGAACATTTGGGATACATGTAATTAATATAAAAGAGGATTGGCCTATACAGGCATGATTCAACCTGTAAGACCTTTTTAGAATTTAATTATGTGAAATATTACATATACAAATATTAATTATTAGAAAAACAAAATCATGTTTAAGAACAAGTTCTTATTTTTGTTTACTCTGAATTATATATTCTATTAGCTTCAGTATTTCCCATAGAAATGCACCCTCTTTGTTTGCTTTTGATTCCATAAATTCTTCAGCAAACAAACAATACAAACAAAGATTACTTTTATCATTTTTGCATAACCTTGTAATATTTTGTCCTTTATGTTAGCATAAAAAGAAAACACACAAGTTATTGGTGAATTCTGTAATCATTTTCCATTCCTGATACATGTATTTCTGCACATCAAATCAATTTAAAAATAACAAAGACAATGTACTTATATTATGTCACCAGCAAAAATGCTTGTTTTCTTTTTTTATTTGCATAAAAGCTAGTTATTAGAATCTATTTTTGCAGGTAGTATTTTTAAAATTATTTAAATTTGATTTGACTGCACACTTTCCTTTGCACGTAATCTTAGATGAGATATTTGAGCAACTTAAGAAGCACTCTTCGCAGACAGGTAGAGTTGGACGGGGCAGTGTTCTCCTGAGTTTTGGCAGTAACTCTGTGTCTGGTTTAGGCCTATGAATTTTGATTAATGTTGATATCAGATATCATTATACTGTTATATGATGTTTGTCTCAAACACTTACTCATACAGTTATAAGAATTGTTACCAAGTTTCTCTGGAACAAGAAATGAATGAATGAAAAGATAAATTTACTTACAAAAGATTTTTTAGGAGTATAAAAGAAAGTAAATTGGATCTATGTGTTAAGCTAACTGAGTTTACAAGATTCAATGTAAAAAAAAAGAACAAGAGAATACTGTGGTAATTTATAGCACCTTATACAGAGAACACTGCCCTTGGTTTGTTCTTTTAGTTAAGGGAGATCAATGCATTTTATAGTTTTAGTTTTCCCATTTGTGATGAGTTACTGGGAAGAGGATTTTATGATGATGCTCCTGTATGCATTTGACATATTTAAAAAAACCTGCATGCTTCTTCTTAACAGTTTTCCTCTTTTTAGACTTTTCCATTTGTTTGACAGAGTGAACAATTTTCTGTGGTATTTTATGCATATTTTTTCAATTTCTTCTTTTTGTATAAGCAGTTGTTGGAAATATTTTCTCTTCATTTCTATATTTAAATACATCAAGTAATTTAGTGCCTCATTGGACATGATATGTAAAAAAAAAGGCTGATATTTGAAAGCTGTGTTATTTCTGTGTTCACTGTTCACTGTATCACTTTGCTCTAGTAATTCCTCTCAATTACATCTACAATTATTGGTTTGTTTAGGTCTGTGCTTTCAAGGCTTCCTAGAGGCAGTGTTCACTATTGCCAAACGCAAGTTCCGAGGGCTGAGCAGACTGGATGGTGTTGCAGCACTCATAGACTACTGTGAGGCAAATTTAAGTGAGTACCAGAAGGCGCATTGTTGAATCGAACATATTAATACTTAAATATTGACATTTAATTTCTTGTATTTTTGGTACATCTTAATGAAAATAACCAGTCTTGGTTTATTATTTGTTAATCTGTTTGGAGTCACTAATATACTGTCATTAAGTTGGGGAATGGCCCTATTGGAAAATGGGATTGGGGGATGTGTGAGTGACTATTAAATTGTGACTTTAATCATGTTTATATTTGTACTGTGTTGTAACTTTATTAAAAATTGAACTATTGCATGTTTGCATGCTTTCACTTGGATCATCAGAAAGGTCGTCTAGAGTGGGTAAGACCATCATTGATCACTTTTATTTTCATGCTGTGGCTGGCAGTTTGTGTCACAATTTTTGGATGACTTTGAAGATTCCTGTCACTTTTGTTTTTCAGCTATATTTCAAGCACATGTGCATTTTGCTTAAAAGTCATATGAAATCCGGTTCTTCCAAGCTGAAGACTTAAAAATGATTTATTATTTTTTAGTCAAACAAGTCTTTAACTGTATTAGTTCTAGAGTTGAGGTTATTTCCATTGCAATTTAAGTTTCATTGTTTTATTTTTTTAATTAATTAATTTTATTATTATTATTTTTTTTTTTTTTTAATAATGAATTAGACGGACCCTTTTTATTTTGCATTTTGGCACATTACCATTCTCATTTTATTTCATAATTGTTTGTAGGCTTCACTCCACAAGGAGTGCATTTCATCACAATTGCTTTTCATGTGGCTGTTTTGCCTTATTTGTGCTTCCACATCGAAATTCTCTAAATTTTGTGAAAATTTATAATGTGGGTAATTTGTTGGTTATATTAACGAAAAAAAAAAGAACACATTGATTCTTATATTCATAAATTTTTCGTCTTTGCTGTGATTAATTTTTTAGTGAAGAAAAATGTTCTTGCCATGTTCATGCCAGCCTGTACTTGCCATTTTTCTTTCAGACTTTGGGAGACACGCTCGCCCGACCTATCTCCCTAAAGTGATGATGGCAGAGGCCGAGGACAGGCTGCAGCAGATGTCAATTTCGAAGCCGTCTAAGTACACTCGGTTGACCCAGTCAGATCACTTCATTGAATTCATCCGGCAACGGAACAAGAAAAAAGCAGAACAGGAGGATAACCTAAAGAGTGATGGCTAATGTATTCAGATGGAGTCTTATAATTGCTCAAATCAAACTTGTCCAATAATATTAAATCAAACTTTAGGATATTTTACTACAGATGTGAAATAAGGTCAACCATAATTGGTACAGCAATTGTATACATTGAGTACTAAGGTGTTTTAAGTTATGGTTTATTGATTTCCATGAGAAAAAAGTTTTACCAGAAGTAAGAGTTTAAACTTTTAATTACTTTTCAAAAAAAGGGTGAAGGTGCAATTGGTTATAAGTATTTTCAAAAGTTTTATACATCAGCATGTATTTAGAAAGCTAAAAAGCAGGCAGCACTGAAGTGGTCTAATGGCATATTTTATACACTACAGAGGAAGGTGTACAGTATGCAATATTGTCAAAAACTGGCTTAGATAAAGAGCTGATTGTTAACTAGAAAGCTGTGTTGGTGTAGTTTAGTAATATCTTAGAGTTAGATTAAGATTAACAGTAAGGACAAAGGTCTGTTGTCACTTGTTAGTTAAGTGAAACCCTTATTGAAAAAAAAACATTTGAAAATAACATTTTTATAATAGCACTGAAATAATGTTTATTTTTTAGTCATTCTAACTGAATTTAGAAATTTTATCTTGGATTTAAAAATTATTATTATAATTATTATTAGAATTATTATTATTTTTACGCAACCTGATATGTACTCAATATGTGCTGTATATTAATATGTGGTCTGGTCAGAATACTATGTGATACCCTTTAGAGGTGAGAGAGCATTTTTCTCTCACCTTTGGGTCATTTTTAGATATATTATGACATGCATACACCATGACATAATAGACCAATCCCACCTCACCGTTAAGAAAACTCAATATATGAATATATGTATATTTTAGATCAGACCAAAATATTATTTATATATTTTGGTTTCATTCTGCCTTCAAATATGTGTAAAAGCTGGCAGGGATAGTGTTGTAATTGTTAACATTTTGATACAATACATTACAACAACTCAGTAACAGCAGAAACTGGCCTTCCTTTAAAACAAGGGGTGCAAGCATATGTAAATAGATAGTGGGACTTTATCTCAACTTCCTGGAAGCTCTGTTTTTCTTCCATGGCATATTTATATACCATAAAGTGTTAAGGCCCACCGTCCTACATTATGGCCAAGTGAGATATCTGCCTGGTTGCATTTGCTTTTTATTTAAAAGAAAAACAAGTTATATCAATGTGCACTTTAGATGTAACAACACTGGTGTTAGCGATACTACCAATTTTGTTGTCATTGGAAATAATTAAATATTTAATGTACTATTTTTTATATAATTTGTATGTGCTCGTTTTGGTGCAGCATTGCATAATTGCAGTTGTTATCCGGTTGTACCTTATTTCCGTCCAGACTGCAGTTATCAGCAGTGGGTTGCTTCATGTGGTGTAAAAATTATGACACCTGTACGAGTTGTATTATAATAGTGAGTTATTAAAATATTTTCTGTTGTAAATGTGAGGTGTTGAAATCCTAAAATGATTGCTTGATTTATTTAGTTTATGATTTGTTCTATAATACTCATGTTTGTTGCCAAATGGGAATTATGTTTATAAAGCCGCAAAAAGGCAAGGTAAGTCCTTAAAAGTTAAGAGTATATTTGCTGAGGCGTCAAGTTCTCAAATGCAAAGCAGGTGATTTTCCCCATTCTAAGCTTACTGGTGAATTATTAGGCTAAGCACTGTATGACTTAGAAGTGTCATGTTAAAAGTAATGCAAGTTCGTTTGTTCTTTAACAGAACACTGGAATTTCTTGATAGTGTTACCATGCTCAATTTCTCCTGATGGCAATGAATAATAATTTAACTTGTTTTTATTCTGTTTTGAGTGTATGACAGAGTTTTAAGTTGAAACTTGACATGCAGAAAAAGGTGACTTAATGCAATAATCTCTGTGAGTATTTCCCTGCAAATTCACCATCAATGCCTTTATTCTTGTCAGGATTTCAAAATTATTTTTCATTCTTGGCAGCTCTACCTACATGATATTGCTCAAGTGAAAACTTCACAACTCCTGCAACTGTGACCAAAGAATGACCGAGTCCTAATTTTTTTTACTATAAAAATTATTTTTAGAACAAGAACCTCCATCGTGCGTGTGAAAGCTTTAATTTTGCATCCAGCATAATTAACTGGTGTTAGAGTGATATGTCTTTGCATGTTCTACAAAAATACGTAATATGGTCAAAAATAACATGATAATAAAAACAATATGTTTGAAAAAAACATTGGTCTTTGGTATTTTATTTAGACAAAAATAAATACCCACCATCTTTATTTCTTATTAACAGATATATCTTTAAATGATCCAGTCAGTATAATATTATTTTATTTCATCAAAACTCTGGTGACAATCTAAAAGGATCATCAATTTTATACAAAATCTTTGGAAATCATTTATAATAAATGATCTTAAGAATGAATACACACAAGTAACAAGTACATAACCAGTGGAATGCAAATAGATTTAAAATACTTAAAGCATTAAAATACTTCTCAGGTTAAAACCCTAGCATTAATAGAACAACTGGCACATTCAAATTCAGAGAACATAAAGAAAGCGATTCTACTAATTGCACTTGAAATATGTTACATATGTGCCTCTTGTCCCAATTAACTTAGTTGATATGCCAGGAAAGCATTGGAGGTTACTTCAACAAAGCTACAGATAAGCTTGATACACAAGTCTGATAGCACTTTCAACTTAAAAAACCTAAAAGACATTTTTGCCAAGTAGGAATTCTACTGCTTTTAATGGTCTTAAGTTCCTTCTCCAAATACATGTTTTCATATATTTACAGTACTGCAAGTGCTCCTGTGACATCCCCTGATGCTCGTCACATCTTACACAACTTTTTAATTCTCCAATGTACCTGTAGTGTATAATGAGACTGCTTGCAGCATGGTCTCATGGAAATGCTATATTATCTCATTTTTTGATTCTGTCAATAATCAATAATCATAAATGATTTACATGAGTTTGAGACATTTCATCCACCTAGTGTTCTTGAGATTTTTGCTTTTCAAACCAAACTTCATTTGTCCTGTTAAACATTTTAAAAGGGCTGTCGTATCCCGCAGTATAGTAGTAATCCTGGGCTATGGGCTCATCATTTTTCTGTAGACTGTTAGCTAAAGCTTGGGAGTGGTCTATCCACTTGTCATCATTGGCGAACCCTCCAAAGCTCCTAGAAAGGAAACAAAATACTCTGTCAATTTATGGTTCTAATTACAGTCTGTCAAAATGCTAATGGAACTGAAATGAGCCAGTAATATTTTTGATCATTTACTGGCTACTATTTCTGCTTGGGAATGGTGAAGTCTTATACCCTCATGTTGTGAATGGCTATTGGGCTAAAAAGTTTTGGGGACACACTGAAATCAAAACCCTGTTATATTTCTACAAACAATTTAATTTTTTTTAAATTTTATTCCACAACAATAAGACCCATTGCATGTTTTCACATTATGTATAATGTCTCAAAAAATATCAGCAGTACCAGAAACAAATTCAACAGATCAACAGACAAGCACAACTTATACCTCACAAACACATGCTTGGCAGGCCACTCCTCTAAGAACACATCTGGATTGGTTGGTTTTGGGGGATTTCCCTCATGTTTCTTCCCAATAAAGAACGATACAGTGAATGTGTTCTCACAGTTTGGCCCAGCCCCAGGGAGTATTCTAGTTGCCACAGGAGCTGTCATGTCTATCTTCATATCTGAAATATACAGAAACTGGATGAAAGGCATTTTATTCTAGATTCCTAGAACCAATATATATTCATTTTTATTTTCTACAATTTATTTGACATTGACAGGGGGCATCAATGAAGAGCTCTTAAATCGACATTAATTTCAACAGGTGAAATATTACTGGCCTATAGCATAATAGCAGCATTGAAAACTGTAAAACATGTCAAGGAATCAGATTCTTCATCTGTAAAATTAATTGTCACCATATTTATCAATAACTAGGTTTACTTACTACTATATTCTACCGGTAATTAACAATGAAGGTGTTAATGAACCGAATAATTTAAACTTAACATAAATGGTTATTTATGAATACAACAAGATTTCATACATATAATAGTAATAACAGTTTCTCTTAAGTATAAAAACACACCAACCCTTTAATACTCTTGCTACCTGATACTATTATTGTAAACATAAGAGTTTATATAAAATCTGATGAAAATTACCCTTTTCATTCTTCCCTTGAATATAGTTGAAAAGTTTCCAGAAACCCTGCCTCACAGAATAGCTATGGTCCATGCCTTTCTCTGTGGTGCTAACCCACATAGTGGCTGGATAGGCTCGCTCCTCATAGTCCTGCAGAATAATAATAATAATAATAATAATAGAATCATTTTCACTACAGGCCTAAAACTGTAATTAATATAACCCAGCAAAAGGAGAAATGAACCCTAAATATTTAGGAATTCTACATGCCACTTTTTGAATAGCTGTTTGAAGTCATATATATATATTAAATGAGTTGAGCTCAGCAGGAAGTGTGGTATATATGGAAAGAGATAGAATGAAAGAGTAGGCATTGTCTTTGACTATGCTGACCATCATTATCCTTTTCTAGAAGCCCATTCCTTCATATGTCAAGGCTAATCAGTACTACAACTTTCTCATCATATGCTTCTGAGTCATCCAAGTTTACTGGTACAAGTACCCTAAAACACTATGGTACTGGAATGGCACAATGTTCAAATACCATATGTGTACAATGTAGGTATAAATTTTCTGTGTCTTAGCTGAAAATACATGTACCTACATATATCAGCAGCAGATCTGATCTACAGTTCTATAAGTACAATATATATAAAATATAGTTTTCTTGACCACTTCTAGGTTCTAGAGCTTATCTGATGAGAGACACATGACAGACTTGACAGTCCAGCCAAAGGTTAAACTATTAGATAAAGTGCTGACACTGTTAACATGTATTTGGGTCATAAATCAGAACTGTCCACTGACCAGGTTTCATGTACTTATGTATGTTTTCAAGGATATCTATTTGTTTATTGATGGATTTATTTTACCTATAATACTGCATACAGCTGTCTATAGACATTTCAGCAACTATATTATGACTTTGGGGCAATTCTATATAAATGTGCAATTTGAAATTTCAATATCACAGGAAGGACGATCACCTGCAATGAAACTTATGCTTCCAAATAAAAACAACTGACTAAAATGGCATAAATCAAAAAGAAAATCAGTCAATTTCTTAAGTGACTGAGACTCATATTACAGTATAACTACATCATATATGGAACTCTACTGGTACGTACACGTGTATAAGAACAAAGTTCTGTAAATACATTCAGTACCTCATTCTTCCTGACAACTGTATAACTGGGCGTTTCTATGCCACTGGAGGTGAAGGCAGATGCAATGGTTTTCAGGATGGCAGTCATTTTGAAGTTCTGAAAGTGAGCATGTACCAGTAACATGAAAAGTTGACATTAATGGTACTTAACTTAAATATGCTTGTTCCAGGTCATTCCACAGAAAAAGTGGACTTCTGAGTCATTTTTAGTGGTGGACACACTTTGTGACATGTTTGCAAAATCCTGTTCTAATAAACTATTCTCTACCAGGTGGACAGGTTGATTTTTTAAAAAAAAATATTCACAGATATGTCTTAAGATAAATAGACAGTCATTTGATATTCTTGGCTTTTTGAAAACTTGCCTATAATATCTAACCCTGGTAGAGGGTACATGTAGTTCTAAACTAATTGACAGCCAGAAAAATGCCAGTACAACTAAAATATTCGACAATCATATGAACAATTTAATTACACCTAAATATCATCATCTTAATCCAGTTGTTCTTACCCTTGTAAACACTGATTTTGTTACCAATCTGTTCCCGTTTACTGCTAACATTCACTGGGTTTTATATTGTACAGCCTTGTCAGTGAAACCTAACTCATGTTTTCATAACACTCAAGGCCATGCGCATAAACACGTGCGGTTATCTAGGTCAGGTTGGCCGAGTCCAATGTTTGAGGTAGAACACGATGCTTAAAACTAATTTTAGTATTCATTATTTGCCATCAGCATAAGAAACTTTTGAAAGACATCCAGTATTAAGACTTTCTTGTACGAGCTTCTATCTTTATACAACAAGTGATGTTTCATTTGTTCTTCTTTATATATCTTGCCAAGGAATGTCTTCCCTTTTCATGAGACGGGTTGATTTATATTACTGTGCATATATTATGTTGTGTAACGTGAAAGTTAGTGTAAGACATCGGCAACAGGTGAGTATTAAGCTCTGTGTTAAATATTGGATTACTTATTGTTGTTGTGTAAGTGCATGCCCGTGTGTTTGATTTGTCTTGAATGTTTTACAGGAAATGTTCCCTTATTTTTCTGCCTAAGAGTCATGCTAAAGTATTGCTTGCACCCGCGGTGTAACAGGAATGAAAGTCCGCTACGAACCGTAGTCCGTATCCCATTACTTTGTACAGGTGACAATGCATTGTCCCATATACTAACCCCAATACTCAAACTAACCCTAACCTGTACTTATATGATATGGGAGCCCGGACTTCCATTCCTGTTACACCGGTACTTGTTCAACCCATCTGTGCACTTACATAGGTTCTATGTTCGAGTTTATTTTATTTTATTTTATTTATTTATTTATTTTTTTAATGATTGAGATAAAAATTCTGTCCGGTCATTTAAAAAGCCATGTCTTCTGTAAAGTTGTAGCTAACCATAGTAGCGTTGGATTTATAGGCATGGAAAAAAAAATTTTTTTTTTTTTTGGGGGGGGGGGGTATTTTCAAACTCACAGAAAACTGAGGGGCAAAATGAGATTCAACTGGGATCTCATATTTGCAGATGGTGAAATCATAATATTAATAAAGCTTTAAGACAGAAAAAAAAACTAAAAATAGAAAACTGACCTAGCTCACTTCTCAGAACCTATAGTAATAGCTTGTTCTCAAATTTAAAGGGCTTGCTACTGAGAACGTGTTTTTCCCTTTATGCTTATCTGACATAAACTAAAATAAGTGCTTCCAACATTTTGACTTACCATGGCACATTAGGCCTATATACTAGTAATTTGTAGTTTTAACTAAAATTCCATTGTTTGCAGGTTAGACTATATCATTTAACATTGTCCAATTTTTTTTTTTTTTTTTTTTTTTTTTTTTATCAGCTGTATTTACAACATGGTCATATGACTTTCTAATATGTGTAATACATATGTATTTCAGAGGTGAAACAATGCAAAGAACAATTTCAGTCGCTTTTTTCTTCCTGTCCCTGAGTCTTGCCCAAGCTGGGATTTTTGATGAAATTGCAGACCAAGCACTCAAGTTTGTGCCCAAGTATGCGCCCAAGTTTATCAAGAATGTAGAGACAGGCACCTCTTCAGGCAAACCCGCATTTTGCAATGACCTGGACTGTCCACAATATACAGTAGTGAAGAAAGAAAAAGTAAGTTTCTTTAAAATTAATTCATGTTGTTGCTTCTGGCAGATTTGTAGTTACCCTGTCATCTGTATCGGTAAAGTGTAGGGTTAGAATATTTGCAAAACTTCTCTTACCAAACAGGGCATAAATTTTTTAATCAAACTGAGTTTTTTCAACTTTAAACAATTTATATACATGGATATACTGTGCTTCTGTTTCTTATTTTCATCAAATCTAGTGTTTCCTAAGAACGAAACCCATTCTTATGGTTGGCCCCTAAAATAATGGGGCTTTTAGTTTTTTGCACTTCCCATTCCATACATTGCAGTACTTCAGTAGGCACAGTATGTGAGATTTTGCTTCAAAATACAGATATTCCTCCATTTAAAATAATTGCATGAATTAAGACATTTTTGCCTACATTTTCGGTATCCCTTTTTTTGTTTGTTTTAGGATTATGAAGTACGCAAGTATGTCAAAACCACCTGGGTGAGCACCAGTATGAATGGCATTAGCTATGATGAATCCATTTATAAAATGTTCATGAAGCTCTTCAATTATATCCAGGGAGATAATGTTGCAGGTTAGTGGTGATTATGATGATTATAGTAATTAATAATAATAGTAAAAGTTCTTTTATATAAACAGTAAAATGGTTCTTTTCTCGAAAAAGTGATTAGTGCTTCCCAAATTTCTTACTCTCTCTCTCTCTCCTTCTCCTTTCACCTGAGAAGGCAGAGATTAGTAAGAAAACTATAGCTTTACAAAATGAAGTAAACCAATGCTCTACAAAACTGTAAAATACTTGTACCCTAGAAGACAGAGAGATTTGAAAGACAACTTATTTTCAATTTACAAATCTTAAATTATATACCATAGTTGACATAATGCATAATGGCGTGTCAGGATTCCATTGAATTAAAGCTTTTTTGAATTGAAAAATAGGATTATAAAACTTAGAATTAAAAAAAAGGAATCTTTACTTTCAGATGAGAAGATTGCTATGACTGCCCCAGTAATAAACCGCCTGATTCCCGGCCCAGGCCCAGCGTGTGAGAATAACTTCACCATGTCGTTCTTCATGTCACCTAAAATCAAGGACCCACCTAAGCCTAAAAAGAAGGATGTTTTCCTCAGTACTTTGCCAGAACTGACTGCCTATGTCAGGTAAGTCTGTCAGAATGAGGAGTATTATATATTCAAAGAAACCAAATTTTTAGTAAGAATTAAAATGTTGCTTTTTATTAAGTTGCCTCTTATAAATTAAGTAAACAATATGTTAATTGAAGGGGACAAAGTAGTTGTTATATGAAGGAAGATTAGGATCCCTACATGATTTTGATATTTAAAATGGCAATGTTATACAATGTTTAAAGGAAATGCATCAAAATTGTAATCAGTTCAGTTTTTATTGTGTACTTCCCAACTGCAGTTTTTCACCTGTTCCTTGAAAAAGCAGCCTATATTGTCAATCAGTAATCCTTCTGGTAATTGTTGGAGTTTTGCCACATCAGATAAAACGATAAGTCTGTATTTAAAATTCTTTTTTCAAATTAATTATCAGTTTTTGTATAGATGTATACATGTTACAGATCGTATATGTAAATAGTCTTTGAATGAGCAACGTTTTGAAATCCCTTTCCAGTTCATTTGGAGGATTTGCCACAGAGACAGATGACATTCAAAAAGCAGCAAAGTTGGCTCAGATATTAAAGGATGCTGGAGTTTCCTTCTACGAAGACTTCTACTACACTGCAGGTTATGACAGCCCTTTTAAACTTCTTAACCGCCACAATGAGGTGTGGTTTATTGGAAAGTAATATTATAACATGCCAGTGCTGTAGGTTGGGTTGAGGAAAAAAAGATGGAGGGGGGGGGGGGGGGGCAGCTGAGATGCTGATGCTTTAAATCCACTATAGAAGTAGGCTATTGCAGGCCAAACACTGACCAGTCTGAAAGAAATTTAGGGACTTCTGATGGACCTTGAGAAAAGAAAAAGCGAACATTTCATGAAGATAAAATTTTCAAGCTTTTTATATTTATGAAGGAATAACCCCCCCATCCCCAGCAGCCTGCAGCCCTGGGTGTGTGAACAGAGATAGGGGTAGGGGGAAAAGAATGGCCTCTCCCCTTCTATTCAATTAACCAGTGCTTATTGTATGCTGAGCCAAAGTTACATCTCATTTAGAAGATCTTTCAGAAATCTGCTGTCTTTCTCTTTACACTTAAAACTCTCTTGCTGCTTTTTGTAGTGTTAATATGAACTATGCTGCCTTAAAGAGAGTTGTCTATAATAGATAAAATTACATCATGAAACATTTTAAGATACAGTGTTGCAGAACATCAGATTTGTATTGAAGACTGCAGGGTAGTCTGGACACTCTTTGATATATTTTTATATGTGAACCTTCATTACAGGTATAGAATAGAAAGCATGGATACTTGGATATTAACAAGGTTGTGATGCATTCATTCCAATTTATGTTCTTTTTATATCTTAATTTGAACTAATATTGCTACTCTATTGGGGGGGATTTTCTATTATTTACATGTTTTATTTTACAAATTTATAAAAGAAGAATTTCTCTGTTATCTGCCATCAAAATAGAAATGTCATGTGGCAAGCATAAGAACATGTCTCTTTCTTGATGTCACACTGCAGGTCGCTTAAGTGCACAATCTGAATTTTGATTTTTAAGTTTTTAATCATTTTTTATTAATACCTTATTTTGGTTGGGGGGTATAGTAGGGTGATATCTCTAACATGATGGGCCAGTGACTAAAGTTTGAGAGACGTAGCGCCACAAGTTTTAATTCGGAAGGGCATGCAGTGATGTGAAGCAATACATTGATGATACTTCTAGTAAAAGCAGCATTGTCTCTATGCAACTGCTACGTGATGTCGATATACATCGAACTCTTGTGTTTAAGACTTGTGCAATGTTCCATACGATGTGATAACGTCATGGGATTGCTTAACAAAATTTTGTGAATTATTTTTGTAGCATTATGGCACATTTTGAATTTACGTATTCTCTGTTAGAAAGGAGACGTACTCGGATCTTTATATGTATATATTATGCTGTCTTCGTTTAAATAAAAGGAATAATCTAGTTATCCATTTGTTTGTTCCAATTTTCTTATAATTCATAATGATATCGTAATGATATTGTGTGAAAAAGTAAAAGCCACGTATTTAGGCGGGCAGTACAAACAAAGGCTTTATAAATATTAAGTTATCTGAGTATTACTTATTAAGTAGCTTTTATCGCGATTGGAATTTACCCTTTTCACTTTTGGTTGGATAAACAACGATAAAAACGGCCTATATTCTAAATTTTTTCCTTGAATTATGATTTGAAGAAACGTGAAGCAGCTTAACAAAAACAAAGGAAGTTTCTGGCCGAAATTGACCGATCATGAACCGTCGTGAAAAATCCAGTGGATAATATACATGTACCAAGCTGGTACTTTATTCTGATTACTACGGGTGAATTATTACCTCGTTTGAGAGAATTGCTCTCTATAACTATATATATAAATAATATCTGAACAATATGTGCAGCTGGCCTATATTGTTATTGATATTTTGTGATATTTTAAGCCTTTTCGAGCGTTTTTATGTACAGACACAGATGTGTCTGTACATATTGCCATCACCTGCGTCTGTCGTCGCCGATCATGTCGCCGTCGCCGTCGCCGTCGCCGTGCACTTTCAGCGTTAACACCATAAGTGGAAGACAGTTTTACTTTTTGGCTTTATATTTACAGAGCTGACTTATATTCATAAAACGCAGGTCAAGTTCGAAAATCAGCATGATCGGGCCATTATTGTAGAATTTATGCTGTTTTTTCACTTTTTAGCATATATGCAACACTGTTAACACATTTCAAGGAAAACCGATAGGCCTGTTGTCATGAAACTCACAGGAGTAATCATTCTTACTAAAACACAGGTCAAGTTCGAAAATCAGCATAATCGGGCCATTATTTTATAAGTTATGCTGTTTTTTCACATTTCCTCAGATTCAATTCTTAGGCATGTTAACAGTCTCATTATTTAACTAATAAGATTCGCAAAAGTGTTTGTTTGACATTTCCTGCATCTTTACAACATTGTTAGTTGATTATGTAAAAATGATGGTAAACTTGGTATCATGTATTGTATAATAGAGTTTCAAAAATGGAAATAAACTCATATCATTGCAGTTTGTCAGATTTAATCATTCACTATGTTCAGAAACTCCTAATGGAGGAAATTGGACATTAAACACTGTTCTATTGATATTTTTCCCATCTCATCAATTTTCTTAGTTGATCATATAAAAATGGCAGTAAATTGTTAATTTTGTTATATGTAAAAAAATTGTTAAAAATGAAAAAAAACACATTTCAGGACAGTGCTGTCTTGTCTACATTTTGGCATTTTCAAGGTGTGACTTTGAAGTTCCATGGGCCTGAAGACCTTTGCTAGGCACATTTTCTGAATATCCATGATATTAATATTTTATTATTAAAAATTGATGGTTATTATCCTGTTAAACATTATGTAATATTGCATCAAAATTTGAAGAAACCCCTATTTTGGACACTGCCCTCATGATGACCATTTAAGGAAAACCATGTCACTTACTGTTCTCAAACTTACAGGAAGAAACATGGGACTTAAATAAAGCTTCAGTGGGCAATGTAGTCTATTTGGTAAATTTTTCTGGCAGTTAATCAGTCTTTTGTGAAAATTAAATTTTTCACATATTGGCATTTTCAAGGTGTGACTTAGAACCTCCACGGGCTCTAAGACCCATGCTAGTCACATTTTCTGAAAATCCATGATATGGATCTTTTATTATTAAAAACTGATGGTTATATGCTGTTAAGCATTATGTAATATTGCATTAAAATAGAAGAAAACACAATTTTGGGTGCTGCTGCCATGATGACCATTATGGGAAAACCACGTTACTTATGATTGTCAAACTTTCAAAAAAGAAACAAAGGACTAAAATGCAGCCTGAGTTGGAAAAGCAGTCTAATTGGCTTCTTTTTAGTGAAATATTTATTTTTATCATGTTGGCATATTCATTGTGGGACTCGAAGCTCCCATGGACATGAAGCCAAATGGTAATCAAATTTTCTACATGTCCATGCTATTTATAGTCAATAATAAAAAATTGGTGATAATTATTCTGTAATTTATTATGTAATGTTACATCAAAATTGACAAAAATCTTTTTGCACTGCTACTACAAACATTATGAAAAGAAAACTGTGTTACTTATTATTATTTTCAACTTACAAGTATGATTTGTAGGATTGGCATGCAGTTCAAATAAGAAAGCCAGCTCAAATGGGTTATCATTTATTATTGAATTTAAGCAGTTTTATGTGAAATTTTCATTTTTCTCATTCTGGCATTTTCAAAGTGTGAACTAGTACTCCCATGGGCCTGAAGCCTTACGCTTGTTACACATTTCACTTACATTGGTATTACCTGTTGAGCATAATTAAAATTTGATGTTGAATTTGCAGTTAGGCATAATGTACTTTTGCATCAGAATTGACAGTGGCCTATTTTGTGCATTGTTATTGTCTGCTTTTTGTCTGTACATTTGACAGCTTTGCTGCCTTGTTAAAGGTTTGTCACTATTTTACTGAAAATATCTCCTCAGATTTTTGTAGTGCGGTACCCTGGGCTTCAGATGCTTGTCTGCTTCATTTTAAGGCTTTTGATAATAGGGCAAATGTGGGGATCTTAAAAGAAAAAAGCTAATTCTGGTAGGCCTAGCTGTTCCGCATCAGATATAAAGCTCGAGCTATTATATAGATAGGCAACTACATATGTGAATGCGGACTAAAATGTAAACTGACTATATAAGGGCTTGTGTTCTTACAAAGGGAGATCAAGAAGTTAAGACGGATTTGTGGAAGATGGTGATGAGTTGACACCTGCCGTGGAGAGCTGGATAAGGGGTCAAAGTACTGCTCTGAGTGATCGGGTTTCAATGATTTATAAGTTGTACGGACAAGTTGTACTGTTTTAATTAAAGCTGGGATAACTTTTATATAAATTGTAGATAAACTTACATAATTTTAATATATTTAATTCAGATGTAGTGCGTGGCAGCTAGGTTGCATGTGACATGCAATCCTTTGTTTAATGTTATGGAAATTAACGAGTTAGGGTGCTATTGGCGAAAAAAGAGTATTATTATTATTGGTATTATTATTATTATTATTATACATACGGGGACAGATAGGTAACGGAGATTATTTCAAGAATTTTCTACCAACAGGAATAAAACACGTAGCAGAACTTTGTAAATATTGGTCTCCATTATCGGTTTTCGTGGTGTGGGTGAAACAGATTATCGTTCGCAACCACGACCAGAGATTACTCCCCCCACCTCCCCCGAGTTTTCGCTCATAAGGTGCAACTGTGTGCTTTGCTGGATCTCAGCACCCACTGCAGTCATCACGAAACATCCGACCTCTCATTAGATTTATCAAACCAACCACTTCTCCCATGATATAATATCCTGTGTGTATTTATCATGGGGGAAAACAAGGAATGGAATGAGTTTCTTGATCACAACCTCTGCGCCTAAAACAAAAATCTACACAGCCCGTTGTATGTGTAAGTGTAAACACACTTACTGGAACCAATCTTCGCCATCTCCTTAGCCAGAAATGACAAACAGATGTTTAAATCCGTTGTATAAGAGCTCATGTGCACACACACGTGAATTTAGACAGATCAAGTGGTGGGAAGGTTCCAAAAAGTAAAGGGTAAAACGGTTACTTTTTATTTAAGAAATTCTATCATTTAAGAAACATAAACTTATTTGTTTTTGTCAGAATAAAGTGCAAATTTTATAATGAGTCCTTTACTTCAAATCTCCGCATAAACATCTTTCTCAATATTTTAAGTACATAAACCATTATTTAGAATCTCACCCCTCAATCCGCCTGCCGTTGGGTACTTAAACAAGTGCGCACGCGAAAAAGCGTGTGTAAAGAAGTTAGACAGAGAGAGAGAAACAGGTATGTGCAAAGTTTGGCCGGAGTGTTTTTGTCTGGTATTTTCTACCAAGATACTTATGTAGAAAGCGCTTATATGCTTGCACCGACTTAAATATTTTTCGATAGGTTTTATCTTGATCAAAAGTCGGCGTAAAACGGTTGGGTTTTCATGGCCGATATTGTAGCGATTCTGATAAAGAGCAGCTCAGGGTATTTTTTCTTCTCTCTCTATCTTTCTCTCTCTCTCTCTCTCTCTCTTGACAATAAATCGAGGTGGTAATTATTCATATACCATGAGCGACAAGAACCTGTCTTACATGTATAATGGCGCACGTTTCTAGTTTATACAGGGTTTATTCGAAGTGTTACAGGTTATTTTGACAAAGAGAAAAAAATACCTGAATTGGAAATGACCACATACTTTGCTGTCTAGATTTTAAAAATAGATTGCAGAACGTAATCACGATCTCGAGCGGTTTCTTACAAATTGAACGTTTCTTCAGATCAGGACAGCGAAAATGCAGATCATCCCTACACTCACGGTGTTGTTCTTGTCGGTAGCAGTGACCCAGGCAGGGATAGTAAACCGAATACTGCAGTACATTCCCTCCCTAGGGCTAGGTGGCGGCAATGAGCAGGAAGTCTCCTTCTGCAACGGGTACGACTGTCCCAAATTTGAGAAGTTGGAGAAACACGATGTGAGTATAGTCAAATGTGTTAGGTGTGACTTTATGGAACTATCTCCACAAACTATTAAGTTTGGGAAACTTTTGGGTAGATGTAATTATTTGTATCTTATTTATTTAAACAGGGCCATAAAAAGACGGTTCGTCTATAAAAGCATGTGTCTCTTTCTTACCATATAATATTTGTTCTATTACAAGGTATACGAAGTGCGAAAATACGTTCCCACTACCTGGGTCGTTACAACAAAATCTGATTCTGGCTCCTCGACATTCATGAAACTGTTCTATTATATCCAGGGAAGCAATGCTGAAAGTAAGTTGTTAAAGTATAAAATTTAAACTAACGGGGTTAAATATTTATTTTCTAAGACGAACTTGTACTAATCTTCTGCATCAGTATAACGATAACGGATTTTTTCATCAAATATATTTCCCATAGTTCATTCATTACTCAGTGTATTTCAAATCTGCCAAAATTGTATTTCTAGTGCATACTTGTTTATTGCTTGTGTGTTGACGTCTCTAAAAATGGAGCCGTCAACTGTTTTTACCGAGAAAAGTTATGAAATTAATTCCTCATACTTTTTCAGGTAAGAAAATCGCCATGACAGTTCCCGTGATTGGGAATGTAACTCATGGCGAGGGCAGGACAACAATGGGTTTCTATCTCCCTCCTAAAGTTGGCGTCCCACCTGCACCCACGGACGCCACCGTCTTCATCCGCAGGCTGCCTGAACTGACGGCTTATGTGATGTAAGTATATTGCGGTACATGTGACTATATAATGTAATAATGATTGTGTTAGTTGTGACAGTAAGAACATTGTAGGGTATGGTGTTACAATCCCCGTTTGCGGTTGGCGTACTTAAATTATGCCACTAAACCGCCATACCTTCTTTTTCACAATAATTAATACAAACTAACAAACAATTTAAATGCGCCCCGAATCCTCAAGGTACAATTGGATGGTGCATGTGTTAATTTGGAATGTGGGAGATGGAATACCGTTCGAAGGAGACACTTGGCATCATGATTAATGTGATTCGCATTAGACTGAATATTCCTTTATTGTTTTAATTTAATTTGCAGTTATAAATGATATTTAAATTTAATATTTGATATATTTATCCCACGTGTAAAAAGTTCTGTATAATGCATATGCTTTTGGTGACATATATGCTTTTGGTGACATCAAAATTAACTGTGTGTATTTTTTTTCATATCTAGTGAATTTGGTGGTTACGCGAATGCGGAAAAGAACGAAGCCAAAGCCAATGAGCTACGCACAGCACTTAACGAGGCGAACGTCCAGTATGAAAAAGACTATTACTTTACTGCAGGGTATGACAGCCCTATGAAGTTCTGGAACCGCCACAATGAAGTGTGGTTCATTGCTAAATAAAGCACCAAATCATGTAGAATTATGTGTCTACTCTCTGTTGACTGACGTGTATGTACTGTATACAGCCTTAATTGTGATTCTGTCATTCAAAAAAAAAATTAATAAACAAATAAAATAAATGAAAATAACAAGAACTAAAGATGATATATGATTTTTCTTATTCAAAACATTGGTAGGATTTCCACTGTAGGTGTGGCCAGGCTAGACCTGTCGCTGTTTATGTAACTGCTTGCTGGTCGAGACATCTATTTTTTATTAACAGTATTTTCTTCAAAATTATACTATTGAAAAATCGTACAATGATAATCATTTCAGTTATGGATGTACGTTTACGACTACGTGACATTTTGCTATTGATTATTTTCAGCGAAATAAAGGTGAATAAAAGTATATCATCTGTGTTTAAGGTCGTTCGGGCTTAGTATTTTGTTCCTTGTATATAAAATTTCTTAAGACTTTATAGCTTGACCTGTTCCTATCAAAACATTTATTTGTCTAGTGAAAAACAATAACATTCACTGAAATGTTAAACCCATGACCTGCTTATTTAATCTTAAGACAAAAAATAGTAAATATTTAAATACGGTAAAGTCTTGAAAATTTCGTCGTTCTTGAAAATTTCGTCGGCAGACGATTTTCCGCCGACGTAATTTTTTTCCCTTTGAAAACTTCGTCTACCTTGAAAATGAGGTACTCGATAATTTTTGAAAAGTTCGTCACCAATTATGGCCGCGTTGTCCAGCTCAAACATAAGGGAATGCGTCAGTTGATTCAAGACAATGATACGATCAGGATATCATTGCCGATAACACTCTCAATGGGAGACAGGAACAATAGTGCGCCCCTGCGAGCGGTTACCCACAATATAGATGGTTTAGATGTGAATTCCCGTTCTCAATTGCGGGAACGTCGGCCTTTTGTCCTTAGTTTCATTACTATTACCTGGCTTAAGGTGCGTTATCAAGCCGGCAAATAGAAGTCAGGCCGCGGCTTTGTCATTTGTAACGCCGTTATTGTTATCGGCGGCTGTCCTAAATGAGGAAGACACAATGAAAAAAATCAAGATATTATCTCGAAGTGAAATGTACCCGTCACTTCTATTCATGTCCATGTTCAGTTTAGGACCATTTAACGATTACCTGGATCGTACATGGAGATCGTTCGCAATGCGAATGGGACGAGATGGCAATATTCATATTTGTAGCGGACTCCGTTCGCATAAGATCTTCAGCGGGAGATCGTTNATAAACCCCGAAGGCCGGATTTTTGAAAATTTCGTCATACCCAGGAGTCGGGGAGAGGTAATTTTGAAAAATTAGTCGGATTTACACAATTAAAAATATTAATTAATTTTTAAGCGACGAAATTTTCAAGACTTTACCGTAATAAGAACATTGCTGAAATTTTGGGCTGCAAAAATCCACATTATGAAATTTCCGGTTCAATCCTTGGTTAAATGTATAACCTGCTTAATTTTGCAGATCCTGATTTTACCCCTATGCAATAAATTAGCACACTCACTCAACATGTAAACACTGTCAAGTACTGTGAAATAGATTTCACATCATTCATTTGGGATCATTAATGTCAGTGTCGTTATTGGAAGGCCAGGCACTTATATGTTATACTCCATACTTCATTTTTATAAGAATTGGAGGCATACGGACTTCCATGTCGCGTGATAATTTTCACATCTTCATACCGTTTTTGTGTGTATACGTTTAAAATACTGAGCCAGTTTTTACATCTGTTCATTGACAGTCACAATTATTACCAACCCAGCCCAGGAGTTGGTTCTATGAATAAATAAAAGAATGAATGAATGTTTTATTAAACGAATGACTAGAAAAATTGTTAACCAAATACAATATTGTTATTTGCAAACTTAGCTTATCGCTGGATAAGCTGGTATCTGCATTTTCACCAAAAGTCCTTTTCAAACGTTTGAGAACTGCGTTAGTTGTTTTGATAACTTCAAATCTGAATGGTTCTTTTGTGTCTTCATAAGAATGAAACGCATTCTTTGAAACCCAAATTATTAGTTTAAGTTTCAGTCTGATTGAATGATATTTCACTTGGATAATGTTTCCTGTATCACATTTAAATTTTCTACTTTTAAAACAAAGCAAAACAAAACAAAACTAAAAAATGTGCTTCCCTTGCGTTTACCTTACGTGAGGTTAATATCTGCGAAATAAAAAAAATACACGTTAGGTTTTGAATTATTCAAAAATCATAAATGCTCTTGACTATTGAGTGCTTGTAAGTACATTTGAATAAGAAATCAATATAATACCCATTGGCACATGGCCGTGAGTATAAATAGGCAGATAGGTTTTAGTTTTAGGTGCAACTGTTAGATTTTATGAATGTTAACCTTGGCATCGAAGTACACGTGGAAAAACGGAAGGACAAACGCGGAGAAGTTCTACCACCAAATGTAGAATACATGGTTAATTGCATGGGCGATATTGGAATTTGAACTAAATGCCCGAACTTACAGTGAACATTACCTTGACATCCTCTACGGTCTATCAGGCACTCGATGAATACTGGATGGACATTTGCAAATATGTAGATTAGTTTACTAAGTAGAAAAAGTGCCTTAAGATGTGTACAGCACTCGGATGCATGAGACACTTCCTCTGTCAACCAAAATATGTATACTCGTTACAAGTCGTTGTAACATTTCTGGAGGCAGTACCACGAGGAAGTACCATTCTATTCGACTTCTGAATATAGACAGGTATCAGTGGACGAACATTTTCTTCTTAACTTATCCTGTTTTATACGAGTTATTTTCCTTCTGGTAAGGGTATTTCTATCAAACCACTTCTATAACACAAGTCTTTAATTTTTCATTGTGTTGCCAAATTATTTGTCAAGCATGGCTGGAATCTACGCGGCGGAATGCTGGAACTACTTGGGGGCCTGCAATAGGATAGCAGTATACGTTTTCACTGCTCTGTCATCTCTCGGGAACGTATGTACCATAGCAGTGATTTTAGCCAGCCAAAGACTCAGGCGAAAGTCAACTTTTGTGTTTTTCCTGTTCCTGGCTATCGCTGACGTGTCCGTCATGGTACAACTGACAACAGACTGCGCACTATACGACACCGTTTATGTGGACAACTCCACTGGATTAAGATGCGTATTTGAAAACGTGCAATCATGGGTAGCTCATAGCACTTTATATTTGTCATACATCATTATTGTTATGGTGACATTGGAACGCTTCTGCGTTGTATTTTTCCCTTTTCGTGGTCCCGAGGTTTTTGCCCACAAGCACGTGCTGTGGATGTGCGTAATGATTACTTTGGTCTGTTTTGGTTGTAATGTGTATCATCTCTGCCACACGGTGGCGTATTATGCGGATAGCCTGTGCGACTTTAGTCAAGCGCCGGACGTATTTAGTGAAATACGCAATTATTCTACGTTCATTTTAGCTACAGGAGCTTGGTCAGTGCTTCTTGTACTTTGCATAGCCATTGCCCTTCAACTGAAGCGAGCGACAAAAATGCAAAAGAAACTGACAAGATCAACTCGCAGATCTAGTTGCAAGTACAGAAAAACTCACTGTATGTTGCTGTGCAATGTCGTAGCTTTCCTTGTACTAGTAGGCCCTGTTCGAGTAACGGACTTCTTAACAAGAATAATGTCGAATGTTCCTATTCCTTCAGAAGTCCGGGACTTGTTGTGGCTCCTGAGTAAAGTGAACCACTGCATTAACTTCGTCCTGTATGTTTGCAGCAGCACAGAGTTTCGAAGAGAGACGCTGAATTTATTAAATCCGAAAAAACGCCGACGACATAGTCAGTTGAGCTGGAGCAATCAACCTGGTGCGACAACGATCTCAGGTTTAACAGCGGCCACTGTTTCGCATACGAGGACAGCCGAGAATGAAGTATGATGTGACAATGGTCTTCGGAGAGCCGTTCTCACATTCAAATTACAAAGACAATTTTATTAAACTTGTGCTTAGTACAGGGTCGCTGGATGAAAAGTATATGGGGATCGGGGCTGATGTAAAAGGCTTACGATATACAATATGGTCAACATGCAATGTAAGCAGGTTGTTGGCCAACAGCTTCTTCGACTTATCTACACGCCGACTAAAGTAAAACACCAAGAGACTTAAAATGGATTAGGAGAAAGGAAAAAGGCTCACCGTTTTTTTTCCACAAAAAATTCTGGAGAGGAGGAGGGAACTCCCCCTCCCACAGCCTACGACCCTGTAGTAAAGATTTGTGACATTGTAACTAGGATCCATCCTAGATTTTAACAACTATAACTGTGTAGTTCTTTGTATATTAATGCACAGACAATCATGCAGTCTTCATTTTGCACACCGACTATGAATAGAAGGCAGTAGTAGTGCAGTTCCAGGTATAGTTGGACTTTATATCATTTCAAGGGCGGATCCAAAGATATTTTGTGACAGACTTCTTAATTATCTTTAATGATCCACCCTCCATTTTTGACCGTCTTCCGACAGAAAAAATTAGATACCCGTCAATGTAAACCAGAAAATCTGACCGTCTTCCGGAAGACCCAGAAGACGGCCTAAATCCGCCCCTGCATTTAATATAGAGTAAAACTATTACATCTCAATTTTATCAAAGTCGCGATTTGTATGACAAGGTAAACTTGTATCTTTAATTTCTATCTCTTCAATGCGTTTTTCGTCGGTCTGTCATTTTAACATTAAATGTTTTAGAGACGTCAGTCCCAAATGCATATCTACTTCTTTAAACCAAACGCATAATAATATTATTCATTAGATTATTATTTTATAATATTATTGTAAAATTTGACATAAAAATACATGTAACTTTACACTAATATATGACTTCTCCTTGACATGAGATTGAAATCGTTGCAGGTATGTCCCAATATTTTGTGCAAGTTGAACACGACAAATTAAGAATATTACATATATAAAGAATGTTTTAAAACAAGTCAAGGGCTAATCTTCTAAGCTTCAGAGTTTTTCAACCAAAAATTTTCCACTGATAAGTTTGTATATATATTTTTGCAAGGCTTGATGTGGTTCGGAATAGATCAAAGATGCACTGAAGTTTGTCTAGTGATTGTCAATTGCCCCACCACACTTTTTGATACGTTTGACGTAAGTCACCGACCTTTGCCGCGCTGTGAACAGCACCCGTGTCGTCGGCTGGTTCTCATTTGCGGGCACTTCGCTGCGGATATGGGTTACAAATTCACTATGTGCTCGGACGCATACGCCTTTCGCGCTATGAATCAGTACACTAAGGGCTGCCTGGTCGAAGCGATGGTTATTTTTGGAGGCACCCCTTGGGGAATTGCAGTCTTTGTTTAGGGCACACTTTACCCATAGAGTCAAAATGTGCCTGTGAGCTAGTCCGTCTTTGGTCCAACCGGTCAGACCCCCAGCGTAGGAAGGGTTTCCCCAAAATGCCTCTTTCTTCACGTGAAGAGCCTTATACATGCCATCCGCAATCAGCCGTGTCATATCGAAGTCCTGTCTTTGAACGAAAAAGTGACCGTCCTGTTCGAGAAGCTTTTCTATTTCATTTAGTGGACCTCTGAATTCAGTCCCTGCGTCAATCCATAAAATCTTTCCAAATTTTTCTAACGCTTTTTGTACGACCAAAGGTTTCCAAGCGAACTGGTGCAAGTCGGACACGTGCTTTGGGTATTCGCTGAAGTCGAATCGCTCGTAAGTGACTCTACACCAGGTTTTAACTTCAGTGACCTCATCAGGAGTTAAACCCAGGTCGTACACCACAATCTTACGGTAGGGCTCCCAGAAGTGGATAGAGCCGATGAAATTTCTTAATCCTCGTTTGAAGTATCCGGTATTTGCCCCAGTGATGAGGGTAAAGTTCTTTCTTTTAATTAAATCTGAAACGGACATGTTTACATAAAGATTGAATAGCATATAATGATATGGTATGTATTGAATATGTAAACGACTCACAACGCACTAATCGTCAATTTGTAATTCGAATTAAAGTTTATCTGTCTTGTTAAAATTTTGTCACTGTGAAATGTAGGCCTACAGTTTATTGTATATGCTAGTTTTTTGTCATTATTGATATTGTTTTCTATACATGAAGTTGGTACTTGAATTTATGTCCATACGCTGAAGAAAGACTTCAGCAGCCTGTATTAAAATATGTGTATTACAGTCTGTTGAAGCGACAGGATATCACTCGAGCTTCACAAGTTGACTGAAAACGGCCTTTTTATCAACAGAATTTCTTTGCTTTTTCATTAAAATAGCAAGCACATGCAAATGCCATACTGTACTGTACCTGGGTTGGTCTCCAATAGGATCCTTAATTATGAAAATCAGAGTGAAAAACATGGGATTTTGGACAGAAAAAAATATAAATTCAACGATTTTCCCTATCAATGTATCGTACTTACAAGAATTACGATGATCTCAAAAACCCAATGACAATATTTTTGATTTATATTTTTTAACATCTTCAACTACAGATAATGAGCCAAGAAATGTTTCCTTCAACGCAAGTTTGCACCCATTTAAGATGCAATGCAACTGCCAAGAATATAATTCTTCCTTTACGTAAGTCCGTTATTACGGACGAGAAACAACTAAACACACCTTTTGTAGCCGGCGATGATATGAAGTTATTGATACCAATCATGCCGACGAACATGAGGCCGGTGATTAAGCTGCAGATGGCAATTTTTGGTAATACGCCCACCCGACGCTGTTGCAGCATTTCAATCTTTACCAGAGGAGGAACTTGAACTAAAGGGAAATCGGCGTTTTTTTTCTTTTTTTCGCTTATGTGAAAAGAAATCTTCAGAGCAGCATTCACGTTAAACCGTGAGCTTGATCAATGGGTGAATCTGAAAAGCATACCACAATAAAAAAGATAAATAAATGCTTAAAATCAGTGGAATTATAAGTATAGTGTATTGGTCAAAATAAAATGTGAGATGGAAGTATCAATAGGCTGTCAACGTCCCAGGGACAGAGTTGGAAAATAAGGATGAAATTATTCTAAGTTGGCTCTACAAGGCCAATAGTGTTTAACTGAGCCAACTATAGCCCGGGTCTCCCCTACCTACCGAAAAAAAAGAAAAGCCGCCAGGGGAGGCACTCAATTAAGCTAAACGTAGTGATACTGATCAAAGTCACCACATAACTTCATATCGATACACTACACACTGAGAATAAATAAGCTATTATTGAGTGTGTGTGTGTGTTGGGGCAGGGGGGTAGGCCAACCGCCGTTCCTTTCATGATGACAAGACGGTTTTGTCGGCCCTACTCCGAAACGGTGTGGTGAAGAAACGATGTAAGAGAGTGCCGACACAGGAATGTATTGACCCGGATAATATGTTCGTATGTTAGGCCTATATCGTACGTTTACTGTTTGACCTAGGGAAATAAAGACGAGGGGGAGTTATGATGCATCTAAGTACAGGTGAGGAGAGTATATCAATGTGAGGTTGTCATGATAAGGGGGCTAGTGTAAACAAAAAAGATATGATCGCAACACCGCCACGTAATTCGAAGTTAGAATACAAGACGACAACAGAATAGAAGGTACCCGATCAACAAAGTAAAGTAAATTTCTCAGATCATCCCAACTAATATTCGTGTTATCTTGAGACGAGGGATCTAAGTTCACCATAGTCTTACCTGCACTGACAAAGAAATATCGATCTCACGAGTCCTTTTTTGGCATCCGTGGATTTTGAGCTTTATGCTCTGCCAACTACAAAATGGTAAACTTTTCCAGTCGGTGCTTGGCGAGTTCAGGCAGACAACTCAGACTAGAAGATTTTCTTCTTTTTGAAACAGGAAGCACGATGTGAACATTTTCACAATAACCGTAATGACAGGCTGTCAACACGCAATAAGATATAGAATATTTTTATCTAGAATGATCTAACTTACAAATTGTGTGACTGTCCTTCCGTCAGTTCTAACCAGCATGGTGCAGAAATGGACTGAACTACCTGTTTTATCAAGGTGACTTGTGTTGTTATAATGTGTGTAGATAATGTGTATAAAATCTGAGTTCTTGTACATAATAAACACACTTTTGATTTGGAACTGAAGATGTGATGTTGTTAATTGTTATCTTCCCTCTCCCCGACAAGCGATATTTTAGAACGAACCTGGGTAGGGAGTATCATGGACCCCTACATACGCCCCTATTTATTTAATGATTCAATTGACCTTTTAAAAGATAGCCAAATCAAAATTAATAGAAAATGTTGAAATAGGTCAACATATTGTTAAGGTCCACTAAATGCATGTGATGAAATCACTCATTTACATATTATGTTTATACTT
Organism: Lingula anatina; assembly: GCF_001039355.2. The sequence continues at coordinate 1,138,295 of NW_019773958.1, forward strand.
GTAATCAGTCAGCACATTATCATTCACCTTACTTCAGTCTTGAATGAATATTTATCATCCTCTGTATAGGTATACCTGATAAGTAGAACTGATATAACTTAAAAGTAGAAGCCCTCAATTGTTATCTATTGCATTGCAATTAGTATTTAAATGAGTTGCTGCCACTGTGGCATGCAGATAGATTCTCTGGTGATAATGTGTATAAAGGCTGAATGCTTGGACTTAATAAAGGACTTTTAGACTTGGAACTGAAGATGTGAGTTTGTAGTTATATTCCCTCTCCCATGCATCAGTGACAAGTAAAATATTAGAAGAACCTGGGTAGGGTGGAACATGGACCCCTACAATATGAAACGGCTTATCTTTGGGCTTATTATTTAAAAGAATATCCGATAAACTACAATGTTTATAAAACATAGCCCTTTATCTCATTAACCTTTGAAAAGTGACATGCATATTTAGATCGAAATTTTCGTTTTGTCACACACTATTTTGAGATAGGCCCACTCACGGATAGATGGCGCCACTTATTAATCCCATCTCTAAAAGAGCGCGCTGGGGTAGAATGCAGCAAATGTTCTGGATTGATGTGTTTACATGGGGATTATAAGTAACCTGAATATTATAATGTGTTCTCATTCCATCACCAGCCCTTTCAGTTGACTTACACCCCACCCCCAAAAAATTAAATAAATAAACCAAGAAATAGAATAATAAAAATAATAAGCGAAAATTGTGGAAGACTGCTGTAGATGCATGCATTAAACTTCAGATCTGTGTATTTTGTCCATAATATAGGTGGCAGACTTCAACAATTGTTGAGAGCTTTTTTTCCAAGTGGTTTCGCTAAAGTGGGCAGCTATCAATCACCTTCCTCTTAACAAAACGCTTTCTATCGATCCTGTCAGTGCTTTACCAACCGCGCCTGGCAGATCGATGCTTTAACAAAGGTACCACCCTGCTTGTATTGGTTACCAAATGACAATCAATGAACGGAACAGACTCCGACATCGGCACATTATCCACTTCGATGTTGCTTGGGGTTTCCATTAATCGGGAATATGTATATTAATTGGATTACATTGAAAACCCATATTCCATATATTTACCATTGTTGCTGGGCCCGTAAACTGGTTCGTGGTACCTATATTCCTTCCTGTAAAGTATTACCGTATTACCATCGTACCGGTATCAAATTACATTAAAAATGCATGAAGCACCGCTGCCATTTTGAGTGAAAAGTTTGCTGCATTAGGACCATTTATAGAGCTGCCTACATGAAAATGATGATACCTTAACGGTGTCCGCTAAAAAGAACGGAAAGTGGTGAAAAAAGAAGATGAGTTTTAAGAAATCGCCATTGTACAAAATTCTCACTTCCCGGTCGCCAGACACGGTAAAGAAAGCATTGGAATACATTCGAACGGATGAAAATTTCGATGCGGATCTGAGCGAGAAGAACGGGGAGGGCTACCTTCATTTGGTCGCCATTTTAGAAGGTGAAAACAAGAAAGTCAAAGGTGTTCCAAGCCTGGTTCCCGTGGTATACGCTTTGGCAAATGGCGGCATTGAAGTGGACGGCCAGGATAATCGCGGCAACACAGCCCTCCACACCGCGGTGATGTGCGACGCCGGAGGAGCTCTGGTGAACGCTTTGTTCAAAGTCGGCGTCGACCCCACCATCACCAACAAAGAAGGCAACACGGCTGGAGACTACGTGCCGGACGATGAAAGTTCCACCCTGTACGCCACCTTTGAGATGCTTTTCCCTGGTCTTTGGAAGGCAGTGGAGGATGGGGAAGCTGACAAGGTGGAGGAGCTCCTGGACTACTGGTGTAAGATCGACCAAGTTAAGTTTCGGAAGTCTATTCTGGAGATGGCCAGAGAGAAAGAGAATGAGAGAATCGTAGAATGTTTGGAAAAGGCAGGGAGAACCAACGAAATGGTTCACTCTGCCCTGGGCGGGGACTCAGCCAAGGTGAAAAATCTCCTCAAGGATGGGGATAAAGTTAACATGGACACGGTGGATGAAAGTTACATGGATGAGAATGGACACGTGGTTCCAATGCCTCTCTTAGGAGTAGTCGGACTGTACGGTCTGAACGACGTGGTGAAGGTACTGGTCAGAAAAGGCGCAGACGTCAACAGTCGAGTTTTGAACCCAACCACAGGTGAAAAACAGCCTTTGTTTTATTATGTCATGAAGCGCTCCAAAACGGTTAATGTGGATTTTGTCCGAACCTTGGAGAAGGCAGATTTGTCCTTGATCACAGACGACAAGCACGATATTCTTTGGCGCGCTTTTGATCGCGGGTACCCCCTTGAAGTGATGGAGTACCTCAATGACAATGACTTTTCACTGTTTGAGTACAGTCGACAGGGGCACACTTTGCGCCAGAAAATCATGATCAGGTCCATTGGACTGCCCGAGGACGAACAGAGAAAAAACCTTCTCTTTGTCGACGAACACATCCTGGGCTACGCAGCAAATGGGAACTTGGAGCGGTTGAAGGGATTGGCCTTAGATGGCTATTATGACCTGAACGTGGAGAATCACAAGGGGAAAAAAGCCGCTTCGCTGGCCAGGAAAAAGGGTCATGACGAAGTTGCCAATTTCCTAGAAGAATTAGACGATTTCCAGGTAATAATTTTCAGATTTATTGTGTATTTATTGTGTATTATTATTGTTAAGGGTTATACGTTAAGTATATGTCCATATGATGTAAGCAAACGTTATTTTTCCTCTCAGGATTCAGTGTAAGTCCACCTCTGCGGCCACCATTGTCCAATGTCGATTTGCCGTATCTTCTGTCAACGGCTTAGCAACAGTAGTTTCTATTGTATTTGAATAGCATGTCACTCACGGCAATCAAAACGGACCTATTTGGCATATCCTGCATAGTCGTAGGGTATGTTAAGGGAGGAGCTATTATCTCTTTTCCAGATTTAAGAAGTATTTTTGTGAGATATTGATAGCGCGTAAGTCTTTTAATTTTTTCAGAGGCTAAGTCTCTAATTTTTTCATTAGTCAAAGATGTTTAGTTCTGTAGTGTATATAAATACCAAAGTTCAATATATAAGATGTTAAGTTAAAGTCTCAACAGAAAAGAGATACATAATACAAATATTTAAACAAGACCGTAGACTGAAAATTAATCAAAACGTACATGAAAACATAATACCAAAAAATAAAATTTCTCTTACTTCTAAATATTGGCAACAGGTCTTGGCTGTAAAATGAATCATGTTATCACTATTACTCAAGAATAAAAAATACATTATTCAGATAATTGACACATTCTTTCTGGAACAGATAATTTTCCATATCCTTCTTCGCAGGGGGGGGGGCACCCCATATCTGACCTTAGCCAGTGCACAGGAGGTAAAGCCCTATAAAAACTTCACTGAATTGGAGGCTTTCAAAAGCTAACCCTTCTTTCAAGTACTTTCAACAGTCTACAGTCCTACACATAAATTAAATTATCTCGCGTCGTCGCACGATGTCCTGTTGTTCATGGTAGCTATTATATCTGTTCTTCAGTGCCCCTGTGATAGAGAGTCCGCTTCCCATCCATTCCTACAGGTAAGCCCCGCCCTAGATTTTGACCCACTTATTGCTAGGTCAGGCTAACCCTAACCATTATAACTAAATGGAAGGCAGACTTTCTGTTACACCGGACACGCGGGCTTTGCTGAAACAGGAAAGTTAATAGAAAACGTGCCACTATTAACTCATTCTCATGGGTTGACAATAAATAATAAGTGCAAATAATGCGGGACTTATCGATCACTACAATGAGTAAACATGGATAATCGGGCACACTTCAGAGAATAAAGGGGACTGGTGTTGATCGATAGCGTCATCTTTACCTGGGCATATATCTAGTGTGCTTAGATGGCATCCTGTTGTTAGGCAATCCGCTCTCATTTCTCACTTCTAGAATCCACCGAACTCCCCCTCTTTCCCCTTGATCATTGCATTATTTCAGGTCTTCAGCTCAGATCTGCCAAATATCAATTTGCCTCGTCATAACGACCTGCTAGAAAAACCAAAACAAAGGACAAATCGAAGTAGGACACGACAATAAAATCGACAAAAACCAATCAACCTTGAACTCTTTTTGGGCCTCTTTCTTCACCAGCCACGTCTCTCCAAATTTTCGGTATTTTCTGTATTCTAACATTGCATGTATATTTAGTTTTGTTTCTCTATAGTTGTTAATATTTTGTTAATATCCTTAAAAGTGATGACGTCTATCCTATTTTGAAAAAAAAAAAAACAATTATTGAATATGCCCTTTCTGTTTTTACTATATGCCTATATAAACGAAATCGTTTAACTATAAGTGCCAATGCGTATACTTTTTAGGTAAAAGTGATACAACTGCACAAAGCCGTGGAAAATGCCAACATGTCGGAGGCCAAGAAATACCTTGATGACAGAGATATGGGGCGTGCCAAGGACAGGGGCGGGCGCACTCCACTGCATAAAGCCGTCATCTACGAGAGGAGAATCATCATCAAGTTTCTGATCAAAGACTACCCAGAGACACTGAATATGAAGGATTTTGTAAGTCAAAACTGCTGTTTCAATTAACACCCAAATTTTGTCCAATAAAAACCAATAGTCTGACCATCTCCTGTAAGTTCAATAAATAGCGTAATGATAATCTAATGTCATTGCGTGAAAGGACATTAATTGCAGCATATTTAGGGCAGACGACAGGGAAGAAGTGTGTTCTCAAACGAAGGGATCAAGTTGGCCAAAAGTATGCCATTGTGGGCTCCTTGTTAAGACAACCGTCCCGGGCTGAGTAATCACTCGCACGCGCTCGTGCGCACACACGCACACGCTGGAGCTGATTCACGAGTAGTGGGAGCTGTTTGTGTGTCTCTCAGTGTGACGTCAGTAACGATCTCAGTAATGATCCATGCGTTGTTGTTAAATCCTTTATCAACATCCTATGTGATAACGATCCCTCCTGAAACCTTGTTTTGAAATCAAGGCTGTATCAATGGGTCGATCATATTGATTTTAGGTAATGTGCGTATTGTATTATTATACAACTCTTCATGTTCTCATGTCGCGAATAAATTGCTCTTCACACATAGATTGCTCTTGGGCACAGCGAAAAACGCTCTCGCTTCCAACAGGTTAAGTTCTTTTTTAATGACTCATATATACATGCACACTGTATTGTTAATTAGACGTTTTGTAATAGAGCAGAACGACTGTTTCTTCATCATTTAATGGCATAAGATATTTGCAGGTTCATATGCTGCATTCAGTAGAACAACACTTGTGAATATTCCTGATGGAGTCACCCCAATTCTCAAAGTGGTCTCTTTTACCCTACAAACACCACACGCCACCCATAACTCCAGATTACTACTATAATTATGATTCAGTCTGTCTGGTTTTGTTATGTAACCTAGCTGTGCTGGGATTTTTAATTTTCAGACAATATCAGTTGTGTTTTAATAAAAGCCCCTAGAATTATCGACTGGATCAAGAATTTCCGCCTTTCGTCCGAATGAAACATCATTCGGCTGTTGTTTAAATGCATTTCCGCTGCCTTTTATTTCTCAAATGTTATATATGTTTTTAGAACTACTTCGGCTTGGATTTCATCATTATCAACAATATCATTAACAAAGCATCAGGCTACTTAGTCTGATTAATCGGCTGGTTTTATTCGGAATATCAATGAGCCAGGCAGTGTGTGAGATAAATGTATAGGGAGTCTTCTCTCTCGAGTACGCTTAGTTCTTGCAATGACTAGGTTCTCGTCAAAGTGGCATATTATTTTTTTAATCTTTGCCCAGTTAGAGTACACCGTTGATCAGATAAAATAGATGCCACTATTTACTTTATTATCAGAAATATAATGATCAAAACTGTGGAATCCAGAAGTAGCAAATACGCAAATGTTTTTCTCTTGCATATTTCAAATAAATAAATAATTAAAAGACAACTACTAGGTGTTCTGACACACTTCAGATGATAGGGACACTGAGTTAATGTACACAAACCTCTTTACTAACTGATTAAAAATCATATGTCAAAGAAATGACTGTCGTAAGTTTATTGTTGTTTTTTTTCTTTTTTCAGAATGGAAGAACACCTCTTCATTTCGCCTGTGCTTTACCAGACGCAGACGACATCGTGGACTCTCTGCTCCGGGCCGGGGCTGACAAGAATATCACAGATTTTGTAAGTGTCATGGTTGAAATAAAGCCAGAGAAAGTTAGGAATGAAAAGTATTGCATTTTACACGTACAAATGCACAAAAGCAGAAAAAAAACGTGTGCTAAAACAAGCTCTGGTATGTGGTCTACTCGACTGACCACACATTTATGCTAATTTTTTGCATTTTTTATGCTTAATACGTATTTTTTAAATAACACCTCGAGGCTCCTGCCTTTTAACTATCAAAATGCAAACCAATACAACTGTCACTAAGGAAGATAAACCCGCCTTTCTCTTCTACCCCAATACATGTATTACAGAAATATTCAGTTTTTGATTTTCTTTATCTTGTCACTTTTGAATATATAGTTTTAGATTATATATAGTTTTATGTATGTTTATGTATTCACCACTCTGAGGTGCTAAATAAATAAATAAATAAATCACGATATTCCAGGACGGTAAGACTCCCGGGGACTACAGAAACAAGGACAACAAGTTCGTGGCGGCTGAGAGAGAGACGCTGCCTGGACTGGACCTCTGGCTACGGAACCAGTACCACAAGTGGGTGGACGCCATTGAGGAAGGCGACTACAACAAGGGGAAGGAATTACGGGAGGAATTACCCGAGTGGCTGAACGCCGGTAAGAGGCGGAGGAAGATCGGTGACGTAACAGCGTTGAGAAAAAATTAACCTAAAAGTGCATGATTTCAAGTCTGGATGCAATGTGAAAGTTAATTGCATAACGGCATATAAAATCAACATTAATTATAAATTCTGGCATTTAAATTTTGAAAACCATGCATTACTGTTGTGTATTGCTTATTAGTTAAAAAAAATTCGTTTTGATAGGGGTGTTCAATATACCTGTTAATGTTTACACCCGTGGGGGAAGGCAGGTACTAGCATAACCTATACGTACACCGTTACTTCTTCCTCTTCTCAAAAGAATGCTGCCTTGAACGAATGCAAACCTTTAAGGTCCGTCACAGTATGCCATATAAGTGTTATTTCACATAGTCCGTATTGTCTTTGTAGGAGATATAATGAAGCAAATGTACCTGCTCCCCGGAGAGGAGAAACCGAAGGACCTTCTCTTTGTCTGCGTGACAAACAATCAAGAGGAAATGGCCCTGTATTTGGTAGAGGAGGGAGCCGATGCAGTCATTAAAGGCCCGGTAAGATAACAAACACGCACACTTACACACATGACCGCATGCATTCCTAGATTTGCGACTGGTGATTGTCACGGTTGGGTCAATGCTCAAAATATTAGTCACAAAAACTAGCCCCTGCTTATGCCTTTAAAGTATACTTTTTCTCTGAAGCGTTAAACGCACCGACAATTGCGCAAAGAATCCTTTCTCAAGTTCAGCTTTATTTTGGTCAAATCTTCCTCGGCTTTAGAAGCAGACCGTCTTTTCTCCTTCAAAATTCTTTTTGAGGTACGTCCAAACTTTTAAAGCTTTGTCGCCAATTCGAGGAGATTATTATAATATAAATGTACCATGTATTTAAACCGCGTTGCGAAGTAATCGAGATATGTGGATTGCAATAACTGTTTTATTTTCACCTTTCAGTACGGTAAGGGAGGCAAGGTGGTGACACTGCGCGAGGCGGCTGAAGAACGTGGCATGCGAGACTTGGCCGAGCTAGCAGAAACAGCCGAGGAGGTAATGTAAAAACACACATCATATTTGGGCAGACGTTGTACTATTCAGGCAGGGCCGAAATAAAAAACTTTTAATGTAATTAAAAACCTGAAATATCGTGAAAGATTTGGAAATTAAACTGCTGTTGTCCAAAGAAATGTTGAAAACAGTCGTTTAATCTTCGTTGTGCGAAGTTCAGCTGTATCTTCTTCCCAACCTGCAATTGTTTGGATTTTAAATGTTTCAAAAACGAAAATGCGCAAGCAAATCTACGACCATTAATGGTAATTTCAGATGGCCAAGGAAGAAGACGGGGAATTAGAGGACCTGGCAGATCATGACATGGACAGTAACCCAGCACTGCAGAATGGGACTTCGAAAGGCGGGAAGGGGAAAGAAAAGAACGGGCACGCTAACGGAAACGCTAACGGTCAAGACACCCCAGAAGGCGAGATAAAAAGCAAAAGTTGCACCATTCTGTAAATGACCGTGCCAGCGGTAAATAAATGATAAAATCAATGATAATGATAGTTACTGTGCAGAAAAGAGAGCAAACGCCAGTTTTCCCAGAAATAACCGGTCGAATGGCATTTGAAGTCGCGAATACCCAGAAATGGGAGAGTAATCGTTAGATTGTGAAAGAAATCCAGTCTGCGCGTGGAGTAATACAGGCAATTTCAATTGGCTTAATTAAGCTACTGGCATTTTTGGATCGCTTCAAATTTCAATACAGGAACTTATCTTTACCCTGAGCGGTTACTGTATGTCCAAACGTGGGTTAATTGTACAGGATTGTAAGTAATTCAAGACAAAATGTATGGGTGTCTTGCATTTCATATCGCGTCGATGTAAAATATAACCTCGAATGGGTTAAGTTTGCCTTTTCTTGGTCGTGCAACATGTTCTGTTCTTATAATAGTTTTTTTTAAACTATAGTTAAAACTATTGTTAAATAAAAGAGACATTCAAAAAGGTCAAATTTGAAATGAAAAACATTTAACAACATAAACAATTCTCAACTGTGATACAATTTTGCATTGGTAAAGCAGTTAAATTAAATTTGAAAATCATTTAATTTCAAAGATACATTATATATGGACATTTTCCATGTATTTTAGATTCTTATGTGCTAGTATATGTACATGGTACAGTAATATTATATGTACAAGATGCACTCTGTACTTATATAAACAATATACATGTATGTCTTAGATAATAAATCAACTGTCTACAGCCAACTGCTAGGAAGTGTGTTCATTAATGTTTCCTAATCATTCCAGGCCTTAGTTTGGATGTTTGCTACATGCAAACAATATCACACCTGTATTTCTCATTATTTTTTTTAATATTTATGTTTTTTCATGTCCTGCTATAATCAATTCATTCCTGAATATGTCTCTCATACCCGTTCAGTTACTTGGCCAGCTTTCGAACATACAGAAGCCTTTCGGGTCCAACTGAATCTCTTGTCTTGTTTTTCTTTTGGTATTCTAAGAACTTAAACTTTCTTTTTGTATGTTTCAGCACTGTAATAAAAGTGCTTAGTTTCATCAGTTTCATCTCTGATACCTATCAGTATACAATTTGTTTTCCTAACTCTGGATTACGTGGTGACTGCCCCTGATATTATCTCAATAAGTCCGTGTCATCTCAGCCTTGGACTTGCCAGTCTGTTTAGGCATCTTTTTATGTGATCCGTCATCCAGGTCCTTAGCCTTGTAGTAGTGAGGGGCCACTTCCAACAACCACTGGTTCTCAATTTCTATCACCTGTAACAACAACAGGAACAACATGGGTGAAAGTTGTAAAAACTGAAAGTCCTGAGTATGTAGCTTGCAATTCTCATTGCATTTAGACCACATGAAAAAAAGTGATCAAAATGGAGAATGAATATCCTAAAATTAGGCATAACCCTAAAAGTTTCATCCAGGCATCATCAACAAAATGATGGAAGGATTGTTCTCAACATCAATGCCACATTATGAGTACGAAAGTGGTTTGTCCCAGGGGCCGGTTTCACAAAGCAGTAGTTAGTTACAACAACTAACTACTGAACTACCTCGCTAACGAGCAAACTTAGCGATTTTCGAGGGGTGTTTCACGAAGCAGTAGTTAACTTATCGCTAAGTTCAGTCGTAAAGTTCAGTCGCTAGTTCTCTCGTTACTCACCGTAGTCTCGAAACCGTCTGCCGGAAGTGGAACTCTTGCGTAAAAGTGTCACGAAAGCACTAACTCTCCAATTTTTAGTGGCTGGAAATGCATAAGAACGTCTGCTTTGAGGTCGTCGTAAAGGATCTCCACCACCTTTTTGCCGCTCTTTTTGTCACAGCTAGGCGCAACCTCTCGTAAATTGCATCATCGTGTGTATATTCTAAATAGATTCTGCCTTTCATGAAAACGTCGTAGTCTACGTTGCCGTCTGGCGGTACGGTTAGCAAGAAAGGTAGCCGCCATATTGGATACAAAGACAAACGACAGACAACGGTAACTAAGCAACCTTATTATTTCACTCATTACGCATGCGTACGATGAAACTCTAGAGTTAGCGACTGGTCTGACCAGTCGTTAAATATCCAAGGTAACAACGAGACAATAACGAGCGAGAGAACTAGCGACTGCTTCGTGAAACGGCACTATAACTAGCGAGAGGCTAACTACCGATCGCTAACTAACTACTGCTTTGTGAAACCGGCCCCTGGTCTCTAGATAGGATGATAAAAAAGTAGCATTCTTTACTTAAAGACTAAATAACATCAGTGAAACATGACAAGTGATAAAAAATTCTTTACTTAAAGTCTTAGTAACATCAGTAAAACACTACTGCTGGTGTTATTTAGTCTCTTAAGTACAGAATAACTCTATTTTAATAATACCACACTGTGCTAATATATACGTTAACCATGAATTATGTGCCTAATATCCCCATTACCTGTCTCATAAATTCTTTGGTGGTGAGTACCAGCTCATGGTAGATCAGCCACCTTGGATGTTCCTCAAACAGACTGCTGTTGGGGTGGACCATCACTGTCTGCTGGTGCTTGACAGTTTTATACTGGCCACTTTTACTAAGACGAGCTGTGTGGTAGAAAAACCCAGCCGTGATGGCCTGAAAATAACAACAATTACATAACAATAAATCAAATCAGTAGCAGTTATAATTATCATACATCATAATAAAATATCATCATATAATACAAATTGTAAAAAAGAAAAAAGATGATTCCTTTGAAGACTGAAATAAACACTTCTCTTCTCTGATTTGGCTTATCTACAAGGTGACTGTTCCTGGTATTCTCTCAATAAGTCTTTTATGTGGCAATGCAACTTCCAAAAATCCCCAAATTAAGCAGCAGGCAGCTAAGATGTGCTTTGCAAAGCAGTCTACACACACATGACATCCTTACCTTCCTGATGGCAACAGTGTCTTCCTTATTGGACTGAAGCTCTATCTCCACTCTCTCCATCAATCCCTCCAGCTGCTCTCTCACGTCCCTGGCACGCTTCATGGATCTGTGCTGGATGAAGTTCTCATAACACCACTGGGTGGAATAATCCGTCTCCATCCACTGAAATAAATACTACAGTGATGGACAGTGTCTTTTATGTCGACATTCTACCAGGATTAAAAGTCCTTTTTGTCTTTGTTTGAAATAAGAAAGCTAAATTTGTGTTAAGTTTATTGTTTAGTTATACTAATATGTAGGGCCAGTATGATAAAAGGTTAAAATAAGGGGCACAGGGCTAGTGTAAGGGTCATAGAGTCAAAATAATATATATTTTACATTGCTTTGTATACTGGCCTGGTCATACAGCATATGTATGTATATAAAATATATACAGGTTGTAGAAATAAAGAGAAAAGAGCAGACACCTGTGTATAGACATTCATCAACGTCAGATGGTCTCCCCCAGGCACAAAGAAGTTCTGTCTGGCCGTGTCCGCATGAACAATCTTATCCTTGGGACGGTAGAAGATGGCGTTGTTCACCGACAGCATGGCTGTGATGGTGAGGATTTCCTCAGAGCATTTGTACCTACAAGACAAAATACATCAGAAGCTGCCATGTATAATTAAGTAAAAGTAACTACAGAACCAACAAGCCATAACATAAAACTACCTTCTCAGAAGGGAAAACCATCAGCAAGATTGGATTCTGGATCTCTCTCCCCTGATACAATCACTTTGTCAACTGTAGGTATCCAAAGCCTTACATTTTTAATTCCCGCATTTGCTTTTTCACTTTCTATGTCAAATGGCCCAGGGGGAAATCAGCCAATCTTCTCTCATGCTGGACAACTAATATACGGGTGTGTTACCAATGAAACTATTGTGCTAGGTAGATTGATACAACAACAAGGGGAATCTTGCTGAATGCAATCTTGCTGACTCCTTGAGCAGCTAGGGGGTTAGTTTCAGTCGTGTTTCAATCGCACTCAAAATGAAGTGAAAAAGCTTCCAAAATCAGAGCACACATGAAAGTTAATCACCCCCCTAGCTGAACAAGGAGGAATGTCATTGAGTTAATCTGATTGCATTCAGCGAGGGTCCCTGCAAAGTTGGATCGATCTACATAGTACGACAGCTTCATTGGGAATGCACCCTAAGCTAAAGTAGGGCCTCAAGGGTACTTAAAGAAAGTAACAATATCAAAACTAATTGTTGTCATTTACTATCAACTTACTTTTCAGAGGCCAAAATCATTTTAGACAGCATGGGGTCCACAGGGAACTCAGCCATTCTCCTCCCCAGCTTGGTCAGCTCTCCTCGGTGGTTCAGTGCTCCCAGAGCATACAGCTGCTCCAAGGCCAGAACAAGGGTCTCGTGTGGAGGGGGGTCCATGAAGTCGAAGTGGATCAGATCGTTGATCCCCAAACTCTTGAGGAGTAGAACCACATTTCCTAAATTGGTTCTTTGGATCTGGAATGGAATAAGTGACACAGGTGATAAAGTTAAATCGAAAAATTAATAACCTGACTTAGATCTAGATCTCTCATTATATGAACTGTTCTTACAATTACAATGAAACAAATGATAAAATGTTGTATTACTTCCTTATTTTTTTCATTATTTTGACCAAAAATTATGTTTGTCAGCACAATATTTAAGCCTGAGGCATCATGGGATACTGCTGTCAGAAGGTACTTTGTGCATAAAACTAAACAATGAATAATTTTAAGAATGGTAAAATTGCCTTAAAGTCTATAACAACTAAGCCATCTATGCATTCTGTGTGCAAGTAAGCAAGCACATAACACAGCAAACATCCTCTAACCTCAGGAATAGTGTTGTCTTCCAGTTCATTCTTGTATGCCCAAGCTGTGTACAGGCGGAAACATTTCCCAGCAGATACACGCCCAGCTCTTCCTGCTCTCTGATTGGCTGCTGCCTAAAAGCAGGGAAAAAAAGAGACATATAAAACAAGGATTCAAACATTATAAAGTGTTGTGAATATCAACAACCAAATCAAGATCATGCTAAGGCATGCTAAGGTCTGCTAATTCACTCTGCAGTAACAATACCAAAGGCATCCAACTTGTTGCCTTAGTAACTTATACTAAACGTCGCATTTGTGCCATAGAATCCAGTGTCAAGATTCAGAATTAGTAGCTATGGTAACCAATACCTTAGATATAGGTGTCACCACCAGTGACTCCATGCCCGTCCTTGCATTGTAACTCTTCTGCTTACAGAAACCCACATCTATCACAAAGGTAATGCCGTCTATTGTAAGAGATGTCTCTGCAATGTTTGTTGCCAGTACAACCTGTGGATGTAACATAAAAATCTATCATTACTGCAATTCAAAAAAATTTATATAAATATGATAATTTCAGCTGAACTAAATACATCTCATTGAATTATCTTTTCATAATCACAACTTCTCGGCAGCCAGAGCACTGTATGTAATGTCTGTCCTAGCCAGACATTATTATCAGTTAATGTAAAGATTAACTGCTTAAGTTTATATTTATGTACATACCACTACTAGATAGAATGTTTAGCGTGGTATTAATCATTATTTCATTGGCAAGCCAGGATGATCACTGGTTTGAGACCACCAACAATGAATGTTACCAATGCTGCTGCCCCAGTTTGATATAAAAGTGGTGCCCCCTTTGATAGTTTTAAAACAATAATGGACAGATCATGGAAAATCACTTATGAATATGCACATATTCACAGATAAGAATTTAATATTTTTCAGCTAATCTGCATCCATGAAGCTGTTAACTCACTTTTCTGGCACCAGGTGGTGTTGGTTCAAATATTTTGGACTGCATATCTGAGGGCAGTGTGGAGTAGATAGGCAGGATGATCAGCTCTTTTAGCTTGGACCCCAGCTTCTTAGTTCTCTCCTAAAGTGTAGGTATAAAGGGTGGTCAAAAACAATATTTTATATTCTAGCATTTCCAAAATTTTCGAAAATAAAAAAATTAATCAATCAATCAATAATAGAGGTATCATAATTTCATGCTTATTTTTAATTCTTAATATTTATAATTTTTTCATTCACTCACAGATCATAATACAAGTATAATTCAAAATGACTTCATAAAATTGTTCTTCCATTCCAATATTTTTATACATTTATGATTTTCATACATACAGTGAAATATATAATTATACAGTTGCACATTTTCATTCAGAGAAATAAAGGTTTCCTAACATATTCAGGCCTATCTCACCATAAGCATCTCATTAGCAGTCTCAATCTCCTCCTGTCCTGTCAGAAACACCAGAATATCTCCTGGCACTGGCTGAGTGCAGTGGATCTGTAGTACTGAGACCACTGCAGCATCTATATAGTCAGCCTCGGGGGCCTATAACATAACACAAACAGTTACACATCTCTGTAGTCAGCCTCTGGGGCCTACAACATAACACATACAGTTACACATCTCTGTAGTCAGCCTCTGGGGCCTACAACATAACACATACAGTTACACATCAATGTAGTCAGCCTCTGGGGCCTACAACATAACACACATCAATATAGTCAGCTTCTGGGGCCTACAACATAACACATACAGTTACACATCTCTGTAGTCAGCCTCTGGGGCCTACAACATAACACATACAGTTACACATCTTTGTAGCCAGCCTCTGGGGCCTACAACATAACACATACAGTTACACATCAATGTAGTCAGGCCCTGGGACTTACAACATAAGATCTTCAATTTTGTAGCAGGCTATACTAGTGCCCCCTGTGATATCAGAGGATACATATAATCTACAAGAATTAGCAAAAAAAAAAAAAAAAAAACAGCAGCTGATGTAAGAGAAATGGAGGCTTTAGAAAACAACTGGTTTCACAGCAATAAAAAAAAAAAAACAACCGTCATTTTCATAATTGGCTATCTTCAGTGCCCATGGATCATCATGTGTTATCACATCAAGAAGACATAACTTACGAAGACTTTGCAAATGGTATGAAGGTGACATAAAAAGGTGACACAACCATCTAGCACGTCTTCACAAATATAACAAATGTTCCCATCTCCACTTTTTTTCAATAAGCTTCTACAAGCATACCATACCTTTGTGTAATATATGTCCACGGGATATCTTCTCCCTGGGATTCTGAATACTGGAGCATCATCAAAAAACTGCAAGTATATGCAACTGATGTTTAAATTGTGATTGTTATTTGAAAAATTGAATTTTGACTTATGTATATTATTACCAAAATCCACATACTGAATATATGTATGATAAAACAAACGGAATGCATGCTAACTCTAACAGATTCCCTGGGAACCTTGTAGTAACAGTTCTGTAATTTAACCCTGATAAAAAGTACATTGCACTGCAAGTAAAGTAATTTGATGTTCTAACTGTTACTGTAATTTTAAAATTAATCTTTAACTTACATCATTACCCAAATCCCCATGATTAATCTATGTATTATATAACAAATGAATTTAAATCATGTCTAATGGCTTCTCAATGAATCCTGTAGTAACAG
Organism: Lingula anatina; assembly: GCF_001039355.2. The sequence continues at coordinate 1,154,108 of NW_019773958.1, forward strand.
TTTTGTAATCTAGCAATGAAGAACACTGTACTATTTGTCTCACCATAGAAAACTTCTCTGCGTCAAGTGTAGCACTGGAGATGAGCAGTTTGAGGTCTGGTCTGAACCTGGCGATGTCCTTGACCAGACCAAACAACACATCTGTGTGGAGAGTCCTCTCGTGAGCTTCATCTATGATCAGAACACTGGAGGAGGAGAAATATTAGAAACTGAAGGAATGACATTTGACTGGGGCAGCAATATCACACATAAACACAGGCATACACAGAACAATATTTCTACAATGTGCACATATATGAGAGAGAGAGAGAGAGAGGGAAAGAGAGAGAAATCCACATGTAACTAAAAACATCAAAACACACACACGCACACACAGACACACAAACACACACATACACAGTGACCCACCTGTAGCTGGCTAGGTCAGGTTCTCCCAGAAACTCTCTCAGCAACATTCCGTCTGTCATGTACTTCAAGACAGTCCTCTCTGAAGTACAGTCCTCAAACCTGATGCTGTAACCAACCTGAAGATATTCACAACACCAATGCAGCATAAATATTTACATTAATCTTTTACTGAGTTAAAGGTATTTTGATGAATCTCATTGATCCTGTCTATATATCTGTACATTAAATCTACATTCTGATCATCGTTTTAGTCACTGAAATTTGACAGTGGAAAAAAAACTACAATAAAAATAGTTTTCTACATCACACATGCATATAAAACTCATTAAAGAGAACAGAAGAAAGGGGGGTGGGGGTAAATGCCTGCTGCACCCCACATCCACCCACAGCCCCCCACCTACCCAGCCAGATCAACAAAAGAATTTACCTCATTCCCCAGTTTAAATCCCATTTCCTCTGCCACTCTGGCAGCCACTGACATGGCAGCCACTCTCCTAGGCTGAGTGCAGCCCAGCTTCATACCATCCTTACAGTAACCCTGGAAAACATGACACTTGTAAAATTCAGCTTCTGTATTTCATCACATGATGGTGTGGTGGTCTACACCAGAGTTCTTCATCTTAAATGTGAACTAGCTAAAATATGTGATTTTTTAAACACCTACCCAAAATAAACTGCACTGCAGACAGTGAAAGTGAAAGGTACCAAAAACAATGTCCTAAGACACTTTATTGTAGCAATCATAAAATCTCAGTTTGTCATCATAGACAATGAGGTTAACGTATCTTGTGCTGCTGATTTTATAGAAATATTTACATAAGTTTACCATTGATGTCCATTACTCTAATTGTTATTTATTTTTGTACTTACAGCCTCATGTAAATACTGTGGAATCTGGGTGGTCTTTCCACTTCCAGTCTCGCCCTCTATAATCAGCACCTGATATGTCTCCACAGCTTTCAGAAGGTCCTCCCTGAACGGCCAGATTGGAAGACTTTTACGCGTTTCTTCTATTGTCATCTTCTTCTTTTGTCGCTCTGACAGCTCTGGTTCATCTTCCTAGAATAGTCATTGTGATTATTGAAATGATATTATTTTTTCCTTGAAATTAGATTCATTACTTTACAAAACTAAAAAGAGTTTCCAGAAAATGCATAAGATCTGTTCAACTTCCCTTGTTTAATCGAGATTTTCTCTTAGATTAAAAAAAAAGAGAAAGAGTAAAAAAGAGACTAGTTTGACCCTTATCCGGTTGTTGGAACTGAGCTTCTATAAAAGAGAAGTCAAATGAATCCACTAAATTCTACAATGCTTGTTCACCTTATCTCTAGTGCCAGCCATTGGAATAGCCTGGATAAACTCTATCTCTTCATCCATTACAAAATCATATTCTTTTTCCTGAAAAAACAAGCATATATCTGTTGTCATAAAACAGATCATTTAGAAACTTGCACTTTCAGAACTTGGCAAATTTTAAATACTTAATTCTTAATTTAAGTACTTAATTCAAATTAAAACCGAAGATCAAAAAAAAAAAAAAAAAAAACACTATGGATTTCTGGAATCTCTAATTCACATATTTTTTACCAAAATGTATTACTTCTGAACACAGTGGGTAAAATATACAACTCAAATAATTTCCATTTTAGAGGTTTTCAAAGTATAAGTAAGAGAAGCAAGTTTTTATTACCTTTTTCTTAGCCTTGGCATCCTTGGCTCCAAACTTGAGAGTGGCAGCGTGGAGCTGCTCTTCCTCCCACCTCTTCTGTTCATAATTCAACCCTTTCTCATTCTCATCTTCTACAAATCGGTTTTCAGGTTTCTACAAAATAAAACACGTAACTCATAGTGCTGTGTGTGTCAGTGATTGATGTGTCAAGCTTTGTTTTAGGTAAACTAATGGTTAAACACACCAGATCTTTTAAAACAGTAAGATAAGCAACATAGTAAACCTTAACAGTAATGTGGTTTTATGCAGTAAAAAAGATGTTCTTTTCAAATTTTGCAATTTATAAAGAAGACATAGTTTAACCTCCCCCTTAACACACACACACACACACACACACACACACACACACACACACACACACACAACCAGACATACACCACACACAAAATACTATTTACTGATCTTTCATGGCAAAAAACAAGAAATGTGATTTTACTAGAATATTCTGTTATCAACCCTCACCTCATCCCCTGTAGGCATGTAGTATCTGTTCACTTTCTCCACATCCCCGGCCCTCCTATGTTCCTTGGCCAACTTTAGGACATTCTTTTTGTACTCCTGCTCAGCCTTCTCCCGTTTTGTTAGGCTGGACAGATATAATAAACATATAAAGGTGTAAATACAGGTGAGAGTTTGGTAAGATATTTTATTTCTTACATTAAGGTAGTTTTCAATTAATGTTCCATTTTTAATCATGAATTTTTTTCATTTAAAGCAAGCAGATCTCAATATCTCCAGATCTTTCAAGAAAAAGAGATTGTTACAAATGTTCATACATGAAAACCAGGTCTCAAAAAATAATTCTTACTTGAGATCACTGAACAGATAGTCTTCATCCATGAGATCTGCTTCCAAATCCTCCAATTTCGCAGCTTGGCGCTTCTTCAAATATTCTCTTCGTGATTGTTTTCTTAGCTCAGGAACTATTTTTTTCTTGTCTTCAGACTCGAGCTGCAGCCTCTTTTTGGCTTCTTCATAGGCCTAAAACCCACAAAATGTAAGAAATCATTATGTTCTTTAAGAAAGATTTTAAACAAACATTGATTAGCTGATTGAGTAGTTATTTCTAAGGGCAGGAAGCTTCTGTTTGTTGTTTTCCTCACTTGTCCATTCTTTACCTTCAGTCTGCTTACATTTTCATTAACTTCAAATAAAAAAATACTTTATATCAATCTACTTGTTTTATTTGTTTCAAAAGCGGCTCAATAGGAAAAATAAAGATATGCTAAAACATATTCAGCAGTGTGGTAGCACGGTAGAAAGTTAGCAATAGCTGAATTCTGATATTTTAAAAGGCAAGTTCCCATGTCTACTTTTTACTTGTCATTAAAATACAGACTAATCAGATGCAGCAACATATTATTGAATTAGCAGTCTCTGAACAAAACTCTACCTTTTTTTCTGACTTTGACATTACATTCCTTGTTTTTTCTTTATCTTTTGTCCTCAGACGGTTAGAAAACTCATCCTTTTCTTTCTGGTCAAGCAGTCTTTCTTTCTCCTCTCTGTCAAACTCATCTTCTGATGACTCAGCTTCAACTTTCTGCTGTCTTTTTTCTCTTGAAAAAACAAAAGAAAATGTTGGAAACATCAGACTTTTATAATTCTGTCAAAAAATTAATGAAAACCAAACTTTCATTTCTATCCAAATTATGTTTTAATGCAGTGCAATACTTATTTTCAGTTCTCTTTTAATCACTTAACATAATTCATAGAGCCTATTGACACTTTTCCTTACTTCATCCTCAAAAAAATATACAAAGAAATTCAATGATATTACTATTTAAGCTATTGTCAAATCTATAATGCACTAGCAATAATGCTTGTAAAATGTATGTGTCTTATGTGACCCGATTATAAAATATAGTGAATTTTGTCTTGTCACACACAGCAGTAGTTCTGTTAACAAATATTCTGCTTAAATTGCAATATGCCTACAATTTAATAAGTATATATTGGAGCTCACCTCTCTCCATCACTGTCACTTTCATCCGACTCTGTCTTTCTTCTAATGTTTCTTTTCTTTTTCTTATCTTTCTTAGATTTCTGTAAATACAAAAAATGATGAAGATGTGGAATACTTTTTATGTGATAAACACTGTGACAGCTCAAATCAATAACACATTCATGATAAAATAATCACATGAGAAATCCAAAGTCCCTAATTATTTGCAAAATTATTTTACAAACTGTTTGGACTTATGAGGGCACACAACATTCTTAGAACATTAAGATTTCCTAACTGATTTGGAGTGGGGGGGGGGGGGGGGGGGCGTCTCCCTTCAGCTGCTTGGCTAAAGCACTATTTTCTGTGGGTGCTATAATATAATATTTAGCAATTGATTAAGATGAAATAGCTGCTGGGGGGGTGGGGGATGTGTTGGTTTTGCAACATCTTCAGTGGTCTGGAAGTCAATTCTTGTTTTAGCTGATATGTCTTGACGAGTTCTTACTCACTTCACCAAAGTGACAAAGCCATTACTTACTTTGGCTGGAATAACAAATTCCTCTTCTTCCTCATCCTCTGACACCAGCTTGTAGCTTCTATTCCTTTCTTGTAGAGCAATGGCTTCCCTTTCCTGGATCCTGGCTAGCTTTTCTCCTTGCTGTCTTCTAGGGACCTACAGAAAGGCATATAACAGAGCTGTTATCAAAGGCACTCAAACAGACCAAAATTAACTTCCTTGTAAGTTGTAGGAACTCGAAAAATAAGTTAAATGCTGCCTCATTTTAAAATTGAGATCACTCAGACATACATGTCACATTTCAGGAAGGAAAATTATCAAATTATGATGGATGACTAAAAAAATATGAAGACTGGTCAAAAGAAATAACACGAAAAAGTATAAACACATACAACTATATATGCACTATAAATACTCGCTGAGAACAAATCTTCAATTTTACCTTGAGAATAAAATAATATATACCTTGGACCAAAGTTCCTTGGCAAAGTTCTCCATGTTTGCATCAATATCCACTGTCTTTGTCTCCTTCAGCTTTTCAATGTAATCATCAGAGCTGGCAGCCTTACTGGCCAGCCCAATCAGATACTGGCCAATGTACTTGTCTGATATCCCAAGGATATCGTGCAGTTTATCATTTACCCAAGTGTCTATCATCGACATGGTGAGAGATTTAGTAGTGGGATTCAAATATAGTCTGTGTCCTTACAGCTGTAAGTTTTGGCCAGCTATATGTTGTGTTACATCCTTATTTCCATGGCTGTCGCCCTTGTGCCTCAGTCATGTTGTAAGCTTTTTAAGTTTCACACTGCTCACAACTTTTCTAACACATCCTATTAATTATATATTAGGCTTTTCGGAATCTCCAAAAGCAGATTATATATATCAGTTTAAATGTAACAAAAACCGAACCGACTTATATATAAATTGCTTCAACACATAACCTTCAATCAAGACACAACAGCCAAAATGCGTTGGGGAAACGTCGCCTGGAGCTTGTAAACAACACAATTGGAAGCAATTTACACCAAAAATTGACCTGGTTGGTCCCTAAAGTACTGTTTAAATTAAATAAATACAGTGTACTATGACAAAGGATGATTGGATGACACTATTAACTGAGTTCAAACCTCAGTATTCACTTCTAGATCGTAGTATTCAATCTTGTACGAGTTTACTTTTCGTATTCATGGGCGCCGCCATCTTGAAGGTTTTGTGCTACACCGCTTTCAGTGACGTAACGATTGGCAGAGTTTGATGACGTCTACACACAACTGACAGCGACAGATCAACTATAGAGACCGAGACATTCAATTTTTTTAAAGAATTTATAGCATATTCGTTGTTCAAAAACCAACTTGAGAGACTTCGCCGACAAGATGTCACAACAAGGCGCTGCATTACAGAGTTATAACAACGAGTTGGTTAAATGTAAGTTGTTTTGTGTGTTGTTCTCGTTGCCAAGTCGAAAAGTAGGCGGTATTTTTGGTTTTTCGTCGAGAAGATAACATTTCATATTCTTTGGTATTGTTACAGTTTATCACATGTTTACAAACATAATTTGGTATTTATCCAATTACGGTGTTGTTGGACATTAGCCCTATGGAATTAGCCATCTAAAGTAGAAAACTTGAAGATGTGTATTACCCTAGACCCACTACATGTAGAGACTGAAGTCAGAACAGTAAAAGGCCCATTTGTCCGATTAGGGTCAATTAATACAAAGTACCAAATTACAAGGGAGCAATAAATCTCATGCCTTAGTTATTTATTGAAGACACTAACATAGTAACTCACTGAAACATAGCTTATGAATTACTTTACTTGGTAAATTGCATTAAACATTGTTTGATGTCTTTCAGGTCAAAAATAAATAACTTGATCATCTCCATTTCAGCTTCATTTTTGAGTTTTAGAGGAAGTTGGTTGCACTTTGCCATTGAAGTGTGATGGATGAGAGACCCCTTCTATCTTGATATAATTATACAGTAATGATATTAACTCTTAAACCCTTTATCTTTGTATTTATATTCATTTTCATTGTCCAGGCATAGAAGATCTGTGTGCCAAGAGAGATGCACTAAATAAAGCACTGGAGGAAGAAGAGGAAGAAAAAAATAAAGTTCAACATGACATTAGGATTTTGACAGAAAGACTGGCAAAAATAAATGAAAGTTTAAGCAAGAAAATGGCATCTAGAAATGAATTTGATAAAACCATTGCAGAGACAGAAGCAGCCTACATGAAGGTAGGTGACCATAATAGTTATTAGTCCGGCCCATAGGTGGGGGTGAGGTAGAAAGAACTTCACTTTGGGGTGAAATCAAATTTTGATCTAAGTGCTATGTCATATCTCATATTGGGCCAACTGCTAGTAAGCATAAAAAGGCCCATTTTTTCAGAAACAACCCCCCCCCCCCTCTATGTGCAGGACTGCTAGTGATAAGGAACTCACATATGATGCGATTTCATGACATAATTTGAATTTAACACAGATATCATATATATATATATATATGTCACTGGACATATATATATATATATATGTCACTGGACAGACAGTGAAGTAAAAAGTTTTGTTTTGTGACCTTTAAGAGTGGTTTTATGGAGGTTTTTTTTTTAATATGCGGATGATAAAAGTAAATTACTTTTTCAAATTCTTTATTTTTTGTTTTATCTTTTACTTATTTAATTTTATTCTAAAAAAATTTTATATCTTTCCTTCAGTTTGCTTTCATATCTTTTGGATATTTCTTTTCAGATTTTGGAGAGTTCACAGACACTGCTAAATGTGCTAAAGAAAGAAGCTCAGTCCTACAAGGAGAAAAATATTGTGAACCCAGGAGCATCAGGGCAGAAGATAGAGGGACGCTGACCTGTTGTATTTGACAATTCTGTGATGGACCTAGTTGTGTTACAGGCAGTTTCATTTCATATAAACTTAAGCAGAAAACAGTGGACTTTTTCCTGCAGAAAATCCTTCATTTTGCACTTTAAAGATGTATATAACTGATATATTGACATCAATCATCAATAAATCATCAAGCTAGATGTGTGTTGTGTGGCCCCTTAACATTCAGGGTCTCAACCCTATTGAATACATGAAGAGAGAAACCCTTTACAGCATCATATATATATGTATAGCATATGGCTTTATTTATAATATCTGAACATTTTTGTGAAGTACTTTTTGTAAATATTAAGACGCCTTACATTTTCACATGATATGCATATAAAGATTATAGATATCTACATGTTCTCCAATAAATGTTCTCTGTTGATACAAAAGTAAGTCATTGTCTTTGTAATTGTCATACCATAGAAGGTGTACCCCATTCTGAAGGTTGTGGGTCCATGTGGAATGTTTATGCACTTCATAAACCTTCCAATACCGCAGCTAATATAAATTGTAAATTACTTTAAAAAAAAAATTGCCATTCCCAGGTGCAGTTATGACTAGCACCTTGCTGTAAAGACTAATCTGGCCATTTTCAATAGCGAGTATCTTGAAAAGTTTTGCCCAAAAGGTGCTTGATACAACAAACATATGTATAAACAAATAATTGTTGCATTACTGGTGTTACATTTTCCTTGCCTTGAAACTGCTATTACGAATCAACTGGATAACATTGAACCTCCCCTGGGAGGCTCTTTAAAATGCTTGAATACAACCCCAAAAGGCAAAAATAAGATTAAGGGCAAATACTTTTATGCAAACGTTATCAAATTTTCATTATAACAGGAGTAACTACGGTAAAGTCTTGAAAATTTCGTCGTTCTTGAAAATTTCGTCGGCAGACGATTTTCCGCCGACGTAATTTTTTTCCCTTTGAAAACTTCGTCGACCTTGAAAATGAGGTACTCGATAATTTTTGAAAAGTTCGTCACCAAATATGGCCGCGTTGTCCAGCTCAACCATGAAGGTAATGCGTCAGTTGATTCAAGACAATGATACGATCAGGATATCATTGCCGATAACACTCTCAATGGGAGATAGGAACAATAGTGCGCCCCTGCGAGCGGTTACCCACAATATAGATGGTTTAGATGTGAATTCCCGTTCTCAATTGCAGGAACGTCGGCCTTTTGTCTTTAGTTTCATTACTATTACCTGGCTTAAGGTGCGTTATCAAGCCGGCAAATAGAAGTCAGGCCGGGGCTTTGTCATTTGTAACGCCGTTATTGTTATCGGCGGCTATCCTAAATGAGGAAGACACAATGAAAAAATCAAGATATTATCTCGAAGTGANGGGAGATTGTTTGCGATGTAAGCAATAATAAAATGCAGTTTTCATATTAGTTCAAGGAACTTAAATTGCGGAAAATCGTCAACGGGAGATCATTATTTTAACTCCCTGTAAATTTTTAGGAAGTTACAGATTGTAATTTTAGAAGGCCTGACACTCAATCCTGGGAAAAGCCCTGCAAGCAACAAGTGCGTAATTTATTTTAACATGTCGCGTCCAGGTTATGATGCAAGGTTGCAATTAGGCTTATCTTGATCCTTCTCCTCTATCAGGAGGTATGTTTCTTACCGAGAAGATGTTTTCGGGTACACTTTACGAGATGCACTAATAAATAGATTATTATTTACCACCAGAAAATGACTTAGGAAGTAGTAATAAATATCCCACAATATAGGAGAGTCAAAGATAACAGTCGGTACGGATAAAAGCCCAAAGGCCGGATTTTTGAAAATTTCGTCATACCCAGGAGTCGGGGAGAGGTAATTTTGAAAAATTAGTCGGATTTACACAATTAAAAATATTAATTAATTTTTAAGCGACGAAATTTTCAAGACTTTACCGTAAAAGTGTCACACATGATACAGACATTAATTATATATTTATAAGTAAACATGATTCTACAACTATGTTAATCAGTTTCAACTAAAATGGATGTCTGAATTCACATGTAGTATATGCACATAAAAAGAATTTAAACTGTACCACATGAAAAAGTGAAATGACCTGGTGCTTTTCACATTACTTCAGAAAATGAAAATTTATTTAGTTTCTACAGTTTTGTACATCAGAATCTTCTAACCTTTTATTACAATTCAAGACGTAACAACCCCTACTTAGCCCAAATTATAAGGTTAAAAGAAATGTGGTTTACAGTATCTGTAAAAATGCAAATGAACAATGTGGTATTTTACATACTACTGGTCCGCTCTGTAGTAAGAGTATAAAAATTGTTCAGTTGTAAATAATAAATGTCATAAGATTTTCCCTGAACAAATTTTTAAATGATATGTATCTGAATACAATAATTTGATATCAAATGGTTTTAAGTTGCCATCAGGCTGGAGTAAGTATCAAATATAAAACCAGACTGTTTTGATGAATCATCATGTGCTGGCAATTTACAAAAACTGTCTTTAAAATAAATAAAGGGTTTTGGGAATAAAATGTTTACAACTGCAGCATTAGCTGTGCTGGCAGTATGAGATGGAAACTGCTGACAAGCTGGATGTGTGACAGGCATTTTGTAGAAGTCCATAATATAAGAGGTAGGTGGTATGTGTGATTATTTTAGGCTACATCAATCCTCAGCTGTGTTCACTTGCTAGGCTGGCTGGCACGAGGTGAGGATTTTCAGCTGCAATAGGAAAATAATAATCTTAATTACATAAATAAATGCTCAATTTTAAAAGGTCTGGCCAAATGTCATAAAGATAATACAATGTATATCTGTGTGACTGGTTACCATGAAAAAGTACTTATCTAGTAATAAACTAAAATATACTTGGAAAAATACATTTGCCATTCCCAAGGAGGTTATTTTTTTTTTGGTTCTATTTGTGTGTTTATCAATAAGCAACAAGGCGTAAGAGTTGCAGGCAGATTTTGATAAAATTTTCACAAACTGCTTGGAGGTTACCAAGTTACAAATAATTATGATGAATTGATTAATCAATAGTTAATTATCATTATTTGTCTGTATGTCTATTTGCAACAATTATACCAAAAGTTGTGGGAAGATTTTAGTCAAATTTTTAGGACAGAAGTATGTGGGCTATATTAATCCATTAATTAATCAGATAATCAATGATTTAATAAATAAATAAATAAATAATAATAATAATAATGAGAATTGACATAACAAATTAGTTAATTAATAACTGACAATAATTTTTAATTCATTATGATATTCCTCAAATGGTCTTCTGGCCTCAAACCTATCACAAGTGCTCTCCTCCTTTCAAATTCCTCATTCAAATGTCTGAGTAAAAAAAGTTGTGATCCTTCCTTAAGTAGAGCTTGGCACAGATGGTAATAAACAGTGGGGCCTCTTTTCTGCAGAATATCCAGAAACTTCCCCGCCTGTGAACTCGGTGTCACTTCATGGTTGATCTCGGCGCAGTCATCTTCTGACAGTATATTCACACTGCGTAGGTAAGCGTAATGCCTTTTTGGCTGCAAGTTTTTACAAAGCAAGGGGCGGCTCTCTTCCAAAATCTGAAAAAAGAAATTATTGTCTTTGCTTTTATTTGACACCCTTATATAAATATATCAGTAATACCATGATGAATTAATTTTGATTTAAATCTCTTAAAGCTTAATTTTTGTTTTCTCTGCAAAGTCATTTAGAGAAGCACTATGTACATACCATATACTATACAAATAAATGTACTTATCCTAGTGTGTGTGTATGTTTGTGTGTGTGTATGTATATATTGTACCTATATATTACCATAAAAACCCANACTGAGCAGAGTACGATTGCAGTAGGGAATTTTGTAAGTAAAATTATGAAAAAACGTAATTAACTGGAAGTGCACAAATGATTTCATGCATCTCACCTGCATATTAAGAGAATGTATATTGTGTAACATTATATAAGTATAATTTCTTTTTCTCTCTTTCATTTACTTACTATCATTACTATCTTTTCGTATGTATAATGTATAGTAGTTAGAGAGCCTCTAAATGTAAAAACATTTCAGTGCTTAATAAATTATTATTATAAAACTGTGGTGTATTCATTTCAGTTGAAACTATCTGTACGTCGGTACATACATACTAAAAACAATCTGCACATAATAACAGTTGTGTTTCAGTACATGTGTACTAAAAACATCCACTCATTAGTGTACAGATTTTGTGTTACCAAGAATGCACTGACATAACATATAACGTGTACTAGTAGTAGTAGAATTTCGTGATCACCTGTAACTTGACGTGATACAACAGGTTGTCCAGCGATACAGAAGGGTCGAATTTCGACATCTCATTCACCTGTCTGCTGTCGGTCCGCATGCCCCGTTGAGTTCTTGCCAAATCTCCAAGTGCTACAGTTTTCACTATACTGGCCAGTAGCCACTAGACTTTTTTTGCCACTGACCTGAGCCTGACACAGTTCTTGATCACCTCAAATTTCAATATTTATTTTAAGCGGAAGGCTTATCCAGGCTTATCCCGGACGTCTCGTTAATTATAGCTGGGCGCGTTTTAATATTTCGTATTCATAAATAATATTGTCATTATATCAAAAGAAACCTTTAATTTAAGCGTTTATATCAATCCGAATATACTCCCTGTGCGGGGTCAACGTTATTAAGTGATCACTTCCTTTTTCAGGGTTCTATTTCCGGCAGGGGAATAAATAAGCTCACTGAATTCCGTTTAAATGCATTTCTTTGACTTAATATAATGAAAACTACTGTTTTACTCGGGTTAAAATATAGTACACACGTACGCCCCAGCTGCAATTATGATAAAAGAATCTAATTATATACTGTCTATATGTAGGGACCTTGTGAAAAAAGTGATTGCAGCAGATGTGACGATGTCACACCTGCAGCATCGATGTGATAAAAAGCTTATTTCACAACAAAAAGTTATAAAATTAAATAATCAAAATATTGTTTTCAGTAGTGACATAAATCTGACCAATACCTTTTTAAGTTGAAAAGAACGACAAACGAATTGAAAGTTCATGGGTGATGAAAAATTGAAGAAAATTAAAAAGATTCGCAGTCGACAGGATTCGAACCTGTGCGGGGAGACCCCAACAGATTTCTAGTCTGTCGCCTTAACCACTCGGCCACGACTGCTCAGATGGTAGGGAAGGAGCATTTGTTGACCTGCTGAATGAGAATGCGCATTTAATGGCGGATGTTGATAAAAATCTCAGTGTCTGAAAACAAATAATTTTAGATGAATTAACTGAGAATCTGTCCAGTTAATTATGACTATTGAGATTTCATTGTATTTAATTCAATATAAATTTTTGAGTTTTATAATGTTTCGAAAAAAAAATAGCTTTAAATTTAGGCCTACGCCTTAGTCTCGACTGTCACGTGCCTAACTGGTTGGTTAGTCAACCCAAGGACGGTCAACCCAAGGAAATAAATGTGTCTAGATAAACTTCCATGGTCAACCTGAACACAGACGATAACCAACTAGGCTTCCATAAAGCAAAAACATCAGTCTATTTTTTTTTTCACAAATTTTATTAAATTGATCACCATATAGGCCCTATAGGTCCTTAGGGTATACCCCATATACCATGCAGTAGAATTTGAAAAAAGTCTGAAATATTAGGCATATAGGGCTGCTTATACGTAACAGGCGTAGGTCCTATATAATAGCAAATTATGCTTCTCTCCCTTTTAGACCTATAATCCTGTCCTTTTCAGCTTAAATATCTTGTGTCATGGGGAGACTGCGTGAAATTAGTCAGACTAGTGGTTATAGGGACGCAGGGGCGGAGCCGACCATCGCCCCCTTGGTGTGGGCTTTAATTAATTTGGAGCTTGCTCAAGGGCCCCGAAAATTTTTTGGTGTTTTTGGAGAGCAAACAGTGCCCTTTAGAACTATTACTATGATTTAGCTGGTCAGAATTCTAATTTTAAAAGGGAAATATTGGTGTGATATATAGGGGCCTATATTTTTCAGAAACCGAAGGGGGGGGGGGNTTCGTGATCACCTGTAACTTGACGTGATACAACAGGTTGTCCAGCGATACAGAAGGGTCGAATTTCGACATCTCATTCACCTGTCTGCTGTCGGTCCGCATGCCCCGTTGAGTTCTTGCCAAATCTCCAAGTGCTACAGTTTTCACTATACTGGCCAGTAGCCACTAGACTTTTTTTGCCACTGACCTGAGCCTGACACAGTTCTTGATCACCTCAAATTTCAATATTTATTTTAAGCGGAAGGCTTATCCAGGCTTATCCCGGACGTCTCGTTAATTATAGCTGGGCGCGTTTTAATATTTCGTATTCATAAATAATATTGTCATTATATCAAAAGAAACCTTTAATTTAAGCGTTTATATCAATCCGAATATACTCCCTGTGCGGGGTCAACGTTATTAAGTGATCACTTCCTTTTTCTGGGTTCTATTTCCGGCAGGGGAATAAATAAGCTCACTGAATTCCGTTTAAATGCATTTCTTTGACTTAATATAATGAAAACTACTGTTTTACTCGGGTTAAAATATAGTACACACGTACGCCCCAGCTGCAATTATGATAAAAGAATCTAATTATATACTGTCTATATGTAGGGACCTTGTGAAAAAAGTGATTGCAGCAGATGTGACGATGTCACACCTGCAGCATCGATGTGATAAAAAGCTTATTTCACAACAAAAAGTTATAAAATTAAATAATCAAAATATTGTTTTCAGTAGTGACATAAATCTGACCAATACCTTTTTAAGTTGAAAAGAACGACAAACGAATTGAAAGTTCATGGGTGATGAAAAATTGAAGAAAATTAAAAAGATTCGCAGTCGACAGGATTCGAACCTGTGCGGGGAGACCCCAACAGATTTCTAGTCTGTCGCCTTAACCACTCGGCCACGACTGCTCAGATGGTAGGGAAGGAGCATTTGTTGACCTGCTGAATGAGAATGCGCATTTAATGGCGGATGTTGATAAAAATCTCAGTGTCTGAAAACAAATAATTTTAGATGAATTAACTGAGAATCTGTCCAGTTAATTATGACTATTGAGATTTCATTGTATTTAATTCAATATAAATTTTTGAGTTTTATAATGTTTCGAAAAAAAAATAGCTTTAAATTTAGGCCTACGCCTTAGTCTCGACTGTCACGTGCCTAACTGGTTGGTTAGTCAACCCAAGGACGGTCAACCCAAGGAAATAAATGTGTCTAGATAAACTTCCATGGTCAACCTGAACACAGACGATAACCAACTAGGCTTCCATAAAGCAAAAACATCAGTCTATTTTTTTTTTCACAAATTTTATTAAATTGATCACCATATATAGGTCCTTAGGGTATACCCCATATACCATGCAGTAGAATTTGAAAAAAGTCTGAAATATTAGGCATATAGGGCTGCTTATACGTAACAGGCGTAGGTCCTATATAATAGCAAATTATGCTTCTCTCCCTTTTAGGCCTATAATCCTGTCCTTTTCAGCTTAAATATCTTGTGTCATGGGGAGACTGCGTGAAATTAGTCAGACTAGTGGTTATAGGGACGCAGGGGCGGAGCCGATCATCGCCCCCTTGGTGTGGGCTTTAATTAATTTGGAGCTTGCTCAAGGGCCCCGAAAATTTTTTGGTGTTTTTGGAGAGCAAACAGTGCCCTTTAGAACTATTACTATGATTTAGCTGGTCAGAATTCTAATTTTAAAAGGGAAATATTGGTGTGATATATAGGGGCCTATATTTTTCAGAAACCGAAGGGGGGGGGGGGGGTCAGGACTCCCCTGACCCCCCGCCCCTCTAAATCCGCCCCCCGAGGCGATATATTAAGATTCCGTAAAGTGCAGCCAAAACTGAGGTTATTGGGTTTTGTAATTTCTGTATACACCACAGTCTTTCTCCTGCCCCCTCCCTCTATCTCTCTATCTCTCTACTCGTGCTCGTTGTTCCACAGGAAAATTCATACATTTTTGTATTTGCTGGGGTAATTCACGATTAATTTGATTTCGTACCACACGACAGTTGCTTCTTTTAGAAGTAGGCCTACACATTTCAGAAAAAAAATAACAACTCATATTGATTTAAAATAATCTAATGAGCGTTTGATTTCTTCCTCTCTCTCTCTCTCTCTCTCTCTCTCTCTCTGACAAAAATATCAATAAAATTCTACTCCGCTTTCCTTCAGTCCACCTTCATTTACCACCGAGTCCAATTTAAAGTAAAAGTTCATATTCCTCGATCTAAACCATTCCATTTTCGTTGCTGTTGATATAGGCCTAGATGTCTCTGAAATGGTCATCACCTGTTTGACCTTTATTTCAACTCAATTGGTCCCGCAACTCAAATGATATGTATTACAAATTCACTGGTATCATTTCAAAATTTCCACAGTTACATGTAGGTCTATACACTGGGTGGCTCGCTCCTCTGTGGACTGATATAGGCCTACAATTATCGTAAAGAGCTTTAGTCAGACTTCTATAACTGTTCCAAATCAATTTTATTACAAATCTATGTCAAAATGACCTAGGAAGATATGAATAATCGATAACTTTCCAGACCATCGTCAGTTCAGCAAGGGGATGGAAACAACATGAGTTCCTACATATAGGCTTAGACCTCTACTTTTGCCTTTTCTCTCGAACTTTTTTGTCTAAGATGCTGTTTTTTGTAATAATAAAAGTAAAACAGACGCACGACGGCCATTACATATTTGTATCACCTCTCATTCCACTGAAATAGACCTACATGTGATTCATGGAGAAATTGCCATTGCCAATTCTAAGAAAGTAAGATCATAATTCATCGAAATATTGATCGACACTTTTAGAGGAAAGACGGCATTCATTCAACCTGAAAAAAAAAAAAAAAATGGTCCATTGATAATATTCGGACCGGATTTGTGACGGGATGTAACACGAGATGCGCAACGTCAGGCTTCAGTGGTCAGGCATGAGCCACATCTCACTTGTCACCGACTTGTACCCTGCAAACAGGTCATCATGCGTCACGTAGCGTCCACCAGTTTATAAATGTGATTATCATCACACATCATCTGAAGTCATTCTTTATTTATAACGACAGAGTCAGTCTGTTATTCAGTTAAATCCGACTTAATATCTCACGGGACTTCTGTTCTCCGAAAACAGAGGCTTTATGCTGTAACTTAGTCAGGAAGATCTGTAACGGTATGAATATGACGTCAATATGACGTCAAGTGACTCAATGAATTATCGAATAGAATGATTTTCATTTCATTTTCTTGTAATAATCTGTAATCAGTCTTCCCTAAAAACGCAAAATTAGTTATGGGATATACTTATCGCTGCTTGTAGCAACAAATAACCTTAAGTTCACCGTTTAATCTACACTTATCTTTGTCCGTTTGTGTAACTTCACTTCAGTTAAATCATATTTGATTATGGTTAATACTGTTAGGCCACACTTTTTTATTTTTATGGATGACATCCTCTGGGGACCCCAAAGTCGGTGCGAGAGGGCGAAAAAAAAAAAAAAAGCAGTCCAAAAAAAAAAATGCTGTTTATGTAAAGGAATGCTGTCAGTACACAGCTGGAAACAAATTTACCACAGAAACACGTATCAAACTAACAATATGTCTTTATCCATGCTCTCAAAATATTAAAGCATTGTGAATACTTTGTAGAAAGGTAAAAAAGTCATGAATAGACAGGCCCGTAGCCGGGGGGAGGGAGGGGGGGTCGGGGGTCGAAAGAACCACCCCTTTTGCTAGAAAAAGTTTCACTCTGGGTAAAATTTGATCTAGGTACATGACGTTTTTATGGAAATAGGTCCACTTTTTCAGAAAAAGAACCCCTTTTTGAAATTGCTGGCTACGGGCCTGATAGATATGCTATTGGTCCACTTCGACTCACACGAAGCAGCCAAACTGTCGGTTGGCCTGACTGACCTTCAGCCCACCAAATACCTCAACGCTCTGTCGANCTGTCAGTACACAGCTGGAAACAAATTTACCACAGAAACACGTATCAAACTAACAATATGTCTTTATCCATGCTCTCAAAATATTAAAGCATTGTGAATACTTTGTAGAAAGGTAAAAAAGTCATGAATAGACAGGCCCGTAGCCGGGGGGAGGGAGGGGGGGTCGGGGGTCGAAAGAACCACCCCTTTTGCTAGAAAAAGTTTCACTCTGGGTAAAATTTGATCTAGGTACATGACGTTTTTATGGAAATAGGTCCACTTTTTCAGAAAAAGAACCCCTTTTTGAAATTGCTGGCTACGGGCCTGATAGATATGCTATTGGTCCACTTCGACTCACACGAAGCAGCCAAACTGTCGGTTGGCCTGACTGACCTTCAGCCCACCAAATACCTCAACGCTCTGTCGACCCTTTTTTCGCTACAAAAAAAACCTGGTATGTGCTGCTTTGGACAGAATGTCACTGAAATTTTCCGGGCGAAAATCGCTGGTCGCCACCATCCTTTTGCATAATTGTAAAAAAGTGGATATCTCCATGCCCAATATCAATGGATAACAATCCAAAACGACGGCCCCCTTCTCTTTATTACTTTATATAATTCATTGTCTTGTAATTTGAAAGTAATCCTAGAGTTGAATTTGACGGCAAAGCGGCTATATTTCCAAGTGGCGATAGTACGCATGCGCAGTGACAACCGACTTCGTTGGGGGGGGGGGGGATTTTTTTTTTTTTTTTACGGAGAACGGACGAAAATCGGTGCGCACGCAGGATGTCATCCATAAAAATAAAAAAGTGTGGCCTTAGTACATAAACAAAACAAACTGCTTTGGGATTGTCAATCAAAATTTAATTATCTTCTGTATAAAAACATATCAGTATGAATTTTATCTTGAATATAACTGCCAGTATTGCATAATTTACAAGTCTACATACAGACAGACAGGCTATAAATCACGCAAAATTTCCGGAGTATGTAATAGTTTCATGCTGTCCATTTGACGGTAGTGGTAGCATTATTTCCCTCTTGAGTTAATATACATGTGGATAACGTTCTCTCTCTCTCTCTCTCTCTCTCTCTCTCTCTCGTTCAGTACAAACTAAAATTACAATATTTGCGACAAATGCATTGAAATGTTGCGCGAATGTTCAATCTTTGAAAGGAATGCACTTCACCATTTGTTGACTACAGTCACAGGAATGCCTCGCACCAGTAACGGCACCCGTAACAAGCTAAAAGCGACATATCGGCCAAACACGTCGACGCGGGCTGTGCACTTTGTAGCGTGTGTGGCACTGTGGTTACTGTCACAGATGTCCACATTGCCTTCCTGTCTGCCATACCTCGGCCTAATGACACCTGGATCATCGGAACAGAAGCCGATGGGGTTAGTAGGAACAGTAGTTGATCATCGGATGTGGAAACCTCCCATTTCCATTGCTACTCTTTCCACCTTCAGCGAAACTCGCACGCCGGTGCTCTTTTCTCTTAAGAAAGCCCAACTGTCTCATATAAGTCTCCTGTCAGTATGAAGTAACTTTATATCACCTGGAGTCGCCTGAGACCACTTTTTACATAAATGTTCTGTCATATAACGTCCGTATGTCGGAGCACTCCCTCTTTCTCATAGGTACAGCATTGTGGTGGTGACAACCTGACCGTCTGCTTCAGCCGGCATGGAGAAGACGCGCGCGGCTCTGGAGGCACCGCGTCTTACGGCTTTGGCGGCGTTCCTCATCTGAAAATAAGATTGATTTTATTAAATACTTTATGGTTTATAATATAGTTTTACGACAAGATTCAATTCATATTTTTTTCTAAAATGTTCTCTTTGAAATCATGTCTGTACTTACAGCGATGTTGAAAATAAGCAAACATCATCAGTTTACCATATTAAAAAAGACCAAGGTAGATGTGATAGGCCTATATCTAACCAGACCAAGGTAGATGTGATAGGCCTATATCTAACTAGCTTTTCTGCAAGGGCACAGGGACAGGGAGGAAAATCTATTTGGTCGTTTACATCTAAATTTGATAGGACCTGTGGACATATCCCCTTCTAAAGAGTTGCCCCCCCCCCCCTCCCAACTGTACTTGTAAGAGCTGCTTTTGACGTAATGGATAAAAGCCTCTGTGTAGGATTCTGATATAACTTAATTTGAAATGGATTTCGTCTAAAAACCATATAAAATGAGAGTCCAACAGGGAAATCATTTGGCCGCCAGCAGCATTACAAGCTAGGGAGAAAAAGGGGTCACCGTCCCTTATTTCAAAACACTCTGAAAGAGGTGAAGACAAAGCATATGGCACCTGCCGATAAATCTATTTTGTGCATCAACAATAATGGCTTAATAAACACACCGGGTTAAATAGGTAAATAAATTTGTAAACAAACCAAACCAAAAATGCCATAATCATACGTTGTTTACATTTAACCTGCGTCAAAGACATGGGGTGCGAATAAGAGCAAACATTGTTCAAAACACCACCAATACAGTCGGTTTACTTTGGGTTTCTTCTTACAACAATAACGCAGGTTTTGTACAAGTTCCTTTCTAGAATAGTTGCCCAAAGAGCCATGAAATTTGCCCTCAGTCAAAACTGACTCAGCAGCGTCACAGCAGTATACCAAGCGCGCTCCTAAATAATTTAGTTCCGTAAATATCAGTTGTATTATCATATACATGTATTAGTATCAAGGCATTATTATTATTATTGGATCGAAATCTGATCAACTGAACATTACATGCAAAAGGCAGATGCAATCACCAAGCCCCGGGCGAGAATAAAGTATCTTATCTATCTCAATTCATAAGAAGCGTGAGCGTAAACAAATGCAAAATCATACCTCAAGTTGACTTTAACTTCTAGAGGTATGAATTTGCATTTGTCTACGCCCAAGTCAAGGCACGAAAAATATATCTGCACAACGCGTATCCCCCATTCTCCAAACCCTGGTTGTTATTTTTTTTTCCTTTCTAAATAAATTTAGAAAGAAATATTAATTCTAAGAAGGAGTGGGCAGATACTAAGGCAAACTTGGCCCATGATGTAGCAATATAATAATCACATAGTTAAAATCCTAAACATACTCATATTCCACAGAAGTTTATGATCAACAAGATCCCGTAGGTAAACAAAGGGTCATGTGTATCCCTGAAGCGAATTCTAATCCTGCAGGAAATAAAATGCAGTCTTCCAGCTAAAATGTCTGTCAAGCGACCCGTACATTTCGGATCAATATCTATAATTGTGAAACCAGTCTAATTCACGTATTGGAGGCTTGCATAAACACAAAACCGGCATGCTGCCCTACTGTTGTGTATATAAATTATAGCAACTGGGCGGGTAAAGGCTTGCTTAAGTTAAGCTCGTGATAATGAACCATATAAAGACACCTGTGTGTACGGGTGTCCACATATACCAAATGTAGTTACATCAGTATGGGCCAATTTATTTTGCATTTTGGCAACCGGATTTTAAATGTGATAATGCGTCCTTGAGGACCGTTGTCCATTTTTCTGTGTCATCACGATAGTAGCCTACCAGTGTTGCCTCTCAACTTTGAATTGAAAATTCAAGGTAATTTTGAAGAAATGTATATGTATTTTTTTTAATCTGCATTCAGCTCTCATGTTATTATCTATTTGCCTGGGGATGAAATAATTATTTACTGAGTCTTCAGTCATTTTATATTCACTTTCTCTGGGGTCGGTCTGAAAACTCCAGATACCACATTATTTTCCACTTATGCTAAACGAGACCAAACTATTTTCTTTTACATCTACTAACGGTGATTAGACAGTGGTGGCATGAGAATGGTTTAAATGTCACGCTCGCAAAATGCGCGATCTTGTAGAAAAACAGTAGGCCTTATATACGTCACACAATGAAAAATTGCCACCTTTCAATTCATCATATGCATATGATTTGTGTTCTGAACTTCAAACAATCATTTTGGCATCTTTTTGAAAAAGAATTGAACGAAACTTCCCCCTATTTAGCAGTTGATACAAGGAATACCATATTAGATGTGCCTATTTTTGTAACGTTCATATTTCATAATATTTTAGCGGAGCACATGTACATGGCTTGGGCCCCGTTTATATTACTAGGCCCATTTTACTCTATATGCTGATTTGTCCAGCCATAGTATACAACAACAGGCCCAAGCCCTAACACACAGGTGAACCTTGTGATGCGACATGATATGCCCGCCCTGACCATCCGACTCACCCTAACTCTCCATCTCTTCTCCTTCTTCTCGGGTTTTAAGTTATACGTAAACGTCTCCTTTACCCCCGAGTCCGTGTCCTCTACGTGTACATAGAACAGCGTCTCCTTCTCTTTCTTCATGTTATAGCCTTGATTAACCACACTAGAAGTAGTGCCCCGTCTGTTAAGTACCCCGCACAGTGGCTAGTTCAGTAATTGTGGTCTTTTGTCACCGTGTTAACCTGACCCCAGCTTTAACGCGAGCAGTCTGTGTAGATGTAAACAAAGACCTCGTGGTACCGTGTGCATGTAGGTCACGTGGTCTATGCCTTAACGTCATCAGCACAAAATGTGGTCCACTGACGATTAAAATAATCAAACTAAGATATGTAAACAGTTTCTCTTCTTTGATAATTTATTTGGTTTATTTGGTTTAATAGGTGCCGTCGTGAAAAAAGCAGGATTTACACTTTCGTCTGTGCGAAGAAGTACCGGTACGCAGTACTAAAAGATCCAAAAATAGTTCAGGGGATTTTTTTTGGTAAATGTAGTTTTTAGTCGTTCTTTATTCGATTTCATGTTTTAAGTAATGATATTTATGATATTCTTTGAAAACACTGCTGTTCATAGTATTCATGTAATATTGAAAAATATAATGTCATTTTACATATAAGAATGTTCTCAAATGTATTTTCTTGGTAAAAAACCGCAAAAAAGGGTAATATATGAATATGCTGAATAGGGGAACTTCATCCATGGGCTTTATTTAATTTAGGGACTTTCCATCATTATCTGTTAGAAATTCAATTGGTTCCAAGATGAAAACAAAAAATAATCATGGCGATGTTGCAGGGAGAAGAAACATTTTTCATAAGCTCTCTAATGAAACGTATGAACAGTTTTGTATCAGCAACTGTAGCGACGATAACAGCCAACGTCTCCAATGCTCTTGGTAGTGTCAATAGGTGCCGCGTTAGACGGTATGCTGATGCGTTCCTGAGGTCGGAGACGGAACATACAACCAGATGCACAAGAATAAACAATTTAAGAGAACTTCATCAAAATTTATCCGACATTGTTGAAGTACATTCGAGACAATCTGAGAGACAAGGGGGCACGGTGATCATTGTGAACGTACACGACTGCAGAGATGAAGTGGCCAGTGTTGGCACAGAAGAGATGCCTCGGACAGCATTTATAGATCAGCTGGTGAAGACACTGATGGCTGGTCGCCCATCTAATTTTATTTGGATTATTTTTGCCATGTGTCACGGCCACCATGGGGTGCACGTGGAGCAGAGGAGGGCGACTGAATCCAAGAACTTGGCGTCCAAAGACATAATAGTGACCTTAAATGAAACAGATAACAGCGATGGAAAGCCATATTCAGTGAGGCGTCTTGAAGATGATGTGGGCCTGGGCTGGATGCAGATGGACCAAGAAGAAAACAACGAAGATCAACAGAGTTTTGTTGAAGCGGCCCATGAAATTGAAGTAGGGCATTTGCCATATTGAAAGATTTCGCCTTTATTAAAAGGGCCTTCTTGGGACTCACATGTGTGCCAAACATTCATCCGAATGATTTTTATTTTCCATTTCCCGATTTAGCTATGACGTGTTATTTTAGAATGATTATAGGTTTCGGTCTCATCCTGAAATGACATAAGCATTGCCTGCGCCATGATAATATGATATGATATTTATTGACAGAGGAAAACATATGCTATATAGGTATAATTAGAAAGGGAGAAAAAACTGGGATGCATAATTCTTCACTAAAATTAACAAAATTTTATAATAAATGCATGCGACTGAGTCACTGGCATGGGAACGCTGTAGTCAGGGGTGAAGTACATGTACTAGTAACATGCGTGGAGCGTTTATACTACCAAGTTTCATTTTAGTTTTTTCTAGGTATACATGTATCTGCAAGAAAACTGTTCATGTTTTATCCTGTCCTCACCTTACCCGGCGACCTATTATTATGAAAAAGTACTTATCGGACTTGTCGGGTTTTGATGCCTGTTCTGACAGAGTGCTTTTAACCTACTCTTTTATAGATAATAGCGACAGACAAGGCGGGGGGAACAATAACCCGTACAACAACTAATGCCAAAAACGTCGGAAGAAGTCCTCGTGGTTACAGCTTTGATTTGTTCCCTGAAGCCGATTTAATTCAAAAGTATCTCTGTAGTTTCTGTGGTTTGGTGTTACGGAGGCCTGTGCAGAGTCACTGTGGACACCGATACTGTGCAGATTGTTTTGAGTATGTAATCAGGTAAGTTATTTTGTTATTATTTTTCAGATGGTAAATGTTAATCTTTTAAGGTATTTGAACAAGGAGTTTAAACGTAGACGCAATTGGTAACCTACTTATGGGATTATGGGAGCAAAGTTTACATAGAATGGATAAGATAACCTGTATTTTTCAACTGTTTGGCATTTAAAAATCGCGCTAAATTGTTCTTGGGCCGCTTAGACTTAAATACGGAAATATATCTTCGTTCGTTCATATTCTAAACTGAAATTAATAAGCCTGTGTTATATGGTTTTGTTCTTTTAGCTTGGACGATCCAGTCTGTAAACCGTGCGAAGATGATGGAGATAAGGTGTACATTACGCAGTCGCAGGTAATGAAGATTACGAGATATACACTCTGACCAGTTTATTTAACTACCCTCTACCAGGGTGACATGGAATTTTCAGTTAATTTTTTATGTCTCTAGCTCAGGCCTCATAAACAATAATCTCTGTATGGTACCATGAGCCTTTGGTTTGTGAGTACGAATGACCAAATTTACGACCAGAGTCACGAATTTTTAATTTAATTTAAATTTTAATTAAAATTACCCCAACATAGAATTAGTAGACACGAACACAGTGTCATAGTGGCTCGTGTGTCGTAACGCTGTGGTCGTGGCTAATAATTTTACGTTGGGGTACTTGATTCGTGGCCTGAGTCGTAAATTTGG
Organism: Lingula anatina; assembly: GCF_001039355.2. Next base: position 1,178,763 of record NW_019773958.1, read on the forward strand.
GCATTCGTACTCACAAATCTGAGGTTTGAGTTCACAAATGGTAATCCGTTATAAGGCCTGTAGCTAATTATGTGTGCTTTTTAATACTAAACACTAAATGAAGTTCTAAATGAGTTCTCATATTGATCTAAGTGTTACATTCAGCGATAAGAAGAGTCTTTGTTATTTTATATCAAGGGTAGCGCTTAAATATCGTAGAAAGGAAAATGAATGGAAAATAGGAAGCATTAGGACAAAAACACTTTAAGTATTATAAGGAATTTGATTTCAAGCATTTTCACTTTATATATAATCATGCAAAGGATTTTGATAATGATTATTTTCACTTGTTTTTCATAAATCCAAAATGACATTTAGCAATTCCCTGACGTCGCAATAAGAAGAGAGTTGGAAAGAAAACTTGTTGTGGTTTGTAAAAATTCAGGATGTGAATGGAAAGGAAAATTTGGAAACTACATCGAGGTATCTGTTACATTGTTGCTATTATAATCTTCTTTAAGCTTGTGTTACCTAAAAAAACAGACCTACAGAAGTTCTCCATTATTTTTTTTCACACAATCAACATAAGACACCGAAAAATATTTCAAGACCACAAAACTGAAAATAGTGCATTGTGGGAATATCATCAAAAATAAAAGAACTTGACACCCTGGTGTTGGAAACAACAGTGATTGTTGGTTACCGAGAAGAGCACTAAAATCCAGGGTGTATCTTTGTTGAATTAAGATAACCGTTGCTATTCACTAGAATAATCTGTTTGTAAGGCAAGCATTAGTGGAGTACTCATACCTTATGAACAAAATTGCCGTTTGTCACTTAAAACCGCAGAATTGTGATTGTAAGCGACCTAAACAGCGATTTCACAGACCTGTCGTAAAAATACTTGTTGCTAGCATCGCAACGTATTTTTCTATTTTATTCTGGTACGAATGCATTTTTCACAATGACATTGACGTATTTAAATTACGATAACAATTTACGAACAGATGTTTTATGTATACATTAGGGTTAGTTCATTATAGGTAGTAGGCCTAGATGATTCAGGATACAGTTTTATTATTGTTGCATATTATTTTATGATGAGGTTAATTCTTTATTATATATATATATATATATATATATATATATATATATATATATATATATTTTTTTTTTTTTTTATTATTCATTTTTTTTCGGGGGGGGGGGGGGCATTTTTTTTGGTTTTTTGTTTTCTGCTCAGAAAGATTTTTAAATCATGTGTTTTTTTTTTGATTTTTTGTAAATTTTTATATTTTTTATTTT
>NW_019773958.1:1180516-1289314 GCF_001039355.2 Lingula anatina
ACGTTTTTTTTTTTTTTTTTTTATTTTTTTTTTTTTTTTTTTTTTTTTTTTTTTTTTATTATTCATTTTTTTTCGGGGGGGGGGGGTGCACTTTCTTTGGTTTTTTGGTATCTGCTCAGTAAGATTTCTAAATCATGTGCTCTTATTTTGAATTTTGCTAAATTTTATATGTTTTATTTTGGTATTGGGGCTGTTGTGTATAACTGCAAACCGCAAGTCTTCTCACCTTCCCGTTCCGCACGTTCTGTGTGTAGGCTACTATATTAATAATTCGGCAATCGCAGTCACATACCCAAGGCTTGAAGTAACAAATGGCAATTTTCTTTTTGATCTGGTCTGCGACTGGCACAGAAAGTTTTTTTAATGATTTAATTTAATGTAGGATCACGAAAATTCATGTCCTTTCCGCGTGTCCAGCTGCCCCAATAATTGTGGTCAACAGCTACCCTGGAACCAAGTGGACAAGCACCTGAAGGACAAATGCCCATTGAGAACCGTTAAATGTCGCTACTGTCCGAAGTCTTTCATCGCTAACAGAAACAAGGTATTAAAGGAGGGCTATGGGAGAATAGAGGCTCGGAGCACACTGTTTCTGACTCTTATTTTGGACATTATGGCATCCATGTAGAGTAGCTTAAATATTTTAGTAAGAATTTTAATAACATTACTTTTAGGGAGTTATTATATTCATTTAGAATAGATATTTTATCATAATTTTTATTCTGTTTTTCTCTTGGCCAGAAACATAATTTGCCGAACTTCGACCTCGTGTTGTCAATTTACCCGCAGAGAAGTTATTTCAAATATATATTTTAAATATATTTTTGTAGGAGCATAATGGAACGTGTCCCAAATTCCCTATTCGCTGCGACATGTGCGACAGTCTCACGAAAAAATTACCGAGAGATCAGGTTAGTATTTCTTGTTTTAAAGTGCGATAGAAAAACATATCCCATTTAACACAGAAAGTTATTATAACGTTACCATAACGTAACCTTATATATATATATAAACGTTGCGGTGACGTTATAAAAACGACTGACTTACCTGGGATGCATTCAGTCCTATACTTAACCGAACTAACTGTCGCCTCTAGGAGTTACGTGTAAAACTATGATACAATTACCACAAACGGCTTTGGTTTGATTTCGTAAATTGCTAAAATAATTTCTATATTAAAGGTACATTTTAACGCTGTCATATTTCGTTCATATATTTATAGGTCCAATGGCTGTTACCGCTCATCTAATTGTCGGAAAAAACATGCTTTCAATAGCCTATTGAAAATAATCTTTTTCGTTTTCGTGTTAGATAGTGAGACACCAGCGAACCAACTGTCCCAAAGACAAGATAGTATGCCAGTATGGATGTCAGAACAAGGTATGTGCTAGTGATAAAATAGTTATAGGATACAATTTATGACTTGGCAGTTTTCGTAGTTTTTCTCTGACATTTATTGGGATTAACAAAACCAGATTTTACTGGGGGACATTTCTGGCACAAAAATAATCCCTTGTTGTTGACCCACAAAACTGACCGTTTTCCAGGTTATTTTCTATAAATGTCGACATTTCATTTTGACCCTTAAATCAAAATGAATATGTTAACATGGTACCCGATAAAGTATATGTTAGCGTGCAATGTTATTTATAGTTCTCCGTTAATCAAGCACACCAACATAATGAAGAAAACGTTCCGAAACACCTCGACTTCATGCGGGAGAGGATCAAATCTCTCCTGGAGGAAACCGAACAGAAGCAACACGACAGATACGACAGACATATGGGCAACCTGAAGCGACGGCTCTCTTCCTTACAGCGTGATGTTGACAACTTGGAAAGCCAAACACAAGAGGTTAATACAAGAGTAGATTCACTGACGAGCAAAAAAAAGGACCAAGAGGCAACAGCCTCCGAATCTTTTCGAAAAGACCTTGAAGCTCTGAAACTGAGGGAAGGTGTGATGGAAAGTAAGTCTGGTACTTTTGAGGGAATCATTGCTGTTTTGAACAGAGAGATTGAGAAATGCGCCTCACTCTTGGAAGAATACGACCGACAAATGCGTCTTGACCGGGAAGCTCTGACCAATAGTGAAAGAAAATGCAAATCCTTCGAACGCGCCCTTGCCCTAAGAGATGTCAGTATGGCGGAACAGAACCTCCGCATCCAAGCCCTAGAGACCGCCAGTTATGATGGCGTCATGGTCTGGAAGATCGCCGACTTTTCTAAGAAACGCCACGATGCCATCACTGGCCGCCTGACCAGTTTCTACTCCCCTGCGTTCTACACCGACCCGCACGGCTACAAGATGTGCTGCCGAATTTATCTCAACGGCGACGGAATGGGGAAAGGCAGCCACATCAGCCTCTTCTTTGTCGTCATGCGCGGATATTACGACGCTCTTCTAGCGTGGCCATTTAAGCAAAAGGTCACCCTCATGATCCTTGACCAGAGCAACCGTGAGCACGTGGTGGAAGCGTTCAGACCAGACCCTGCCAGCTCCAGCTTCAAGAAGCCGACGTCAGATATGAATATCGCAAGTGGCTGCCCGTTGTTTCTGTCGCTGGAAAGGCTGGGTGCGTCCAACACGGCCTATGTGAAAGATAACGCGATGTTTGTGAAGGTCGTGGTGGACTGCACAAATATCTAAATTGATATTGATCCTTTAAAGCCTAAGTATTCCAAATTGGTGCATAAAGTGCAATATGCTACGTTTCGTTTTTTTCACACTCGTTGGGATTTTGTCAAAAACCATATTATTGCATCTTCAAAATATTCTTATACAATTATATTCGTACCCCTAAACAACTCGGCTCTCTATTAAGCCCCTTGATAAAAAATCCCCAAATAATTATTTTTTGTAATCGCACGTAATTTAAATTGCAATTTGTTGTCAGATGAATAACAATTTGAAACCATTTCATCAGTAAGACTGATGGTCCTTTGGGGGACTTTTCTTGCTAAACGCTAAAAGGTGGATTAAAATTTTTCAGAAGGCATTTTTTTAAAATTTTTCTTTCCTTCTCTTCTTTTCTAAAGTGATTGTCAACTTCAACGTAAAATTCTATTTATTAATTTTACCTTTTTATTCTTTGTTTGTTTGTTTGCGCATGAAATAGGAACAGCATATTTGCAACAGCTTTACCGCTCGTTTTAATAATGTGTCATTACCGTAATTTTTTCCTCAAAATAGTTAACTTCTGTAATGAAATTTTACAAAAACTAAAACAGCATAACATGTCCAAAAAGGTTCAGTTTCAGTCGTAATCGAAAAACATTTCACATTGATCGAGAAATCCATGTCCTGTTAAAGCAAACAAACCATCAAAGAAAAACAATATCGGCACCAGAATGGGTGGGGATGAATCAAAGACTTCGAGATATTTATTTCTTTTTTACTCTTTCTTTTCTTTACCTTTTATATTCAAGCTAAAAATCCTTTTCAAATTTAATTTTCTTTCTTTCTTTCTTCTTTATCATTAATTTGGTGAATAATCCCTATCCTTAATAGCTTTGTTTTAGACTGGGTTTCCATACCTAGATCGATCTAACAGGATCGATCCATCTCCAAGGGGTTTCAGCTTTAGCGGTTAAGATGCCTGGCACGCCTACTGAAGCTGGTAAACGATAATTAATTAGCCCCTAGCAGCTTCAATAGGCGTGACAGACATCTACGCCGCTTAAGTTAACTGCAATTTAGCGAGAATCCTCTTGGAGATAGAGCGATCCATAGTTAGTATGATAGGGTCTGGGAATGGTCCCTTAGTCGGGGATTTTACTACAACCAAATTATATATTTTATGATACCATTACCGGGGTAGGGTAAATAAAAACTTTTGGGGGAAATCTCTGGAGGGAAGGGTGTTTTTAGAGTCCAAATGGGTCAAAAAGGCCATTCTGGTGGGAAATTTGAACTATGAGTATTTTTTAGGTCGGTAATTCCACCATTTTCGAAAACGGATGCTCAGCATGTATGCTACGCGTAGTTACAATGTATGGATATACTATATCGAATGGGGTTGGGCAAATCTCAATTTTTTTCATAAATAGCTGTTTTCTGGCAGAAATTAATGCTTTTAAGACACACTGTTAAAACACATGTGACAACTCTTTTTTACCCACAACAACCATATATAGGTTGGTAAAATGGCAATTTTCGAAATGGCAGACAAAATCCCAAAATAACTTTTTTGTCAGTGATAATTAAAGGACCCATAATTTGTATTTCGCTTTTCTTATGTTTTGAGGGTTGTAAATTATATTTTGTTTTATTAAAATAGATTATCCGGAGACTGTGACATAATGGAACTTGACCTATTTTCCTTTTTGGCAGAATTAATGGTTTAAGCTTTCATAAAGACAATTTTAAAGTTACCTGCACAGCACTTGAATGTTTTGTGTTATATTTTGGTGTAATGTACAGTGCACTATGCTATAAGCTTGCAGCTTAAAGTTGACAACAGTGTCAGAAGAACAGCGCTGAAACAAGGCACTTCCACAGGTAACGATAAAACATTCATATATATATATATATATATATATATATATATATATATATATATATAACTTGATAATTTTAAAAGTAAATGCTTTGATCATCTGTTGGATGGTACTTTTGTAAATTTTTAATTGCTATTATTTCAAATAAAAAACATTTAGTTACATATATGGCTACCTATACAAAACAATTTCATATTTCAGTTGTTGCAACAAATATTGGTAATTATACAAATAAATGCCACAAGGACATAACTTATCCTGGAAAACAAGGTAATGTGAATGAAAGAGGCGAAATTAAACATGTAATAGCTGTTTTTTGCATATTTTGTTAAGGTCTTACTTCATTTAAACTCTTTGTGTGGATGAGAAAGTTTTCATATGCATTTTGTAATCCAAAAAAGAAACTTAATGATACACTTTTGCTTATATATGTGTGTGTGTGTGTGTGAACATACGTATGTATTGGGTCTTAAGCATATGTATCTGTTGAGATGCCTTCCTCCTTTTGAGAATTGGCTATAGTGAGTGAATTTGCTTGTGGCACATCTGAGTACATACTTGGAGTTGGATTGACATGTTTGCCTTGTATTTTTATAAAGCCAATTGGCAATAATTTATCATTTTCTTCATATTTCAGTCTCGCCTCTGCAGCATAAATTGATTGATTTAGGAGGTTAACCATGGCGAGATGGTTCCTAAATCAGACTGGACAACACGATTTATAGCTTATATTGGCCCTTTGAACTTGTTTTAACATTAAAGTGTGAATGGATCAAAATGTAATTTGTATGCATTATTAACCATCATAATAAAGCTTTGTGATTTCATATGTAAATGGCACTGTAGGCCCGTGGTTTTGGTCCACGTGTTTTCAGTTCTAGATAATAAAATATCTCTAAGACCGCATTTACATTGAGTTGAGCCATGGATCTACAAAGTCACGAAATAAATATGGCGGACGTACATGAAAGGAAAACCACCTTATCTTTTAATAGTCTCCCCGCCTCTCACATGCCTCCCCATGTGTCGTCCCAATGGAGCCGAGATTTAATGACTGTACCCCCGCAGATCCATGGCTCAACTCGATGTGAATGCAGTCTAAGCAACAATACCAACTTTCTGTCCAACTGCATAACTGAGAATGATAGGTGTTTTAACTAGTTTACCAAAAGAGAATTTTTAAAGATTCCAAATAAAATGTTTTTTATATGTAATGAAATAGTTACTTAAAATCAAAACTGAGGTGCATTTTACCAAGAATTGGGTACTCTGCATGCAAAATTTATAAGGTACATTTTACACTTTCAAAGAGGTCTGAGGGATGGCACAAAAAGTACATGTGAATGGTGAAAATGAAAAAAAAAAACTCCGTAATTTTTTTTGAACTGAAAATCCATGGACTCACAACATATGGGCATTGCAACTTATGCCATTCTGCTTGCTTCTAAGGAAAAACAATATCTGTATTACATGTAACCTCATTGGATATACAAATTAAAACGAGTAAAGCAAGCAGATTCAATTACATATAAAGTGCTTGTTCAAGACATGTGCTTTCTCTGTGCATTACAGTAATGGTCACAACACTTCAAATGACGCTGTGCAAGTCAAATATTGACAAACAAAATATGAATAACAAAAAGCTAACACTTTACTTTTTCTCATCAATGGATTTTACAGTGACAAATCCCTGTCCATACACATGGCCTTTACTTTTTGCCAAATACCCTTCAAGACTTCGTCCAGTTTTGAAACAACTTAAAGGGCCTTTGATAAAGAGTGCATTAAGTTAAAGTTTTCTTTTTCAATTTTATGGGTCCCGTTTCTGATACATTATGGATAACCGTGTTCATTTGATAAAATTGTTATCCTGAGCTATATTGAACTGTTTGCCTGTGGGTAAAGTGATGTTTCCTGAACACTAGATAACAGTTTGTGTCTGATATTCCTTTTCAGTGGTAAAAGATGGGCCACATACCCTCAGGATTACTGTCCGAAAGATAACAAATTTATCGAATAGACACTGTTATTCATAGGATAGCACTATCAGGTCTTATAAACGAATTTGCCATTTCCGTAAGCAGATTAATGGTTTGTGGTTTGTAGCATTGTGCCCATGGCCATTATTGTAAAGTGCGTGCCATAAAATTGTGGTTGGATTCCTTAATTTGGGCGTGCTCAAAAATCTGAGGCTGGAGTTTGCCAATGGCAATTACTGTTTATAAGGCCTGCCTAGCCAGTGTTGAAGAAACGGGATTCAGCAGAAGAATTTGATATGTTCTAGTTAAAACTAATTTGGACAACATTAGTAATGAATAGATAAAAATTAGTTAGGCAGGTTTGGTGGCATTTCCATCCCTTTTCTCGTGGGCAAAAGGGTGTGTCGTAGGCACAAAGTGCGCTTAGGTGAGAGGGCTCCAATTTGAACTACATGTAGGTCCAACTTACATCATGAGAATGCCAGATTTAGAAAAAACTTAAGAATTTATTTATTTCATTTTTTATTATTATTAGGTATAAAGGTATAAAGCAGGCCAAAATAACACCTTTAACATTATATTTGACATCATAAGTGATTAAACAACCTCAGGCCCAGCAGTAGTCAACTATACTTTTTTGACGATGTTATCTACTGCCACTCTCTGATTACTAGTGACAACAACCAAGCAATGATAAATAACATCATTTAGAAACTGTTTTACTCTTATCTCTATGAACTAAGTGAGGGATTTTAAAAGGTAATTAATATTCATTGGTTCTTGTAACACATATATATTTTTCTGGGAAAACTTAAGTCAGTATCTTGCTTTGTTATAAAGTACAAAGATACTTGGGTATATGTGGTAGAATTATCAATCATATTCTTTCTTTGTATTATTTGATCATTGACTATTCTTAAGGTGGTGGTTTTATTATTATCAAAATGTAATTCTTTTATAATTAAGAAAATTATACTTGCATAAATTTTTCTGATGGAAGTTAATTTGGGTGCCACAGTAGCATTGTCATCATGTTGAAAAATTTAATTTTTTCAATTTCTACACAAACTTTTGAGTGTTGACAAGAACATTGTCATCAAAGCACACTTTGGGAAGTCTAAGAAGAAATTGAAAAGTTTAAAGTTGTTCAACATTAGTTATTCTAATGGTATGGAAGGGATGCACATCTGAAATGTCTGTAATAATCCTCAATATTGTACTGGCCTTGCTATTATTAGATGTGGTTAATAAAATTCTCAATAGATGTGGTAAATAAAATGCTTGCTAGAAGATTTTTACATTGTCAGTTCATTCAAGCTTGGAAGTGCAGGGGCATGATAACTTGACTTCCTTAAAAAGAAGAATGTAAAATGTAAGGAACTTTCAAGGTAAATGACATTCTGAATTCTGAAGTTGTACCATTCTGTGCATGTAACTACTGAGTTTTGTTAACATGGGAGCAATCCCGTCAACTAGCAATTGTGATACATTTATTCATTCAGCTTCTGTATACTTTTTAACAATTTCAATTTAAAAACTTAGCACCAAAAATAAATAAATAAATAAATAAAATAAAATAAAATAAATAAATAAATAAAATAATAATAAAAATCAAGCCAGCAGTGTCCAAAAATAAGTTATACTGAACAAAATAACACTTATTATGAAACTGGCCCCACACTCCAGACTACCATAGTAAACAGCAGAAAAATGACTGAAAATAACATTGTAGACTACCAAAATAAATAGCAAAAATGATTGAAAATAATAATGTAGTACTGGATTAATCACAAGTATGAGAACAGTTGCCAACATTATGAATTCATGCATGTTTTTTATCTATTCTTTATTTTCAGGCTGGAAAATAATGTAATTAACAGAAGCTGTACACAATTTGAAACTTCAATATCAACAAGATCACAATTAGTGAAGAATCCGGCAGATTTCATCATTGTCATCTACATCACCATACTGCTAACTACTTCCAGGACCAGAGGCAGATTTTTTTTTTTCACTAGATTTTCACAGATTTTTTTCTGGCTAATTCTGTGCAAAATTCTGTTCAGTGTCCAGTGAGAATTTTCACTCAGAATTTCAGAAATGATGGCAAGTTATGAACTGTCAATTCAGATTAATTTAACCCCATTATAAGACCTTCCTCAGCTCTCTAACAGCGGGTTAGAAAACATCATATCCAGTACATCACTTGGTTTCAACAGCTTTGTACTGCCAACAATAACCTACAAGAAAATAAACTGTAGAAATGTTTTGTGTACACCATACAGTAAAACTGTTTTCAGGTTGTCGCAAAAAGAATCACATTTGCTGCAAATTTGTAGTAAGATTAAAAGTTTGGGGGAAGTTTGCAAGAAAGTCTTCAGGCCTCATTTGCAGTGTAAATATTGTTCTTGCAGATTTGCAGCAAATTTTCTGCAAACTTAAAATTAAAACCAAGAGATGACATTTCTTCTCTTCTTTTCATGAAACCTACCAAAAGTGATTGCTAAATGAAGGTCATCATATTACAAAATCATTGGTATTCTGACACTTACCTGAGTTCCAGTCTTATACGAGGTCACAGTGTCCTTGATTAATTTCACCTCTGATGCAGTGACGCCCCCTATAATGAACAAGATCAGCAGGGGGCTGTCACTGGGACGGGGTTTGCTCACATTCATAAACAGGCTGAAACAATAGGAAATGCCACTTAATACATAGCAGAACTGAGTACTGAAAGCTAAAATATATTGTTGGTTTTTATACTGATGGAATATCAAACAAAAATTAGATAAAAGGATAAAAATTGAATTATTTGTAAAACATAAAATAATTCCTTAATAGTATCAAGGATTTTCAATACAACTATTCGTAGCATAAAATAATCCCTTCATAGTATCAATAAGTTTCAATACATTTTGTATTCGTGTATTGAAAAATAAGTAAAAGACAAAGATAGATGGACAGACAGTCACTGACAGACAACCAAACAGAGAGACAGACAGTGAGTCATATACACTGAGACTCGACCATACCCAAACCCAGACTTGAGCAGATCCTTGAGTCCACTAGACTTGTGTTCTATGTCCAGCAGGTCAGTCTTGGCTGGGTTAAAGATCTCCTGGAGCACCTGTTTTAACACTGGGACATGGGAGGCTTGGGATGTCAGACTACCTGGGTTGTACACAGTCCTGGAATACATAGGCCAGATACATGCATATATTTATATTCTAATGAATGAAGTATAATTGCTAGGTTGAACATATTTATGTTCAATATAAAGCATTACTGTTGGCTAATAACTCATGACAAACACTTTAATTTGATTTTTGGTACAAGCAAATATGTATAAATCAAATTGCCCAAAGTGCATGTCTTATTTTCTATCAGAAAGCCTACCAAAAGTTAAGTGATTGATTTCCAACTTACCTGAATTGTTTTAAGTCATCTCTACATGCTCCCAGACTCCTCAGTTTCTCAAACACCTGTTCTATGGCTTTAGTGACACCATTAGCTGTGACAGGGTCACCAACTGAAATATCACATGGTATCTATCAGCATGCGTGCCTTAGCTTACTACTATGATATGAATAACTACAATAACAATGTGATAAATGTTGATATTAATATGAACACATATATTGGGAGTTCAGAATATTATATCAAGCAAAACTAGAAAAATATTAGATTCATGGCTTGGGTGAATATACTAGAACCTACTAGACTAGTACAGTTTTAATTTTAGTCTTTTAGATTCAAAAATACATGTAGTCCTCTTACCAAATTCAGTTAATGCTGGGGGAATGTCTTCTTCTTTGCTTGACAGAATGGCTTCTGCCAGAAGACTCTGAAATATATGGCATATGGCATCAGCTGCCTGACTGGCAATTAATTCACAAACAAGAATTAATTTTATGACATAAAATTCTAAAATTAAACCTTATGGCAATACTAAATTCCAATGCACATGATATCTGATTCATTGGCCATTAGTTTTCCAAGCCCCCTCTGAAAACCTTGAGATAGCATGTATTGTGTGTGGTCAGGTGTGTTTTGTGGGTGTTCCTAGCATCAACACATAGCAAACTGTACAGTACCATCATCTTCCTTTCCTCATCTTCTGATTCTGCTGCATCCTCTCCAACCAGAGAATACACATATACCAGCAGCAGTAGAATATCTTCTATTGTATACAACCTGCAACCAAGAAATATATACATATACATTTCATCACATCTAAAATGAACCACATACATTAAATGCACTGCACAGTATGTTTATGCATACAATTCTTAGCTGATGTAAATGTCCCATTTATCATCTAACTGAAACTTGCCAGCCCACTGTGGAGACTTCTACTTGTCTCCTCATGTCTGAGCTCTTGTATACTGGCGACACCTACCTCTGATCAGTCTCCTTCTTCATCTCCCTCTCCCACACCTGTATCACCTGGCTCAGGCCCGACACACACTCCTCGTCACCGAGACTCTGTAGTAACATCTTCTCCAGTCCCAGCAAACCCTCCATATTGGAACCGCTCTCTTTTTGCATGGCCTGGATAGTTGCCATAGCAACCTGAAGTAACCCACTGTGCTTCTGTATTGCCTCTGGGTGCCCCCTGAGAGAGATAGAAATGCATGTATTTAATGTTTTTTTATGACAGACCAGTACGAACAGATATTTATAGTACATCATATTCTGAGAGCATTCATTTTAGATGTTACAGTAGTTAACAGTACATTCTAGCTGAAGTTTCAATGTTTTTTTTAACATTATTTTCTTTTTGTTATGTATCTGAGGAGCTGTGACATAAAATACTTGTTATTATTTTGCATCTACTTTAAAAAAAGGTTAATATTTCTAAATCCTCACTATATATACAGTAGCAGTTTTGACTAACTTGAACAGTTTAACATGGCTGTGTAGTTGTTCTACAGTGACTCTACCAGGGCGTCCTGAGAGACTGAGAGGAAGATGTTCACTGGACGCTGCCTCCACCAGTTGTCTGTTTACCTCCATCAAGGCTTCCTGGAGACAACATACTCTTTTTGATTACCTAAATCCTCACTGTATAAATTTTCATTTTTTAATATCAGAAATTTAATCTGTAATACATTCTACATGTTAATATTTTCAGTTAATAATATCAAACATTTTAGTTCAATTCAATTATTTTTAGCAGTAAAAGTTTGTACGAGACATTCTGCTTAATATATATCATATCAATATATATATGTGCATGAAAAAAATTACAAGAGGGAGCACCTTGTGTTTTTTAGTGGCCAGAACATTCCTACATGAAGAATCTGCATGTGCTATACAACCCGGAGCCAAGACTTCCTCAGCATCACTTGAAAATAACATTACAAATAAAATTATATTAACACACTGAATGTCATCATCTTCTGTGACACAGCCTTGAACTTAAAAACATTAGCAGACTGCGACTGAAACTGATGGAACAACTGAGTCACTGAAAGATCTTTACTCTCAAGTACAATGAAAACAATGATCAACTTTACAGCTAAAAACCATTCTATGTTTGTAGTAGAATGTGTTACTNAATGTACTAGTAGAAATTCTGTAAGAATGATGTGTTACAGTACAAGAGTTCTTCTACTCCAAAAGATTATGTGACTGCAGTAACTTACCTTGTATCAGGTTGCGCAGAGCAGATGTCAGCCATACTGACCATGACATCATTATTGTGACCTGGTAACCTAGGCAACAGGGTCAGTATTCTGTCCAATAAGGTTTCCCCTTGGTGACTGACAGCTCCAGCCAGGTCCAGGCTCCTGTCTATACACACTATGGAGGCTCTGCTTTGAGATGTCTGACAAAGAAAAGCAAAACATCTAGATTGAATCAAGACTCTCAGAATACATGTCACAATGTAAAATAAGTATAACGAGTCTATGCTGATTTTGTTAGTGCCTCCCCAATTTTTCACTGCATACATTCAAACTAAGCAGTGATCTAATTTGTTTAAAACAATTAAATTGTTTGAAATATGATTAAGTCTTAATAACTGCAAAATCAATTTTTACATCAAATATCATACAATGTGTGCTTATGTTCTCATGAAATGCATGAGGAATCAGTACTTTTTCAACCCAGTGTCCCTGGCAACTGGAAATCTCTATGGGCATCTACTCCTAAAAAAAACCTTCTTTACCAGGAAAACACAAACTTCATGCTAACATTATGCTAATGTTATTCATGTTTTACCCATGCCCTCCCTCTACCCCCCTCGCCTCCACTCCCTCCCTCCATCCCCAACCCCCACTCTCTCCCACCTTCCTCCTGTGCCTGGCCCCGGGGTAATTGGCCAGCTCTGTGGCCACCAGTCTGCTGAATGGACCCACAGAATACGGGTCATCCTGGAGGTGGAGCTCTTCAAATACATCATTCAACGTGGCTGCAAGCATCTGGAAAATATTTCATTTTATGTCATGAAAAAAATAACATTTCACCATCGTGCGTTAGCAACATACAAAATTTCATTTTTTTGTTTTCATTAGCCCTTTTGTTTAGTTGTCATGAGAATATTTGAGTTATTGAAGAATTATTCAAAGGTGTGGCAATATAAGGCAATAAATAATTTTCAACCACTGTTTGAAATTATGTTATATCTATACAAGCTTTGCAAAAGCATGGCAGAATGTATATTCATCCATAACAGAACATGTTGCCATACTGATGAAGACTGGTGTGAATTTACTTATGCAGTACTTTACACTTACCTTGACTTTCAACTGCAAATGCTTAGGAAGATGGTGGGTTTCTATTTCTGCCAAACTCTCAAAAGATTTCTTGTCCCCCTGTAAAAATGTGTTATAACATAACAATAAAGTAAGTATTAATTTAATGCAATGGAGACTTTTGGTTTGTCAAGTAAACTTCACATTCACATGTACAAGAAATCTAAATATACCTTTAATTATCATAAAGTGTGGTTTGCAACAACACCAAGCACTTGGGAGTGACACTTTTATAACTTGAAGTATTATATATTATATATAATATCACACATACCACCCTGGCTTTTGAAGAATTGTAAATGGCCTCCACTCCAGTGACATCTGTAGGCAGAAGAGGGAAGAGTCGTGGGAGTCCTGGCGTTACAAATAGTGATGGACACACACTGACTGTACACACAGGAACATGGAGGACCTCTGCTGTGTAATTCTGAAATATTAACAGGCAAGTTTGTTCTTTTAAAGATCACCAGCAGAAGAATAAACACAGTAAAGACTGCAGTAAAATGCTTTGAGACAATGTTTTGTTGCCCAATCATAACTGTTGAACTGTCATATACATTTATTGTATTTTTCTTCATGTGTGAATACTACTTTTAGGAATATAAACATATAACAGGTCTTTGCAATACTTGTCTTAACCCAGGGTATCAACAAAAAAAAAAAAAAAAAAAAAAAAAAAAAAAAACTGTAAGATTTAAGATAACAAAACTCTACAACCAGCCCCACTGAGCATCTATCTCAACCAGTTAACAGACAGAGGCAATCACAGAGCATCCCTACCCAGTACCAAGCTCTACCATACTGTACATACCATATTTCCCATCCACTCCAGCACCTTCTCTTCAAAACTCTGGAAAACATACTGTTCATCTCCCTCATAGCTACCATGCTTGGCAAACAAATGGACAAGTGGGCCCTGGGCAGTGATGACCACCACATACTGGAACTGGCTGTTCTGTATGATATCTCTTATGATGGTTTCTGTGACATCGCGTAGAGGGGTGCTCACGATAAATACGGCCTTTTTCTCACTGGGCTCTGCACACTAAAAAGGAAAAGGATATAGCTCATACCATGCTATATTTTGGTGACTCGTTTATAATTATTCTGCATTTGAATTTCTATAAGCTAGGCAAAAACGAAATTGTTAATTGGGGGGTGATGGCTTTTGTGATACCTTAAAATTAAAATTCAGAGGAAGTAATAAAACAATCAACTTGTATTTGATGCATGTTGCACCCAGAACAAAACTTGTGGTTTCTTACACACAGCATGCCCAATAAAGATGTACCTTTAGGAATTGTAACCATTCATCATCAATATCATTTCACACTACACAGTGTTCTCAATAATTTTTTTAAAATCCGAGTCCATGGGACTCACATGTTTGACAAAATGTGAGTCCCATGTAAATTTTCCGAGTCCTTCTCTTGAAGAAGAAAAAAAAATAAGTACCATTTAGAATTGCACAAATGTGTTTATTGAAATACATGTAACAGGTCAAAATTATGTAAAAATATAGCAAAATAAAAATATAACATCTTACAAAACATCTTTTTAAAAATAAAATTCTGCAGACTCATTGTACCAGGACTAGTCTACTAGAGAACGAAACTCAAGGTTTTGTTGAAAGTCCGGATCTTTTTTTTTAGCATTAGACTGCGCCATTTTGAGACATTACAACCACCTGCATTCGGCACACCTCGGTCTTTTTCATCAGGGATAACCTCGGCCGTAATGAGCGCCATTTTGCGTATTGCGACATTCGGTAGATGGCGCACTAAGTGACGTGACAGGCCCAGCAAACTGCCAAACACGGTGTGTTTTTGTAAATTAATACGCTAGTTTCACCAATCACATCACTCATTCTGTATAATTTCCGTGGTCACTAAGATAATCATCCCTTTCAGTTGTTTTTTTTATCTCTCCCACTAATCACCCGCCTAAACAGGACCGCATTTTTTTTCGTCCCTGGGACGAAAGGGTGTTGATTATTTTACGTCCTTTTTAATTTCATTGCGTTTTTTACATATTGGGACGCCGTAAATGAGAACACTGCTACAACTGTACAGAAACAAAAATCATTTAAAAACCACTCACCTCAAAGGAAGAAAACTCTTTAACGTTAAGTGCTCCAGCATTTACAAGTCTCATCAGTCCCCCGTTCCAGTGCAGACTCTCAGCGCAGGCATCATCCACAAACACCACAGCTCTCCTCACCTTGTCACACACCTTAGTCCAGGTGTGAAACGCTACCTGGCCCACGTCAACACTGGTCATCTTACACCTGCCCTTTACCACTAAAAAGGTTGTGTAGATTACTTATACCTGTTGAAACAGAAACGGATTTTGTCATGTCCATGAGGAGGGGGGCGGGGGGGGGGATCTTGTTTCAGTTTAATGCCTTACCAGTACATGCTATGCAAGTAAGACCTCACTTCACCCTGTGTTGCAAACTGTTAACAGATGTGACGATACTTATGCACCGCACGTAAGGCCGAAAACTGAGTTAATGAGTGCCAAGTAGGGCCTAAAAGAGCTGAAACCTAGTCAAGGGTCTAGCAAGAAATAAACATGACGTTAAAAATAACAGAAGATACTGTACACATTAAATTAAAAAAGCAAGGAGGGAATGGACAATATATATTGTCATATAGCTGACGTGTAATATAACTTTACCAGGTAGGAAATTCAAACATAGACAATGTTCTTGACTGCAAAAACATCACGGATTCTAGACTGCTGCTCGTCTTGCCACATACTTTACTAAAGGCTTACGCGCGAAAAGTGTTGCAGATGATCTTATAGCTATTTTTAAGTATTAAAATAAAGGACAATAATTATCATGAGAAACAATTACAATAGATAAAGTAATCTTTTTATAGAGTATTAGGTGAATTGAGGACGTTTTCAACGAGAAACGAATAATTTATATCCAATAAATTTATTGACGCTATACCTGCACTAGACTCTACAATAACACAAGAGGGAAAGCGGATCTCTTTGAACAGCAGGTTGGTTTCGTTCTTGGATTAACGGCACTTTGTCCACTTTGGACTAAACGATACACTTTTTCGGTGCTTTAAATGTGCATGTGTTCATATTATTATTGTCATGTTACAGTTTCATGTCAGCAAATAATGAGAAATGGGAATTTAACGATAAATCTGAATCCTGTGTACTGACTCTAGTGAAGTGAAAGGCGGCGGCTTTGCACACTTCACAGTGTTAAGTAAATGCAGATCCTGGTAACGCAGTTTGACATGCTCTGCGCACATGGTGCAGTCCGTTCAGTATGTGTGTGTGTGTGTGTGCCCGTCCACGTGTGTGTGCTAATAAAGGTGCTGATATACACTGCCTTAATCATTTATTTTTGCAACTACATGTACCACTATTTATTTTATCAGTATTTCTACTGTACATGTACATGTAGTTTAGAAGGGGGCGTCTCGATAGTCCGAAGGTTCATTCGTCCGAAGGTTCATTGGTCCGAAAAGTGGTAACATTTTCATCGATTTTTTAATCAAGGGTTCATTGGTCCGAAGGTTCTATAGTGAATATTCGGACCAATGAACCTTCGGACTATTGAACCTTCGGACTATTGCTACGGNCCCCCCCCCCCCGACCCCCCCCCCCCCCCCCCCCCCACACACACACACACACATGCACTAAAATGCTTGTAAGATTCCATATTCCCACAGGTTATATAAGTCTTTCAGGAAGAGAAAGGTTACCTGTACCCTGAGAGCATGACTGCACTGCTACTCTGATTTTGAATCTTGAGGACAATAGATAAGGATCTGCTCCAGGTGAGGGGGCTGATTGAACAAAGGAGATGTTATTCCACTTTTGCCTGAAAGATAGGCTTAGTGCATATGTCTAAAAGGAGGAGATCATTACTAGTAAACCACTTCAGAACATAATGAAAGCCACAGGATGATGGGCTTGGTCACCTTTCAGTTTTATATAGAGATTTTAGATTGCACAAGAAATGTCTTGTGTTTAAAATTTTGTGGTAATTTCATTTGCATCTTACTGATAAATGATGCATTTATATGAACATCATAACATCATCTTTTTACTGGTTCTTGTACAGTATACTGAAGGGAGAGCACCTAGAGTAGTTAGTGACTTTAATAGGCAATCTCCATTGAATTTGGCTAGTATTTAGGATGTCATTTATCTTTAATAATTTCTTTATTTATTTTAGTAAACCGATAACATTATTTATTAATAAAAATATCAATTCAGGATTTCTTTAATATGTAGACTGCACTCACTCTGTTTAAATAAATATTTTAGCTGTAACAGCAGAAAGCAAATGGTTTGATAGTCGGTCATGTAGTCGCTCATTAAGCTAGTATCACAGCGAGTGCTTGGTGGGAATGCAGATTGATCACAAAGAGTTGAGAACAGTTTTAATAGCATTTAAGTCTTGGATTTAACCACAAAACACATTGCATGAAGACCTCTGAATGCAGCCTTAAAGTCACATGAGGACACAGCACACATTTCCTACTCTAATTAAAAATTAATTGACAAGAAAAACAGGTTGAATACTTATGCACTGAGGCTGACTGTATGTGCTTTAGTGTCAATAATTGATTGAAGTAAGATACATTATATGAAATGACAAGGAAGAGTTATGAGCAAGGCAGGTGATTTGGCAGGGGGATATCATAAAGGAAGTTTTGTAAAGGTGGTTTTCATAATTAAGGGAGGGGCGTGGTCATAAGAGAGGGGTGTTAAGGAGGTGTTTCATAAGGAAAGGGTTCCGTTATGGTGAAGGAGGGGTACCCTAAGGAGAATGTTTTGAGGGGGCATTGTCAAGAAAAGGGGTATTAATGGCATGAAATATGTTAGTATGTGTGGATTGAATTTTTAAATTGAAAAAAAATGTTTACTCAAAGAAGGTAAAACCAGAACAACATACCAGGTTCTTAAAAATTTATTTTATTTGCAAAGCATTGCTGAACATTATTATCCAGGGCATGGTCTAGTGAGAACACTAGTATAAATCCATTCTGAGAAGTGCACCTGAATAAAGTACAACCTTGATGCCCCTTGCTGTGAAAGTGGAGGGATCGTGGTGACTTTCCATTACCTTAAGGCACCTATTTGTGTTATAATTGTTATCCCCGACCTCAGACTGTCTGCTTTTAATCCCTTCCAGCTACTGCCAGACAGAGAACCTTGGAGCTGTGATATCAGGTACAAGTACACGTATCCTGACCTTGGCTGAGATATCAGGGATGCTAACCTTGACTAGGAGTGTGTTTTCTCAGAGAGATCATAGAAGACTGGTTGTTCCCAGTTGACTTTGATGTCTGATTACAATATGAGCTGCCCAAAGTGGTTTCCTCACAGGAAATGATAATGTTCAATTAGCTGGATGTTAATTGATTTCTAATATGCCCTGGTTGTATTAGTTAAGTTTAACTGAGGTGTCTTGAGTACTTGAATAGTACTCAGGGACAAAATGAGTTGGAGATGGGGTGCTGGCATGGTCCAAGAGTCTTTAAACTTGCTGGCTCTCTTCTCTGGTTGTGCAATTTGTGTGATACATTCAAACAAAGAAAATAAAGTGAAATTCTTGTTACATTGTTTAAATAATTTTTTTTGGACAGTTGACCATTCAGGGAGATGGCAGTACAACTGTTGTCCATGTGGGTTCAGATCAGATGTATGCAGTGTACTCAAGTGCCCCCTTACTGGGCTGGTGATTAGATGATTAAAATTTGGAATTTATAAAATGTTTTATTCATCAAAGATTAATGATACATATAGAAAGCTTATTAAAATCTTGGTTCCCATGTGAAAGAACCTCAAGGCCAAATATATCAGCATGTCTAGATCTCACTGAATTAGGCCAAGGTGACAGTATGAAAACATTTGATTAATCTGATAAAGGAGTCTTCAGGTATCCAGAAATATAGAGAATCATCTTTTAAAGCAGGAGATGAAAACGACAGGGTTATTAGATGCTTGTAATGATCTTGACTAGGATTTTCAACCCTGGGTTGTAGGGTCGGGGTCCGCCATATAGATAAACGTCCCAATATAATATTCGTCCCGATAGATACATCTCTATACATATACGTCTCAATAGATTTACATCTCGTTAAATTTACATTCCGATAGATCCACCAACCGATTCCTATAAACCCACGTATCTTTAGATCCAGGTACCGCTAGATCTATCTATCTGACATCGTAATCGGCTAAAAGGCCGATATTCAACTTGAGATACAGGTATGAGGCTTTCGAGTGATAGTCTGGCTGCGAATACTGATACACTTAGTGATGTGACTTAATTACAACCTGATATTTATTATTTATTCATTTATTTATGTATTTATATATGTATTAGGTGTTCAAACAAGTCATACATGTACGTTCGCGTCTACACGTCTATCACACTCTAAAGTTCGGGAACGCGTCGTAAACATGAAACAGAACACATTTTAAGTGTGCAAATATTACATTTTGAGAAGGCTTTAAACAGTGTTCTGGCACCAGAACACTGAGTGTTGTGAAATAGGCCCTATAGAACACATTTTTATGTTCTTTTTTTTTAGAACACGTGCATTTACATGTAAATTCAGAACACTTTTTACGTGTTCGAATGTTACATTTTGAGAACGCATTAAACAGCGTTCTGACGCTCGAACAGTAAGCGTTGTGAAATATACAACACATTTTTGTTCTTTTTATGTTCTTTCACTGAGTATTGTGTGAAAACGATCTAGTAGAATAATATATTGCTGAAAGGATTAATTTGTGTACTGTCGTTTTAAAGAAGTGCATTTTATGTGCTGAGTAGTACACCAACCATTTTGAGCAAAAGCATACCTGTAATGGATCTATCGGTATTTGGATCTCAAAATACGTGGATCTATAGGTATGTGGATTTAAAGGACGTGGGTTTATGAGGACGTCGTATCTATAGGAACGCAAATATATAGGACAGCAGTAAAAAATCGGATCTATCGGTATTTAAATCTAAAAAGACGTTTTTATCAGTTTTTCCTTTATGTATCTATCGGTAACGGGAGTATAGGGACGTGTAATATTTTGGGACTAAATTTTATCCGTACGTACCCGTAGGGTCTGTTGAAGGAGGTACTAAATGCAAGGTGGAAGAGCATTGTTGCTGGGAATACTCTGAATCTCAGGGAGACAGAGAAAGGTGGAATTTTCAGGTTCAGATATATACATGTGTCCTACCAAAATATGTAACTGGGGTAGCGCTAACACTCGCCAATTTAGCCAAATGTTAAAACTGAATTTTTGGCTAAAGAAAAAGAGCTTGATCTGACTCATTTTAGTCAAATTACCACCATTTGGATAGCAAATTGACAAAAAAGTGATGATTTGGCTAAGTGAAAAAAATTGCTAGCGCTACCCCAGTGTAAGTCCTCAAAATAGTTGTACCAAAATATGTGCATCTAAGATATATAGTCTAATGATTATGAAGATAACTGCCAAATAAAATTAGTAAACCTCATTCAAATTATCCTCCAAAGTGGCACCAAAATAATTATTTTGAAGATAAAAATATGAAAGGTATGATGAGGGCCGGTATAATTTTCAATAGTGATAACAATTATTTCAAGTGTGGAACCATGTATCACATTGAGTGCCTTCCTTGGAGATTAATAACACCTTTGCATGTAAGCTGGTAATCCACCACATGTCACCCCCCCTGCCCCCAATTCACCCCCAGTAAAATGATTATAGTAAATATCTAAGCAGTGCTTTGCATGAGGAAGTTGCTTTAGTGGTAGGGTTCTAGCAGAGACCACACATAATTTCGGTACTATAATTCTGAGTCTTATGTCTGTCCTGTGATTACCACAGCAACACAAAGTAAAGTAAATGTGTAACTCATGGAAATGAAATCCTTCTTATTTAAAAACATGTGGAATACACATCTCTAGGTAGGGGCAGGGAATTACATCGGATATATAATTCCCTGGTAGGGGTGACATTTGTGCACGTTGAGTTTGACTAGTACATCATACCTATTCTTCTGTATATAGTGGTGACAAACTTAGCTTAGTATAGACAGCTGTGGCTTTTATTCACCTGAGTATTTACACAGTTCCATTTGAATAGTAAAGCAACATTTAGACAGCTGACTGGTTTTATTTTTACATTTGACCTAGTTGAGAAATGAGTAAAAAAATGAAATGCGTTCATGTATTACGTAAGGCAAATGAAGTAGAAAAAATATTGAAGTTATTTTGCCTACATGAGGTCAAACAGAAAGCATTAGTCATGTAATGTCTAGAAGACATGCAGATTTTTACCTGGAGTACTAAAATGTCCTCCATGAATAATAAAACTTATAGACAGGTGACAGTCTTGTTTTCTTCACCTGACTCACCTGGACTGTTTGTCCTCCTTGCTAGGAATAGAAACAACACCCCAGTTGTAGATAAATATATCCACAGTACTTAGTGATATAAGATTCCAGTTGAGATAAGGAGGTAGTATATTTTTTACATACTAAGGTTAATTATATTTTATATATGATTTAAAAATGATGGAAAGGTAAATTTAGCCAAGAAAGAGAAAATGTGTGGTATATTTTTGTCTGTTGATTAATTAATAACTTACTTTACTTTGCTTAAAGGAGAACCTTGACAGGCTTAGTGTTAGTTTTTAAAAAAAATTTGATTAAATATGTTAAATTTGAGTTTATTTGATAGGGTATACGTATAATGGTTAGGTGCATGAGAGTGGGTGGTTTGTTATCTTAAAATGTGTCAGAAAATTTAGTTTTAAATTGTTATTCATTTTGTTTATGTGAACCTTTTGACAAAAATTTGAACTTTCTTGTCTTATCTTTGGCAGTTTCACCAAATGATTACTAGTAAAGGAAAAATATATAGTATGACTAGTATGGGACTTATTCAGCTAAGACTGGGTTCCCATAACTAAATCGAGCTAACAGGATGGATTCATCTCCGAGGGTTTTTTCACCAAGCGGCCTAAATGTATGGCATGCCTACGGAAGCTGCTAAACAATAATTAATTACCCCCCAGCAGCTTCAGTAGGCCTGGCAGACATTTATGCTGCTCAAGTTGATTGCAATTTAGCGAGAATCCCCTCAGAGATAGATCAATCCACAGTTTAAAAAATAGGATGTGGGAATGGTCCTTAAAATACATTTTACAAATTTTCAAGGGCTCTTTCCTAATTTTTATTGCAATATTTTTCCCGAGCAACTAGAGCAAATTGTTATAATGTCTTGACAGTAATTTTTACCTTCTGTGGGGACAATAACCAGTTTAGGCTGTATTTCAACTGCATTTAATTTAGTCCTATCCTTTGTCAAACACAACTAGACCAATATCTTAAAGTCACGATTACCCTGTAGGCTATCCAAGTTACCACTCTAAATATACCCAGAAAACTATGTGTGTGTGACAACCTGTTAAAAGGGGCTGGTGACAGTGGTGACAGGTTGACAATATTTTCAAGACAGGCCTCAGATACTCTAAAAAAAACCTAATCACTATGTCTGCTGACAGTTAAAGATGCATCTCAATTTAAATGTCGAGTATATAATATTTATTTTCCAGTTTGTACATAATCTGGAAAGTCAAGGTTGTGAAAGCTGCAGTCAAACAGGACTAGTAAGTATAGTAGTATTGCATGAGTACCACTATCTTCTAGATATCATTTTCTAGAAATTACACTAAAAATATTGTACCTTTTTGTACTAGTAATAAGTCAGAGTGCACACAGTACGAAAAAGATTTTAGATTGTAATTGTAATCAGTTCAGGTCAAGATGTTTTTGATGGGTGAATTCTTTAACATAGTTATAAAACCTGTTTGAAAAAAACAGAAAAAAAGGCAGAAAAAAGATGCTTTAAATTTCTTTTAAGTACTAGTGCTATACTTTGAGGCAAGACATCACAAGTCAGCCGCTTCTATCAAAATGATGCTGAGTGATGTAACGAAAAAAAGTGAAGGCATTTCTGAAATCTGGTTGACCTTATTCGGTTCTTACTATTTCAGAAGACCACAGGAAGCCGGACCTAGCTGTTGTCTCTCTCACTGCCATGGTGCTTGAGGTAAGTTGCATGCCATCAGATGAGCTTTCTGTAGATTTTATTTCTACTCGCCTCTATGGGAGTGTTCAGGTAAACCTATCGTAATAGATGGATTAATCCAACTCAGTGGGAGATTCTCCCTTAGTGCAATCACTTTATCTACTTAAATGTCCAACACATCTCCTCAGAGTGCTAGGGGGTAATTAACTAATTAACTAGCTGCTCAAGGAGGCGTGTAGAAAT
Organism: Lingula anatina; assembly: GCF_001039355.2. The sequence goes on from NW_019773958.1 coordinate 1,204,063, forward strand.
TTTATTCACGAATTTCTGATGCATTATGTTCCTACATGTAAGTTACAAGACCAAGAGCCAGAAATTTGAAAGGGGGGGTCTTTTTCTTAAAAAATTGACCTTTTATAAAGAGGTGTTCATGATTAATCTTTACCCTGAGCGGACCTTTTGCCGACAAAAAGGACATTTCATCCCCCCCCCCCAATACCCTCTCCCCCCTGGGTATGGGCCTGAGTTATGTAGCTCAGCTTCTACTTGAATGGAAACACAGTCCAAATTGTGTGTCTTGGTGTTAAACCAGTAACACAAAGCTTAACAGGAAATATATCTGAGATTATCACTGTTTATAATCTACCATGATAACTAGGCCTGTTATTAAAGTGTAATTTCCACTGGACCACAAAGATTTTGACACTTTGCAACTGGTCAGAAAGTTTTGTGCTGTTTGCAAACTTTGGTTCTGTCTGCAAAAGGTAACTGAAGGGTAACAAAGCCTGAACACAAAGAGAATCGACATTTACCATCATTTTCAGGCTGCTTCATATTTTTATGGAATTTTGAAGAGTTGAATAACAGCTATAATCTACTTAGGTAGATGCAGGTAGGTATGGATTTTACTGCAGTTTGATTATTTTATTACCACTTGATTACATAAGTCTTTCACTATTCATTTTGAAAAATGACTTGTTTTGACAAAGACTGCTTTTACCCAGCTTGTCGGTGCTGGTTGAATTTATTAAATCTTTATCATGAATCTAAACCATTGGCTATTTGGCTTTGAATCATTCTCATGTTGATCAACCATTTTTTTAAAAAGAATTGTTATATAATCTTTTGCATCAATATTTTACAAATCATTAGGAATTGTAATTTAGGCATGGAAAGACTTTGGATAACGCTCAAATATGTTTCAAACTGTAAGCGAATAAAAGATAAATATATAGCTACCTACAGGTTAATAGACTTGATAGATGTTAGCCATGGCCCTGGTGGCTAGCTTAAAGGGATAACAACTGTTCATTTTGGACAAAAAATGGATTAAAGAACAATTTTCCTGTACTTACTTACCAATAGCTAATTAATCCATTCCTACATTTAAAGCGAGTCCCTATTTTCTTCTAAAAGTTTGGTTTTTGTGATAATCTTAAGGGATTATTCCAGAGGGTAGCTATCTATGGAGGTTGCTTGGTCGGATGGCATGCAAAGTTTCCAGAATAATTGCAATAACTGTCGTTTTGGTTGTAAAATATAATTTATTATATTTCAATGAGTTGCATTTATTGTGAAATATGGATTTCATACAAACAGGTATTATCCCTCTCACCCTGGAGCATAGAGCTCTCTGTATTCTAGTCTGTAATTAAGTGATGCTCAGGTGGAACACCACTCTTTGTATTCCTCTGTGATTTCCCACCAAGGTGTTGAATGGTGCATGTCCCTGTCCATGTTATGTTATATATTAAAAGCTGTAAAGATAAGGTCAGGCATGGAGTCCTACCCACTCCAAGGGCATATTCCAATAGATTTTAGATCGATCTATCCCTGCGGGGAGTCTCACTAGATTACTGTCAGATAATCCGGCTTAAATGTCCGTCCCGCCTACTACAAGCTGTAAGGGGGTAATTAACTTTCGTGCCCGCTCGGCTGACAGCTATTTAGCATGAACCCCCAGGGAGTTAGGTCGATCTAGTTGGATCCATCTAATCTCTGGGAGTGGGGTCCAAGTATCCAGCCGTTTTATTGCACCCAACCTAAAAAAAAGAAGTAAATTTATTGAATAAAACATTAGAATATGTGAAATTAAAAAAAAAATTCTCACTACCTTTGGGCAAGTATTAGATATCCATGGGGTGCCTTGTCAGAAATAAAAGTCACATGAGGTGAGCTGAGGGGTAGAGCCCATGAGTTCCTTGATCAGTCATTTAAAATGGTTTGTGTACCTCATTTATCATTCATGATACCAGTATTTTAAATTGGTTTTCGTCTTTCCATGTAGTGATACGGGTCATCTGGATCACATTGCAGATGTCTTCCTCAGTTGACCTTGTCTTGTAGGGCCATTTTTCTGATGACAAAATACTGGTAGTTGAATTTCTTAGAAAATAGAACCATGATATATCTTTGAAAACAAGAGCCAAATGTCAGTCATACTTTCCTATATTAACATGATTTATTAATAAAGACATAACCCTTATTAGTACATACCAACCTGAGGATTTTTCCCAGGTAAACTTTTCTGGAAAGCTGAATAAATAATCAATATTATAAATTAGAAATTAGAAATAAATTGTCTATGGGAATGTGGCCTGAAATTAATGTGAACTGTGCAAATTACATCAGATATTATCACTTACCTATTATACCTACACTTACCTTACCTTATATTATTCTTAGTTTGTTTGAAGCAAATATAAACAATATAATTAACATAGTTACACTGTTGGTTATTTAAGACTCCCTGTAGCAGGTAATTAAGAGTGTCTGTGATGACATACCGCTATCACTGGGCAGCCCTGACCTGTCCTGCCCACGCGCTGAGGTAACTCTCAGCTTAACTCGCCTTTCCAGTCTAGTTGTTTAAAAATGGGAACTAAAATTAGAGCAGAGATTATATACTGGTACAGGACACAATATATAAATATAGTAGTAAGGGATATGTTTCAATTATAATGCGATGTAGTTAGGATATACTGCATTAGGAAATATGTTGAAGAAAAAACATCTAAACATAAAAAATGGAGCAAGTTAGAAAAAGTGAAACAAAAAAGGTTAATAATAATGCATAGAAATCGAGCCTTATTTAAACTGCACAGCAAACAATATAATAAGGATGCAGTATATAGCTTAGTATTACATGTAAGCAGCTGGCGGTAGAAGTTCCATGTTTAATGAGGGCGCTGTTTATCTTGGGCCCAGATTAGCAGTGTGTGAGGGTGCATGTCGCAGTGGAGCAGAGACGGCAGCAGGTAAATATTGGTTCAGTTGCAGAAGACGGAGGACTGTATCAAAACATAATGTGAAGCAGATGAAGGTAGATGTTGTGAATTTGTAGATATGGGTTGTTTGTGTGCAAATGCAAGTTTGCATTTTTTATTTGTCAAATTGTTGTTGCTGTGTTTATGTGCTTGTGTGTATGGAGATGAAGTTTGAGAAAAAAGTGCATTACATCTAAAAGCAATCAGTCAAGATAAAATGCAGGAGACTTGGTCTGTGCATTCGTTAAACTCAGTGCATTTAATTTCAGCTTATAAGTAAGTGTTGAACGTCAGGTATTTAAGCCGGTCACAACGGTTTGGTTTTGACTGTGTAATAAAGTTAAATGGAGCACAGTGTTTTCCACCAAAATTGGCTAAGATTCCAGAAAAAATATAATGGCTTTCAGAATATTGTACATCGTGTAGTCTACAGACCAATGTATGACAAAATGTGTAATAAATCTTCAGCATATATGCACCACATAGATAAGGCAGCTTAGATCAGTATCAAAATTTTCACCATCCAGGCAAGAAATTGCTGTGTTAATCCTAGCAGCCATAGACCAGGTAATCAAGGCACAGGTGCTCTGATGGGGTATTACATGGTATTGCATATTTCATGTAAGTGGAGATTGTTCACTGTGGGTTTTATTGTGTTGATAAAGTTTGAAAGTACGTATATAATTTACAGTACACAACCAAGGATTTTCATGCAGAGAAGTTAGATTAATGTTTACAATTTGATAGGGATCTTTTCAGAATGTTTTCATAATGATAAAAATCCAGTAACTGTAAACAAATGAACTTACTTTGCTGCTGCTCATAAAATTACAATTAATGACTTACCCAGCAATTCTGAAAACAGAGGCATTTTAATGTTAAATACACACCAACTGATAATATTATGTATACTTCATAAAGTAAAACAGTTGCTGCATAATAATTATCAGATTTCATGAAATGCAAACACTTTAGTTATTATTTGGACCACTTTTATAAACATGGTGATTTTGTCGGCACATACGCAATTTACCCCTTTTAACCTTTTTATATAGAGCAGCTCTCTATAAACTGCCAGGCTTCCCCCCAGAGTTAAGTGTTTGTTAAAAGTTAAAAAATGAAAGAATTTCTGAGTCAGTCTTGGTAATAAAAGTCTGAAGGTGTTCCAAGTTGTGCTATGTTTTTTTTTTTTTTTTGTATATGAAGAAGAGGTGATTTTCTATAATAGTAGAAAAATAATGCATAAAGAAATTTGTATCAGTTTTGGAAAAAAAGTTTTGTGATGTTTTTATTTTAAAGAAGATGAGGTAATATAAAATCTTAATAAGAAAAGATGAATACCATTAACAATATAACAGATTATTTCTGCTGTATGCTAACATTCTGTTAAAGCCTAGATTACATTTGAAATTACAATGCCCGTACAGTGCACCATTTTTTGTAGAATTTTTTATATGATCTTTTGCAACAATATCTTACAAACCGGATTTAAAGCCATGTAATTGTAGACATACGCAGCTTAGCCAGTAGCTCTTTACAAGGCTTAATTTAGGCAAATTGAATTTATTTTACCAAGTAGAAAAAATACAGATCAAAACAGTCTAATCAATTCATCTACATGGACGAATGACTCTGTATCCAGGATAATTTGGAGTGGTTTGATAACCTAGTATATAAAGCCTTTAGGTTATTGTGATACTTCAGTCACTTATAACTTTGAACTATATTTTGGATAAAATGCAACGTGAATTCTCAAAAGTCACTGGTTTTATTAAGTACTGAGGACCAGGCCTCTGTGCTCTCATTTCAAAAAACTCATGGGCATTTTAAAATTAAATGATGGTATCCTGTTGCCACTGTACCTGGAAAATTCATATTTCAAGGTATACAGTCTACATGTACATGTGAAAATGCCCCAGTTCGAGTCATATTATTCATATACTGCAAAGCTACTTGTACTTTTTTTAGACCTTTAAAATGAAGAAGTAATGTACAGGAAGACATGACAAGCCAATTATTTGGAATAAAGGAATAAATTAGAAATGGCGTTAAAATTGATTCCATAGGGAAAGGTCAAGCAAATATATTTGAGTAGGAGAAAAATGATTATATTGTAAGAAAATTTTTAATTTGTTAATAATTGCAAAAATCCCAAATAGGATATATACATAACTGAAGGGTCACTGAGGAGCATGATAACTGAAAAAATTAACGNAATTTTCGTAAGGGCAGGTAATCCACCACATGTCACCCCCCTGCCCCCAACTCACCCCCAATAAAATGATTATAGTAAATATCTAAGTAATACTTTGCATGAGGAAGTGGCTTTAGTGGTAGGGTTCTATGAGAGACCATACATATAATTTCGGTACTTTAATTCTTACTCTTATGTCTATCATGTGATTACCACAGCAACACAAAGTAAAGTAAATGTGTAACTCATGGAAATGAAGATCCTTCTTATTTTAAAACATGTGGAATACACATCTCTAGGTAGGGGTGACAGTTGTGCAGGTTGAGTTTGACTAGTGCATCATACCTAGTATTCTTTTGTAAATAATGGTGACAAACTTAGCTTAGTATAGACAGCTGTGGCTTTTATTCACCTGGAGTATTTACACAGTTCCATTTGAATAGTAAAGCAACATTTAGACAGCTGACAGGTTTTATTTTTACATTTGACCTAGTTGAGAAATAAGTAAAAAAAAGAAATGCGTTCATGTATTACGTAAGGCAAATGAAGTAGAAAAAATATTGAAGTTATTTTGCCAACATGAGGTCAAACAGAAAGCATTAGTCATGTAATGTCTAGAAGACATGCAGATTTTTACCTGGAGTACTGAAATGTCCTCCATGAATAATAAAACTTATAGACAGGTGACAGTCTTGTTTTCTTCACCTGACTCACCTGGACTGTTTGTCCTCCTTGCTAGGGATAGAAACACTTCAATTATAGATAAATATATCCACAGTACTTAGTGATATAAGATTCCAGTTGAGATAAGGAGGTAGTATATTTTTACACACTAAGGTTAATTTTATATATATATATATATATATATATATATATATATATATATATATATATATATATATGATCTAAAAATGATGGGAAAGGTAGATTTTAGCTTAGAAAGGGAAAATGTGTGATGTATTTTTGTCTGTTGATTAATTAATAATTGGGCTTAAAGGAGAACCTTGACAGATTTGTTAGAGCTAAATGTTGATTTTTAAAAAATCTTTAATTAAATGTGTTAAATTCGAGTAAATTTGATGGAGCACACATACGATATGGCTTGGTGCATGAGAGTGGGTGGTTTGTTGTCTTAAAATGTGTCAGAAAATTTAGTTTTAATTTGTTATTCCTTTTGTTTATGTGAAACCTTTTGACAAAAATTTGAATTTTTTTGTCTTATCTTTGGCATTTTCACCAAATGATTACAAGTAAAGGAAAAATATGTAGTATGACTAGTATGGGACTTATTCAGCTAAGACTGGGTTCCCATACCTAAATCGATCTAAAAGGATGGATCCATCTCTGAGGGTTTTTTTCGCAAAGTGGCTAATTAGCTGTGTGGCATGCCTACTAAAGCTGCTAAACAATAATTAATTACCCCCAAGCAGCTTCAGTTGGCGTGGCAGACATTTAAACCGCTTATAGTAAGTTGATTGCAATTTAGCGAGAATCCCCTCGGAGATAGATCGATCCACGATTAATACAATAGGATCTGGGAATGGTCCTTAAAGTACATTTCACAAATTTTCAAGGGCTTTTTCCTCATTTTTATTTCAGTATTTTTCCCGAGCAACTAGAGCAAATTGTCGATGTCTTAACAGTAATTTTTTACCTTTTGTAGGGACAATAACCAGTTTAGGCTGTATTTCAGCTACATTTAATTTAGTCCTATCCTTTGTCAAACACAACTAGACCAATATCTTAAAGTCACGATTACCCTGTAGGCTATCCAAGTTATCACTCTAAATATACCCAGAAAATTATGTGTGTGATAACCTTTTTAAAGGGGCTGGTGACAGTGGTGACAGGTTGACAATATTTTCAAGACAGGCCTCAGATACTCTAAAAGATCCTAATCACTATGTCTGCTGACAGTTAAAAATGTATCTCAATTTAAATGTCGAGTATATAATATTTATTTTCCAGTTTGTACGTAATCTAGAAAGTTGAGGTTGTGAAAGCTGCAGTCAAACAGAACTAGTAAGTATAGTAGGATTGCATGAGTACCACTATCTTCTAGATATCATTTTCTAAAAATTACACTAAAAATATTGTACCTTTTTGTACTAGTACCCCAGTAATTAGTCAGAGTGCACACAGTACAAAAAAGATTTTAGATTGTAATTGTAATCAGTTTAGGTCAAGATGTTTTTGATGGGTGAATTCTTTAACATAGTTATAAAACCTGTTTGAAAAAACAGAACAAAAGGCCGAAAAAAAGATGCTTTAAATTTATAGTATATTAATATATTATAGTATTAGTGCTATATTTTGAGGCAAGACATCACAAGTCAGTCGCTTTTATCTAAATGATCCTGAGTGATGTTATGAAAAAAAAGTGAAGGCATTTCTGAAATCTGGTTGACCTTACTTGGTTCTTACTATTTCAGCAGGCCACAGGAAGCCGGACCTAGCTGTTGTCTCACTCACTGCCATGGTGCTAGAGGTAAGTTGCATGCCATCAAAATCAGATGAGCTTTCTGTAGATTCTTGCCTCTATGGGAGTGTTCATGTAAACCTATCGCAACAGATGGATTGATCCAACTCAGCAGGAGATTCTCCCTTAGTACAATCACTGTAATCGGCATAAATGTCCAACACATCTCTTCAGGTTGCTAGGGGGTAATTAACTCATTAACTAGCTGCTCAAGGAAGCGTGTAGAAATTTTATTTACGATTATTATGCATTATGTTTGTACATGTAAGTTACAGGCCTGGAGTCAGCAATTTCAAAGGGGGGGGTGGGGGGGGGGGGTATTTTTCTGAAAATATGGACCTTTTATAATGAGGTGTTCATGTACCTAGATCAATTTTTACCCTGAGCGGACCTTTTGCAAACAAAAAGGACATTTCATCCCCCCCCAATACCCTCTCCCCCCTGGGCATGGGCCTGAGTTATGTAGCTCAGCTTCTACTTGAATGGAAACACGGTCCAAATTGTGTGTCTTGGTGTTAAACCAGTAACACAAAGCTTAACAGGAAATATAATCTGAGATTATCACTATTTATAATCTACCATGATAACTAGGACTGTTATTAAATTGTAATTTCCACTGGACCACAAAGATTTTGACACTTTGCAACTGGTCAGAAAGTTTTGTGCTGTTTGCAAACTTTGGTTCTGTCTGCAAAAGGTAAGTGAAGGGTAACAAAGCTTGAAACACAAAGAGAATTCAACATTTACCATCATATTCAGGCTGCTGCATATTTTTATGGAATTTTGAAGAGTTGAATGACAGCTATAATCTAATTATTGTGCATGCAGGTAGGTTTGGATTTTACTGCAGTTTGATTATTTTATTACCACTTGATTACAGTAGTCTTTCACTATTCATTGTGAAAAATTCCTTGTTTTGACAAAGACTGCTTTTACCCAGCTTGTCTATGCTGGTTGAATTTATTATTTTTTTATGATGAATCTAAACCATTGGCTATTTGGCTTGAATCATTCTCATGTTGATCAACCATTTTTTTTTTAAAGAATTGATATATAATCTTTTGCATCAATATTTTACAAATCATTAGGAATTGTAATTTAGCCATGGAAAGACTTTGGATTATGCTAAAATATGTTTCAAATTGTAAGTGTATAAAAGATAAATATAACTACGTAACCTACAGGTTAATAGACTTGATAGATGTTAGCCATGGCCCTGGTGGCTAGCTTAAAGGGATAACAACTGTTCATTTTGGCCAAAAAATGGATTAAACAACAATTTCCTGTACTTACTTACCAATAGCTAATAAATCCATTCCTACATTTAAAGCGAGTCCCTATTTTCTTCTAAAAGTTTGGTTTTTGTGATAATCTTAAGGGATTATTCCAGAGGGTAGCTATCTATGGAGGTTGCTTGGTCGGATGGCATGCAAAGTTTCCAGAATAATTGCAATAACTGTCGTTTTGGTTGTAAAATATAATTTATTATATTTCAATGAGTTGCGTTTATTGTGAAATATGGATTTCATATGAACAGTTATTATCCCTCTCACCTTGGACCATAGAACTCTCTGTATTCTAGTCTGTAATTAAGTGATGCTCAGGTGGAACACCACTCTTTGTATTCCTCTGATTGCCCACCTAGGTGTTGAATGGTGCATATCCCGCCCATGTTATGTTATGTATTAAAAGCTGTAAAGGTAAGGTCAGGCATGGGGTCCAACCCACTCCAAGTACCCAGCTGTTTCATTGCACCCAACCCAAATTAAAGAAATTTTATCGAATAAAACTTAAACCATGGCTAGCGCATAGAACAAAAGACTCAGCCGTGCTGTATTCGACATACAAGCACGTCATGTACGAGTGCGTTCCACGGTCTGGTGCACTACTAGTGTAGTAGCCAATCAGAGGCCATGGTTTAAGTCAGATACAACACTCGTCGCCCAGTCTCGTGTATTGTCTCGCCTGCGGCTCTCCAATACACTCGTAATATTTCACGTACAGCTCGGCGACTCATATTGTATCTATCACATAAGAATAAAAAGGTAAATTTAAAAAAATTCTCACTACCTTTGGACAAGTATTAGATAGCCATGGGGTGCCTTGTCAGAAGTAAAAGTCACATGAGGTGAGCTGAGGGGTATAGCCCATGAACTCCCAATCAGTCATTTAAAACGGCTTGTGTCCCTCATTTATCATTCATGATACCAGTATTTTAAATTGGTTTTCATCTTTCCATGTAGTGATACGGGTCATCTGGATCACATTGCTGATGTCTTCCTAAGTTGACCTTGTCTTGTAGGGCCATTTTCTGATGACAAGGTACTGGTAGTTGAATTTCTTAGAAAATTAATGTAATGTATCACACAAAGTTATTTGATTTCTTTGAAAACAAGAGACAAATGTCAGTCATGATACATTTCTCTATTAACATGATTTATTAATAAAGACATAACCCTTACTAGTACATACCAACCTTAGGATTTTTCCCAGGTAAACTTCTCTGGAAAGCTGAATAAATAATCAATATTATAAATTATAAATTAGAAATAAGGTATCTATGGGAATGTGGCCTGAAATTAATGTGAACTGTGCAAATTACATCAGATATTATCACTTACCTATTATACCTACACTTACCTTACCTTATATTATTCTTAGTTTGTTTGAAGCAAATATAAACAATATAATTAACATAGTTACACTGTTGGTTATTTAAGACTCCCTGTAGCAGGTAATTAAGAGTGTCTGTGATGACATACCGCTATCACTGGGCAGCCCTGACCTGTCCTGCCCACGCGCTGAGGTAACTCTCAGCTTAACTCGCCTTTCCAGTCTCGTTGTTTAAAAATGGGAACTAAAATTAGAGCAGAGATTATATACTGGTACAGGACACAATATATAAATATAGTAGTAAGGGATATGTTTCAATTATAATGCGATGTAGTTAGGATATACTGCATTAGGAAATATGTTGAAGAAAAAACATCTAAACATAAAAAATGGAGCAAGTTAGAAAAAGTGAAACAAAAAAGGTTAATAATAATGCATAGAAATCGAGCCTTATTTAAACTGCACAGCAAACAATATAATAAGGATGCAGTATATAGCTTAGTATTACATGTAAGCAGCTGGCGGTAGAAGTTCCATGTTTAATGAGGGCGCTGTTTATCTTGGGCCCAGATTAGCAGTGTGTGAGGGTGCATGTCGCAGTGGAGCAGAGACGGCAGCAGGTAAATATTGGTTCAGTTGCAGAAGACGGAGGACTGTATCAAAACATAATGTGAAGCAGATGAAGGTAGATGTTGTGAATTTGTAGATATGGGTTGTTTGTGTGCAAATGCAAGTTTGCATTTTTTATTTGTCAAATTGCTGTTGCAGTGTTTATGTGCTTGTGTGTATGGAGATGAAGTTTGAGAAAAAAAGTGCATAACATCTAAAAGCAATCAGTCAAGATAAAATGCAGGGAGACTTGGTCTGTGCATTCGTTAAACTCAGGGCATTTAATTTCAGCTTATAAGTAAGTGTCGAACGTCAGGTATTTAAACCAGTCACAAGCGTTTGGTTTTGACTGTGTAATAAAGTTAAATGGAGCACAGTGTTTTCCAAAATTGGCTAAGCTTCTAGAAAAAATATAATGGCTTTCAGAATGTGGTACATTGTGTAGTTCATAGACCTATGTATGACAAAATGTGTAATAAATCTTCAGCATATATGCACCACATAGATAAGGCAGCTTAGATCAGTAGCAAAATTTTCTCCAACCAGGCAAGAAATTGCAGTGTTAATCCTAGCAGCCATAGACCAGGTAATCAAGGCACAGGTGCTCTGATGGGTATTACATGGTATTGCATAATTCATGTAAGTGGAGATTGTTCACTGTGGGTTTTATTGTGTTGATAAAGTTTGAAAGTACGTATATAATTTACAATACACAACCAAGGATTTTCATGCAGAGAAGTTAGATTAATGTTTACATTTTGATAGGGATCTTTTCAGAATGTTTTCATAATGATAAAAATCCAGTAACTGTAAACAAATGAACTTACTTTGCTGCTGCTCATAAAATTACAATTAATGACTTACCCAGCAATTCCGTAAACAGAGGCATTTTAATGTTAAATACACACCAACTGATAATATTATGTATACTTCATGAAGCAAAACAGTTGCTGCATAATAATTATCAGATTTCATGAAATACAAACACTTAAATTAATATTTTGACCACTTTTATTATAAACAGGATAATTTTGTTGGCACATACACAATTTACCCCTTTTAACCTTTGTAAATAGCTGCTCTGTATAAACAGTCAGGATCCCCCCCCCCCCGAAGTTAAGTGTTTGTTAACAGTTAAAAAATGAAAGAATTTCTGAGTCAGTCTTGGTAAAAAAGTCTTAAGGTGTTCCAAGTTGTACTATGTGTTTTTTTGTATATGAAGAAGAGGTGTTTTTCTGTAATGTTAGAAAAATAATGCATAAAGAAATTTGAATCAGTCTTGGAAAAAAGTTTTGGGGTGTTTTTTTTTTTAATGAAGATGAGATAATAAAAAATCTTAATAAGAAAAGATGAATACCATTAACAATATAAAAGATTATTTCTGCTGTATGTTAAAGCCTAGATTACATTTGAAATATGATGCCCGTACAGTGCACCATTTTTTGTAGAATTTTTATATGATCTTTTGCAACAATATCTTACAAACCGGATTTAAAGCCATGTAATTGTAGGCAAGTTTACCAAGTAGAAAAAATACAGATCAAAACAGTCTAATCAATTCATCTACATGGACGAATGACTCTGTATCCAGGATAATTTGGAGTGGTTTGATAACCTAGTATATAAAGCCTTTAGGTTATTGTGATACTTCAGTCACTTATAACTTTGAACTATATTTTGGATAAAATGCAACGTGAATTCTCAAAAGTCACTGGTTTTATTAAGTACTGAGAACCAGGCCTCTGTGCTCTCATTTCAAAAAACTCATGGGCATTTTAAAATTAAATGATGGTATCCTGTTGGCACTGTATCTGGAAAATTCATATTTCAAGGTATACAGTCTACATGTGAAAATGCCCCAGTTCGAGTCATATTATTCATATACTGCAAAGCTACTTGTACTTTTTTTAGACCTTTAAAATGAAGAAGAAATGTACAGGAAGACATGATAAGTCAATTATTTAGAATAAAGGAATAAATTAGAAATGGCGTTAAAATTGATTCCATAGGGAAAGGTCAAGCAAATATATTTGAGTAGGAGAAAATTGATTATATTGTAAGAAAATTTTAAATTTGTTAATAATTGCAAAAATCCCAAATAGGATATATACATAACTGAAGGGTCACTGAGGAGCATGATAACTGAAAAAATTAATGGGAAAATGAAATCGATAGCATTTGCGTTAATGTAATCTTGATTAATTCCAAAAGTAATACAGCAACAGTATGGTTGCTAGGTAATAGCATTAATGTAACTGTTTCTTTTTTTCCAGTTGTTTAAGTATGGCTCAACCAAAAGTCAGATAAGTGAAGAACAGATCAAATTGTGAATATAAGGTAAGTTCTGAGTTTGACCCTGTAAGATAAATGCAGATTTATGAAAGTATAAACCAACGTAAATTGCAATTGAAATTATTTATCCACAGGGGCAGATCCAAAATTAAGATATTTTCTGACAGTCTTTCAAATTATCTTTGTTGATCCATCCTCCATTTTGATTGTCTTTTGATAGAAAAAATTAGACATCTGTCAATGTAAACTTAAAATTTCAATCGCCTTGTGGAAGACATAAGAGACGGCCTCCATCCGCCCATGATTCACAATCTCCATCACTAAAAAGGCTGACCTACCTGTGCTTAGTTTTTGTGAATGTCATTGCGGTATAGTGCCATCACAGAGGCTAATGTTACTGTGCTTGTGTAACTTAAATAGCTAGGTGCATTTCTACTCAAGTTGTGACAGTTATAACTTAAAACTAACCATCGCAACTGATCTTGCGATTATGAGTTTTTAATCATGTACTGTATGATACTCAGCAGTGGTTGGGGGTGGGTTACTCTCTACAACAGACTGCCTGGGTGGTGACGTCTCTTTGTGCAGAACATTATTCTTACTGGTAACACATGCCAGTTAATAGCATTTTTTTGTTGTGAATGACTGTTTATTGACAATGAAATGCGACAAAACAAAAAAGGAAGTGTTTGATTTTGAACATAACTGTTTGTTAAACTTTAAATTCAAAGTAACAGCAAAAAAATTTCCAGTGAGATATCAGTTCATCTTGGAATGCCATCATGAGACATCTAGTGGTTGAAATCTATTATCAAATGTTGGTGCATTTTGTTTTTTGATAGAATTTGCACCAAATTTAATTTCTGTACTACGGGAATCCCTTAATTAACCTTCAGAAATAACAGGCTACTAATAATTATGAGTCTATTTTTGTCTGTTACAGTACAGTTAGCAAGAGAGGTTTTAAATATTAATTTATTGTCATGATTGTAATCAGAGGGAATGTGAGTGCCTGGTGTAGTAATGTTATAGTGACTATCTCTGTATACTAAAGTACAGACCTTACATTTCATTACAGGATCAGAGTTCAGCTATTAAATATTAAGAGAGATATCCTTAAATATCTAGAGAAAATCCTCTCTTCTCTTGGAAGAGGGTAGAGCTGGGTAAGGAATCCTTAACAAAAAGTGTGGCTAAAACAAGATGTACCAAATTAAAACGCCACAAATGGACCGTAACTACAACTGTTAAAAGTGTGAAAAACAACCTCACCCTATCTTCCAGGTCAGGCTTAAGTTGCCTTATCTGTCTGTGAAGTTGACAGTGTGGGACTGTCGCTTTCTTTGCCGCTCTGCCCTTGGAGCACTGATCCCACAGATTAAGATAAACTGTCAGGTTTTGCTCTGTCAGATCGATATTAGTTGAGCTTTGCACAACAGTTAAGGATACTGACCTTTTGCAGATCTGTACTGTCTAGTGTAATTTGGCACAAATTTCAATTGATTGTCCACAGCATTATGTTTTATCAGCATATAATTTTTTGAACAGTGACTAACATATTAACAAACTTTCTTTTAAGACAACATTACATACTCGTGTCTTTTCAGGCATTACTGACCCTAAAATGTATAGATGTATCTTACATATATAGCAGTTTTCCTTAAGATTTTATTAAAATTTAAAGTTACCAGTGGTATGCTACCAACAACTATATGCCTAGAGCAATAGCAGCAAATATGGTTATTATTCCTTTTGCAAAATAAGCTATTGAAAAGGAGCCACTTGTGGAGCAGTTTTCACCATTTTTCCCACAGTTGGTGTTGGTTCTAGGTGGTAGTTTAAGATCTCGTAGGAAGACAGTAGTGTTTGTGTCGATACCAGACACTGTCATTGTGTCCATTATGTCCCGATTTGGTTCTGAGGAACTGAAGTTCACTTTAACCTCCGATGTGTAGTTAAGAAACCAAAATAAATTGGTTGGAGAAGCATACAACTTAAACACATCTTTGTCTTCTGTTGGTAAAAGGGGAAAATTTCCCAAACTCCCATACAAAAATTTTAGTACTTTGTCTGTGCTGTTTTCCATTGTACCCATGGCAACTGTTATGTTCCCATAGAAATAGTTGCCAAAAGTTCCTGTGTAGTCCACTAGAGGTCTCTGCTCTGTCAGTCTTTTCAGACTTGAAGTCTGATTGGTAGAAGAGATAATCCAAGGAAAGGGAAAAGTACAAGTAGTGGTTGCATTCAACCAGGGTTCAAGGCCCATCAAGATGTCTGCAATGTATAAACTCATGGCTCTTTGCGGATTTGTCTTCAGGTTTCCAGATGTTGTGGTATATATGGCAATACTTTCAGCTGGAATGGTAGTTATCAGCGATAATTGTCCATACAGAGAGCCAGCATGAGAAATAGTTCTGTAACCTGAAAAAATAAATTGACAACATATATGTTGAATGGTAGGACCTTATGTGTGAATGGAACCCATGTGTGACAGGCAAAGTTAATAATTAAATTTTGCCCACTAAATGATCTTTTCTATATAATTTTTTTAATTTTTGATTTTTTTATAAGGAGGAATCCATTGGTAGGATGTTACCTCTGTAATAGCCAGCATACCACCCCATGGCGTATCTGTCTCGTACATCTGTAAATGGAATTTTGGGTCTGGTATAAAGGTCATCTTCAATGGCCACTTCACCCCAGATGTTCCTTGATGTCTTTGTGTTGTCCAGAGAAACGTTGCTCACAAGCTGAGTGCCGTTTGGTAGGACACCATTGCTGAGGTGAAATGTTAACCACTTTGACATATCGGTGGGTGTGGAACACAAACCACCAGCTCCGTCTACGGCATGCAGTGTACTGGAACAGAAGACATGAATTATATATTTATTATTACAATATAGCTTATTTAATCATTCTTCAGTGGAGGACAGTAGAAACAGAGTGAACAAACTGGCAATGGGTTAGTGAGGTGAAGCCCGCCCCTTTCTTAAGTGAGATGACTAGTTAGTCAAAAATGCATGTCTTTTGGTTTCTTTGGGTTTTTTCCCTGCCTGCTGCTCCCCTGCATCTAACCTCTCTTTAGTTTCATCTCCAATGGTTATGTTACAGACACCCTTTTCCCTTTCCCCTCCCTCTGTCGCAGTGCAGTTGTGCTCTCTCTCTCTCTCTCTCTCTCTCTCTCTCTCTCTCTCTCTCTCTCTCGTTTTTACCTATACAATTGGACATCAACCTCCTTGGGTCCCTCATCAGTCACATAATAAAACTTGGCATAGTCCTTCCCCTCTGGCTTCAGGTCATAGATTTGGGTTGTCCGTTTCATATCCAGGGGGTCCAGGATTTCTTCCTGCAGCAACACTTGGAATGGTTTCCCTCCCAGTGCCTCAGCCACACGGCTAGCTATTCCATACATCCAGTTGTTGTAGATGACCTGGTCGCGGAAGCCGTATGTGGCATTCATGTATTGTATATGTCTTAAAAGTAAAAATGAAAGTGCATTACATGTTGTCTTTGGATAACTGAATTCATATACAGTGTATGTGCAATCACGCCATTCATGTCTTGAAAGTAAATGTCAAAGCACCAAGCTTATATATGCTGTTCCATTTATAGTACAACTGCGCAGCTGATTCAGTGTTTGATGCCTTTCTAATGCAAGATGTAAAATGTAACTCTAACATGTAAAAATTATGTACCATAATCATTGAAAAATATGTCAGTTTTTGATGTCAAATTGAAAAAAAAAAGAACAAATTTGAGTGCTAAGCAGTTTTGATTTTGTACTTATAATTACTATTACTCACCTGAAGAAAGTGTCCCTGGTAAGTCCACCTAGTACCCAGGCAAAGTCGTGTCTGCTCATACCCGTCCGATGAGACACCAAGTCTCGTATGGTGACATGGTATGTGGTGTAGTTGTCACCTAGCAACAGGTCTGGCAAGATGTCCTTCACCTTGGAGTCAAATGTATGGCTGGAGTGGACATTAAGTTGTGGTTAGCATGGGTATCAAGCACATCACTTGTACTCTAGTATTAAGAAGTACATGTAGTACACAATTTACTGGTCTGTGAGATACCAGTACATGAGAACAAGTGTAACTTGAAGAATTGGTTTATTTCATATTTATACATTTAATCTCACTAAATATACATGTAATGGATACAGATACAGATACAGTGGACATTGGGTAATGCTGTAGGACCTTTACTACTTGATAAGAGAAAAGACCTTTTTAAAGGTCCAGTGAGCAAACATGAACAGAGTGTAAAGGGTATGTAAGGTCAGTGGAAAGCATGTGTTGAACACAGTCAATGTTCAAATACAAAAACTTAAATTTATCCCTCCTATCAAGGTATAGTTTTGGTTATATTCATCTTAAGCATCTTATCAAGTTGTCGTTCATTAGCATTGGCCAGGTATATTTTTTCATGTAATTAATTTACTTGCATATATATTTACCTTTTGTTTCGATCTAAGAGTTTTGCAAGTAGAGTTGTTGTGAAAGCCTTGGAGCAAGACGCAATACAGAACTTGGTCTCATCAGTGGCCTTTATCTTCTTCACATAGTCTGCATAACCATACGACTTGGCCAGTACTGTTGTACCATTTTTGACCACGGTAAGGGCGAGGGAGACCACTTCAGACCCATTACAAGCCAGAACCTCTGTTGCATACTTATCTATTAGTTTTGCCAGGTTCTCAAAGCTACCGTTAGTTGGGTCGGTAGTTTGGCAGATACTTTGGTGAACAAGAACCAAATACAACAAGTAGAAACACCAGTACCCCATGTTTACGTTTTACCTGGTGACCTTGATCCCGTAACATTCACCTGGGTAAGGCGCACCTGTGATAAGAGATGGAGTTCGTACCCCACTTGAGTTAGACATTGGTTACACAAGTTTTGACATACAAGAGTCTATTAAAGAACATTAACTAACTATTAATCACTAGAGGGTTTTGCATTAATGTTTTTAGTCCCCTTTTATGTTGATACAGCTTAGAAATCTGATATATGTGAGCACTTGTTTGGAATGACAGGTGAACCCAGCAAAGAAAAGCAGTAATCAGCATAACTTATACCTCATTCACCTCCCCCCCCCCCCCCCCCCCCACCGCCACCACCAGATAAAAAATGTTGAATTTTTCTTTTTTTTTTTTTTTTTTTAATTTTACCTACATGTTAATTTCATTTTTATATGAAGACGAGATATTCCGGGTATGGCCCACTTGAAAACAGAGATGTAATAATATCTCTAACAAATTAAGTTGTTGGGGGGTTTTGCATGACCACCAAACTCAATATTCTATAGTGGGACCGATAGTTTCATCGTGTCTGCAGTTCTGCACAACGTGAATATGTGGATATTCTGAATGTATTTGTGGCTCATTGAAAGTGGAACCTGGAATCACATGTTGCCTGATAACATCAGGTACTGTTTCTATATGAATATCTCTACCAGCATTGTAGCTGCACTTTACTGCTAATTCTAGATAAACAAAGCATGAAAAATTGATAACAGTCTGTTAGAACAATGATATTTTGATATTTTGTTGTCAAAAAATTGAAAGATTGAATATTTGTCGCACGATCATGCATGCATGCATGCACAAACACCTCTGTTATAAGGAATAAAACTCACATGTACACATACTGTAAGTGAAGGCATGTGTGATACCAAGGTCTTAATTATGACAGGGCAATTAGGGATATAAGAATATCAATAAGATATGAAGTAAGAATCACAGTGAAGTATGTAATGGCATTCTAGAGGTGACTGACATGATTAAGAAGTGTTTACATTAAGATTAAGGACCTTATTTATTTATGTGTTGTCTGTTAGATGTCTGAACATTTGGTTTGCAAGCTTAAGGTATGCTGATTTCATTGGAGGACTTTGTGTTTACCTGTGGTGCAGCCTACCTGGGATATAGGTGGTCAATTTAATATGCTAAGACTTCTAACATTTTGCAAACTGCAAAGAGCATTTCAACTATAGATTCTGTAACATCTGAACTTAAGTCTCTTTTTTTCTCTTTTTTTCAACATGCAACATGGACAGGTAGGTTAAACAGAACTGTGCAAGCCTAAAATACTATCCAATGTCTTTTTGTTCATGTTTCCAGGATCTTTTACAAAATCAATTATCATGAAAAGCTGATGTTGTCAGACATATTAAACATTTGTAAGGAAATGTGTTATTTGTAGTAACCTTTTTTTAAATGATTGTCTGTATTTCAGATAGAACCTTGAAGATTATTTAAAACGAAGGAAACCAACTCATCCACAGCATTGAAGATAATTCATTTTCATGAGAGAGGAGTATTAACATTCTTTTATGACCAACCACCAGATGGCAGCAGAGAACAATGTGTTTTCCCTGTAGATGGCAGCATGGTTGTTATTGCAGCTGTAATCCCCAAATGGCATCATAAGTCACAGGGAATTGGGTATCAAAATAACAGCTCAGTGAATAATATATTTACTCCTTAGATGGCAGCAGTGTGAACAGCATTTACTCACCAGATGGCAACACGTACCTTCCTACATTTACACCATAGATGGCAGCATATGGAATTCTGTCACTAGATGGCAGGGTGGCATAGTCTCTCGGGATATTTGTATTATCGCCCAGGAGGAGGTTTGTTTGGTTTTATTCGATAGAAATGTTTTTTTTTTTTTTTATTTTTGAGAAAATGATCAGAAAAGTGTAATGAGATAAAAAAGAGTTTGCAATCCTTTATGTATGTTACATTAAGTGTTGAGGATGTTAAACTTTAGTTTAGGTTCATGGTGCTTATAAAATTGAAATATTTTTTCCATTTACAGCATTTGGTCGTATAAAGCCAAAGAAGCGTTATTGGTATGTTTTTGATGACAGCCAAGGAAAATTGCTGTGCTTTAAAAATGCAAACGAGGCAAAAAAGAGCAAACCCACTGATAGCGTTGATATAAAAGATGCCACCATCTCTCTGAGTTTAGATCAGAATAATCAGTTTATTGTTAGGTATGTTCAGATTTTAGCAAAGACCTTTAAATATGAATTAAGAAGAGACAGTTACTGTGATGTTAAAAGGCTTTTGAATTATAGATATCTTTTTCAACTGTAATCTTCACCTAGAGCTTGCCCAATTGACAGCAACAAATTAAAACTCATTTTAGTAATAGAAGAATGGAGAGTGAGAGCTACTTTCTAAGAGCACATATTCTTATTTTCAAGATTGTGATATTTTAAAATACCATTAAAATTGAAAAAAAAAAAAACTATGAAGATTAGCAATATTTTGTTTATTACGTACATAAATAAATTCTAGTTTGATTTTTCTTTCAGCATTGAGGGCAAAGAGTTCTACCTTACAGCTGACAACCATGAGTCTATGATGATATGGCTGCTGGGTCTTCAGGTGGGCTTTACACTGTCCTGTCACCTTCAATTAAGCTGCTGTAAACTGTCTTTGACCCCGTGACACAATACCTGTAAGGGAATCGGTGGCTATTGTCACTTGATAGTTGGGTTGGGCAGCCCTTTTGTGTCCATGTGACAAAGGAAACAATGGTGCAAGACTTGGTGATGACTATGGTCATTTTGTGATGTGTGATTGTAAAATGTTAAGCACAGTCAAATATTGTCCATCTCCCCTGAAATTAAATGTCTTGAAAGTTATAGTCAGGCTGGAAATAAGATATCTTAATGCTGAGACTTGATGTGGTTAACTGTCCACATGAGGATTGCCACCCAAATTTTAGACCATTATGGAATCTATCTTTCATGGCAGCTTAGGACTCCAATATCATTTACATTCTGTTCCGTTGCTATGAACCCAGTTAGAGGCCACAGCACACTGCTGCCCTCTACATTTTTCATGGCCTTAATGCAGCACAACCAGCATGCACATAACCAGGTGTTATCACAAAAGGCGTCAAACAAAAACTTGAACTGAGTGAAGGTTTTCAGATCTTCTATATTTTTATGTACATCATAGCTAGAGTATTCTGTGATCTTGAAAAAAGTCTTTTTCAGAAATTTCATTGAGTCAAGTCAAAACAATTATAATTTATATATATGATGAAATGCTTCCACTGCAGGGAATGAGTGTAAAGTGTTCACAATCAAGCCTAAACTTTGTATCAGAGATATGTTGTAAAAAAACAATAGAGAGTGCACAAATAAATATTTTCTCTGATCCAGTTAACTTAGAATGCAAAAAGATGCAGAATAATTTTGATGATAGATAAAAAAAAGACCATAGATGGATGCAGGTTTTATATTGGAATATTTAAGCTTTAGGTTTTAAACAAAAGAGCATTTAATGTTACAAAAGAGCAATGTCTCTAGAAACAGACATGGCCTTGGAATAAGTAATTACAAATGAAATGAATTAAAGATGAAAATGGTGTTTTAATGGCTCTGATGAAAGGTAAAGCAAGAAAAGTTAATTATTTGTCAAGGTCGTCTATGCATCAGTGAACACTCGTGACAAGGTTCTGATCATGTGTGACTGAATAGTATCTGGAGCACACAGTAGACCTTTACTGATTCACATCATCCCATACAGGCCTACAAGTATATTGCTAGCAAATGAAGGCCAGCATATTTATGTAGTACAGCCTGAATTAGAGAAAATGGTCTTATCAAGCTGACTTATTTAAGCATACTGTCAATATTGGTCCAGTAACTAGACTAATTATTCAACTGATTTCACCTTGGGGAGGGGGTTGAGGGAAATAATGGAATATAAATATTTTGTATAACCATCAAAATGTTAATATACTATCATGATGGTTGATGTCATCATACGTTTCTGTAACCTGTGTTATTTTAGGCCAAGAGAGACAGTTATGTGAAGAGAGCGCTTCGAGAGTCCAGCTCTGACAGCGTCAGTGATGGGGAAGCATGTGGCAGAGAAAGGGTAAGAAACAAGGTGTGGTATGTATTTTGCAGGGTAAGGATAAGGAACAAGGTGTGGTATGTATTTTGCAGGGTAAGGATAAGGAACAGGGTGTGGTATGCATTTTGCAGGGTAAGGATAAGGAACAGGGTGTGGTATGCATTTTGCAGGGTAAGGATAAGAGACAGGGTGTTGTATGCACTTGGCAGAGTAAGGATAAGGGACAGGGTGTGGTATGTATTTGGCAGGGAAAAGGGAAGTAACTGTGTGCGCTATTTATATAGCAGCTATGAGTTACACATTCTCTGTTATGATGATGTTTCAATATAATAAATGCATAAGTTTCTGTGATGGTTGATATGTCTTCCACCTTGATAAGCAGAAATGATCATGATGGTTTTCTCAACTCCTTAATGTGAACATACTACTTGCTGTGTGGTTTGTTATATGCACAGTCAATCTCTATATACACTACACAATCTAGTGATGTGTCATAATGTTGTGGATATATAGTACCTGGCATAGATATATAATTCATGGTGTTGTTATGTAGTATTACAAGTGCCTGGATGGTGGCAGTGTAAAAAGCTTACGCATAATTGGATATATACCTGGTGTGCTGAATGTACGCCTAAATACGTGTGTTTGGAGTAGAGAGACACATGTTTGTGGGTGCATGTGCATTCTTTGCTTCATTGTCATCCAGATATTCAGACCAGTGTGGGACGCATTGATTACCAAATACAAGAAGTTCTTTAAAACAATCTGGCAATTCAGTCAACAAAAATAGACAGTGGAAGATTTGCAATCGAATTCAATTAGTTAATTGTTGGCGTACTAGTTGAGGTTTTAATTTTTTGTGTTTGGTTTTCTAGAAGACTTCAGCTCGACCAAACTGTTTTTTATGTCGAACCATATCAGCAGCCTTATCAGAAGTTGCAGCTACATGTATACATGTAACGTGCAGCTTGTTTTATACACACTTTATTATTGCAGAGAATGTGCAGCTTATTTTATACACACTTTATTATTGCAGAGAACGTGCAGCTTGTTTTATACACACTTTATTATTGCAGAGTCTCTCAGAAAGCAAGTCTTTGGTGAATGACATGGAGACGACTCACTCCTCTGTTGTGAGGTGTTCCTCCATGAGGGAAAGAAGAGATGTGTTCCGCCTGAGGTTCCAGAGGTTTGGTACCATAGACACAGGATATGGAGAGGAACGCCAGTTTGCAGGTGGGTAAAGGCATACCTTTGTCTCCAAGTAATTTTTGTCACATTGTTTGAGTTTTTACTAGTAGATATCTGACACCTGAGATGACAGAGTTTATGGTAATAACTCAGTCTTTTTTTTTTTTTTTTTGAAAATTGGATATGGATACTGTATTTTTTAAAAGTCATAAATTCTTCAAAGTAGAACATTGCTATTTAGTGGTGGCAAAGATCAAAAAGCAGGGTACTTTATGGCTAAATTATTCTATACAGTAAAACCACCACTAAATTTATGCATATACAATTTGACATCGCATTGACAAACATGTCTCAGGCTAGTGTTTCTAATTTTTTTCATCCCATTTCATAATTTTTATCCTCAAGTGAGTGTTATATGCTAACAAGCACTTCAGATTTTAATACCATTACAGATGAACTATTATAAAGCTGGTATAAGAGAAAAAGCACTCAGATTAGTACCCATATGCTACTATGCATTACTAGGTAATTGCTGAAGCCCTCATCTTCACTTCCTTAGTAATGTTTTAAGATTGGATATGCACTTACAGTGGGCTGCATTTCAATCTACCAGCATAAAACAAGAGAAGATCTATGGTCTCTTTTTGGTCTCTGATGTAGATGTCTCTGTTTACAAGACAGTCTACAGCTGGCTGACATTATGCCTCAACACAGTGTACAACTGAATTATTGCACATGAATATACAAGTTGCAGCATGAAGTTCTATATGTGATTGATTTGTTAAGCTTGAGGAAAATATGCAAAAAAAAAAAAAAAATTAAGCCATGCAGAAATATTTCATGGCCACTCTTCTGAAATTAATTATTACTGTTCAGCTTATAGAAATAATTTTTATTTGTTTCAGTGCCACCATTGTTGTCCCCAGATGCACACAGTTTGACTGCACCATCGTTTCAGCTGACTTCTTCAGCATCGTCTGCTTCTAGAAAATGGAGCAGCGGAGCCAGTGGGGAGAGTGACGATGCTTTTCTGCACACGGAGGATGCTGGGATAGCTAGAGAGGGCAGGCATAGGCAAGGGAGTGAGAGAAGGTATAGGCAGTAGTAAACACTTTGATTTTTGTTGAGTTGTCAAAGTTTTATTTTTTTGCATTATCATTTTTCAATATGGCAACATTTAACAGATAGCATTCTTTGTGTGAAATATTATTTTTAGAATGGATCTGATTTCTGTCTTTTGATATATATTTTTGGACATCTCTAAAAACTGTATTTTGCATACAGGTGCACAGTGTATTTAAAGCTGGCCTGAAAATAAGAGATAAAGATAATATAAAGATTTATTTAGCCAATGTATACATAATTAAGCTGTACATCTGGAATAATTTGCCTTGTAAAACTGAGTTTTATGTTGAATAAACAAAAGTCACAATTGAAAAGGAGTTATATAGTGGTCTGGTCATAAGTTGTCAACATATTTATACACTACCTGATGGAATTAACTCTACCAGTGAATATTTCAGTGCCAGTGGTTCCAGCGACTCTGCCATTGACTCAGACAGAAGAGTGACGGAGCTGGAGAGAGAGCTGATGTAGGTACCTTTATGTCTTTGTGATTCAGTTTAACAACTGGGGTATTGATTTTATTTAACAAAAGAACTGTGAATACTTTATATTGGGTTAATTCATGGAATGAAAACAAGTCTTAACACCATTTTTATATTACAACCTTTGAACATGATTTATATATTTCTGTTTTGCAATTTTTAAATGTTGGAATAATCCTTGCAGTATCTTAAAGTCACAGATTAACAATATGCATTGTATAACAGGAAGGTCAAGGCAGAGCTTGCCTGTTCCTTAAACCAGGAGAGCAAGCTGAGGGAGGCACTGGAGAGGAAAGACGCTGCCAGACTGGAAGTTGTGCAAGAGGTGACTGCTGACAATGAGAAAGGGAAGAGGTAAATCTTTTAGAGGTCAAAAATTTTAATTGTTGTGAGGAAGTAGAAAGGGATACATTGCAGACATTAATTTATAAAAGGAGATACTATTAAGTTGACTGTTAGATTTTATGTTTTCAAAGATGAACAAATAATGGATTTTCCCACCTGTAGAGAGAGGAAAATTCAAATCAGTTTAGAGATATGTTTGCACATAAAATTAAGGCACTTTATATGAACCTGTATTTTTTGAAAAATGGGAAGTCATTATATGGCAATAACTGTACCTTAGAAGGCAGTAAAATATATGAACTGTATTGAATGTTCGAAAAATATAAATCATTGAAAAATTAACCAGACATGTTTTTCTACATATAAGGTTTTATCATACCTGCATCAAACTGCCTGGATCGCATGACTGGCTCTTATCTCTTTTTTTCTGTCATTAAGCAAGAGATATTAAAAAACCCCGTCACACTTCTGAGCTCATACCAAAAGTTGTTAACAGCATGCTTCCTCTTTATCTGCAGTTCTAAGCCTGATGCCAAGCTCCAGGAGAAGACAAGGGTGCTGCAGAACCAGAACCGGTTTCTGAACGAGGAGGTAAAAAAACTGGGGAACCTCAGGCAGCTTGAGAGGGAGAAATTTCAGGACCAGGAGAAGTAAGTGACAAATTGTTCTTAATTTTTTTGTTAAACAGAACACTAGAGAGGGGGGCCTTTCAGGAAAATGGTCTTAAATGAATGGTGGGCAGCATTTGATTTCCAGAAATTTATGGATCAGTAACATATGTTATCACATGGTATGCATTATGTAAAATATCTAAATTTGTCTAAATTTTTTTGTCAATTTATTTTGTAATCTTTATTGTATTTTTTTACATAATTTAATATATTTTCCTTATTTTCTGATCCTTCAGAAAAATCCACTGCCTTGAGGCAGAGATAGACCAATGGAAGAGGGACTATTTGTTTGTGCTCCAGTCTACCATTAGGATGCCTGACGGGGACTTGGTGGAGGAATATGAAGTAAAACTGTATGGAGGAGACAGGGTGAATTAGTTATTATCATTGATAAAAATGATATATTGGAAATCTCTCATATTTTAAGGGGGTCCCATGGGGGGGGGGGTAATGATCACAGTTCACGGGAAATAAAGCCCTTAAATCACAAATCACATCAAGCAAAACTTTAGTCATATCTCATTGAAAATGTGAGTCTTGTGAATTGTAAATCAAGAATCCCCAAGTATAAAGACTTTGTTTTACGAAGGACACAGAATAAAAAGCCACATTTATGAGGCATGGAAATGGGGTGCTTCATGGAACACCCTAAATAATTTCAGCATTCCACACATCTAGGACCCTTTTTAACACTATTTGTGATGTTCAGTGATCACCATTGTGTCAATTTTTTGTTTTATAGATATTTCATTTATATTTTTATCACTCTGTTTTGTTTTTTAACCAGCATCAAGTGAGACTGAGGCAGTTGCTGGATGAGGCACATAAATCTAATCCCAGTCTGCCCTCTTATGACAGGTAGAGTTAGTTATCAAACATTTTATGAAAGTGGCACTTGCTTTCATCTCATAATCTTTTTAGCTTTTTTCCCCTCTCTCTCTATCTCACACATACACTCAAGCATGCACTCAAACACACACACTCACACACACACACGCACGCAGGCCCACACACACATTTCTCAGCCTGGGTCCAGAATGCTTCAGAATGCTTCATATATTAACACAACTTCAATTACAGTGACAGTGGAAGGAGTAGTCTTGCTGTCTATGGTGGGCCCGGCATTGGCACACTGCCCTCTATATTGAATAAAGTGAGACAAAAGTGGCTGCAGTACTGCGGATGGGTTTCTTCAAGATAGATTGGCCCAACTTTGCTGACAGCACTTCTGATATCTTTATAACATTATTAGCTGTAGATAGTTAATCTCCACTAGTTGATCTCCCTCAGTTTATCTCCTACAGCTGTGGATGACACATGTCTCAACTTTTCATAGCTCCCAGGTCCGTATCTCAAGTCAATCCAATTTACACATTTAGTTTTAGGGTTAGCATCTCAATACAGCCCTATAGCACAATGTTAAAAAAACACAACTCTGGGGACTGTATCTCAACAAACCCAATCTAATTAACACAGTTCTTGAGACCTTATCTCAACTAACACAATGTTATCAACACAGCTAACTCTGGGATTGTGTCTCCGCTAACACAATGTAAAAAGCCTTTGCCAAAGCATGTTATCTAACTAGCAGGGTAATTAACACATCTATATAGGCTTAACCTCAACTCAGCTATGGGAATGCTATATAAAATAATACAATGTGATCCACAAACTAAGCTCTGTGATTGTATGCCAACACAATGTTACCCAGTTAACTCTATAACTGTATATCAGCACTAACACAGTGTTATCCACACAATTAACACTGTGATCATACGTGAACTAGCAAACTTTTATCCACACTGTTAACTGTATGTCAACTAACATTGTAATCCCCCTGTAATCCCCCAGGCTCCAAGAAGGCGAGGCCCACATAGACAGCTACGGTTTTAAGCAGAGACCAGAAAACGACAGTCTCATCCAGCACTTTGTGTGCACGCAGCTGTACCAGCACTACTGCCACCAGTTACAGTCTTATGAACAGCACCAGCAGGCCTGGAGAGACTACCTTAAGCTGCACAGACACAGCCTGACCAAAACTGTGAGTGGGACAGTTTGAATGTGGTAGATGTGCTTGGTTGTGTCGAAAAAGCATTGTGTTAGAATTCCATTTGTTGTTGGGATAAGTCTCATCCTTTAACCAGTCATAACATTAAGGTGTATGGCACAATTAAGTTAACTCTGGATTTTTGCAGCTAAGCAATATTTTATTAATTAAACTTTTGTTTGACGCATTAGACAATTGAACAAAATATATCAATCTTTCTTGTAATCTGAATAATTAGTTGTCTCCTGTTAAAATTATTCATAAATGGAAAAATTAAAAACCCTCTGTTAAGCTTAATGTACAAATTTAATTCAGTTTTACTAAATCAAATTGAACAAGGCTGTCAATGATCATTCATATATAGTACATCTATGTGTTTTCAGAAAGAGTTGAAGACCCTGTGTAGGGCAGGTATTCCTCCCCAGCACAGAGCCGAGGTGTGGACTCAGCTAATATATAACCAGGTGCAAGACCTGGTCAAGACCAAGGGACCCCATTATTACCAGAATGTCTGTAATATGATGCCAGATTCTGTGGTCAGTATGAACATGCATGCAAGCACGCACGCATGCACGCACGCACGCACACACACACACACACACACAATTCAGGTATGCCTGCACGTATGCACTGTGCATGGATACAGGAATGAAGTTCATGGCATTGAAAAAGCAAATGATTTTGGATTTGTTTGTAAAGTAAATGGTTAATCATCATAAAATTGTCTTTGTGTAAAATGTAAGAAATCATTGATGTTAGCAGAAAGTAGGAATAGTATGATAAAATATTAGGAGTTAAACAATGTATTGTATTTTGGTATTCCTTGTCAACATGCAGACTTTTGTCATCATTTTTTTTTTGGTTTATATTATATTGAATACTGTCTTAATAGTTCCCTGTTATGTATAGTATGGCCATTGTCATATTTCAGAATGCTAACAGGTACCTGAGACAAATATCTCTGGATTTAATGAGGACAATGCCCAACAACATCCACTTCAGCAGTCCCACATCAGATGGGGTATGTCACTTGCACACCATTCTACATACACTATTTCTTATTTCTGAATATAAGATTAACATGGGTATTATTTTTATTTCCCAATGAGAAAGATGTATTTTTGTGTGTGGTCAACCTTTTAATATCTTTTAATTTATCAGCTTGTATAGAAACCCTTTCAGTAAGTTAATTTTCACCCTGCAAAGTTAGTTTTATTGAAATTAACTGTACAAACAGATTTATCTTTAGAACAAACATCATGTTTTTTGTATGGAAATCAGAAGTAAACCCCATTTTATGTAATATTTTCAGATAAAGAAGATGCGGGAGGTGCTCCAAGCCTTCTGCGTCCACAATCCTCAGCTAGGGTATTGCCAGGGGATGAATTTCATTGTTGGGATGGCTCTTCTGTTTATGGAGGCCGAAGATGCTTTCTGGTACGTTTTAAACAGTTCTGGATAGAAAAATGAACTCTGCATAGTTATTGCCGTTTTTTATCACCTGTTGCAAAGGAAACTTCTTTTATATTGTTGTATGTTATTGTTAACATTGACAGAGAAGCATTTTGTGGAGTTTTAACTTCAGTGAAATATTATATAGTGACAATTATCATAGCACTTTGCCAGGGTGAACAATACCATTCCTTGTATTTATTACTGTGTGGAGTGTGCAAATGTTTGTTTGGAATTGTAGTCCATGATATACCAGTATATGGAAAATGACAATTCTCACTTTGACTAAAATAAAATGGCATAAACTTGAACTCAACATCCTTTCTCAATTCTAGGACCCTGGTGGCCATCACAGAGAAGTACTTCAGTCCAAACTACTTTGACCACAACTTGGTGGGGGCTCAGGCAGACCAGGAGGTGCTGAAGGAGTTCCTGAGAGAGAAGCTACCCCAACTTTGGCAGCACCTGGAGGAGCTGGACATAGAGATCAGTACCGTCACACTCAACTGGTTTCTGCCCATCTTCTTTGACGCTGTGCCCTTTGAGGTATGGTATTATAAACCCATGATTGAAAGCCAAACCCCTACTTCCCTTTATGTTTTCTTTAAAGAGACAGGGTGCCTTTTGAGGTATGGTTTACAGAATATTGAAAACAAATTCCCCACTTCCCTTTCCTTTAAAGAGATAGGTGTTGATTTATTTGAGAAAAAAAGTTGTACAAATTGTTTTCACTCTTTTGATATATGCCCCTTTCCTCTTCAAGACATTTGATCCTTTATTTAAAGGATTTTTAAGTGATAAGGAAGGCGGTGTAGTAGTTTGTGCCTATTGAAGTGACAGTAATATTTTAGAAGTAGCATCCAAGTGGCTGGTTTTACAGGAAGTTAATGAAATGAGAAGACATGTTGTTACTCCGTGAAATATTGGCAGTAAAGACACATTGCCCACATGTGTTCAGATCACAGTTATCATTTCCATCAAAAAAAATATGCCCACTTTCTATATATACATACATTTTATTTAATAGAAATGTAATAAACGGACGGCAGTTGTCTAGTCAATCTTGTTACCATTTACTGATATACTTATATATAGTATTTGTTATTTTCACTTTTCACTTTCACAGTAGTACTTGTTATTTTCACTTTAATTAAAGGATTATGACCTGTGTCATTAGCCCGTGTAAATTATTAGAGGGGTGGTTTACTACACTCACAGCTGCTCCAAAGGTACAACTATCTAACTACAAAGTCACTCATGTACAGAAGTATTGGCAAAAATGTGGCACTTAATTCATTCACACAACAAGATCTAAGCTACAAGACTTTGACAAAATAAAAAGATGCACATAATGCATTATGTAATACACTAAAATGACCTCAACATACAGAATATTGGCAAATTTTGTGGCAGTCTATGCTTCACTTCTTTCAATACAGATCATGGACAAAAAACTCATACTGACAAAATGAAAAATAAAGTTCTGACACAATACCATTATCAACTAACATCACCAGATATTGAGGACCGTAAGGGTCGGACTTTCATGTTCACTCTTTTCACTTCCATCCACTCGTCTCTCTCGTGATTAAACCATACAATCCCTATGCTATATCTCCCGTTAAGGTTGCTATAGTGACAGTGTTTGTACCACCAGCCAGAGGTGTAAAACTTGGCGCAGTGGGTGCTGCTGGCATCATTGTCTCTGTCCAGTGAGCTGAACGCCATGTTATTGGAGTATGACAGCGAGTCTGATGCATTGCCATGGTAACCTCCAACATGGAGGGCATATTTGTTACTCTCGTTGTCAACTTTGAAGTAGTCATATTGGGCATACCAGTAATTACTATATATATCCCACATTTCTATAAGCAAAGTATAATTAGTTTGGGACGTTAAAAAGTGCAAGTTTTCATTTCCAATCCAGAATTCTCCTTGCTCATCCCCAAACCCTGCCTTGTATTCCTTCCATGGCCGACCAAACTCCACAGATCCATCCAGGCGTCTTTGGATGAATGTCCATCCGCCATTTTTGTCCATTTCACAGAATACACGTAGAGATTCACGACTCCTCACAGGTTTGATGAGGTGAATACCCGTCAGCTGGTTTCCATTGTAGTTCTTTTCCTGGCAGTCTAAAAAGACACAAGAAATCTAAATTTAGGGGATATTAACGACTATTGAGATGTTTGTACATGGTTTGCATATACATCATCAAACTGAGTTGTTAGACATGTTAAAACAGAAACATATTCTTTTTTGGCATTAAAATCATTAGAATATTTTGTCAGAACATTTAATGTACTACATGTATTATTATTATTATTATTATTATTATTATTATTATTATTTAGTAACTTACCAGTGGGTAAATCCATAACAAAATTATTGACCTCTTTCTGGACATGTAACAACATAGGAAGCTGACTTGTGATGTTATCTGCTTGGACCACTAATTCATCAATTACAGTGCTCTTCGCAGAGAATTCCTTATACACACGCTGCAGGTTGTTCTGAACACGTTTCACATTGTCTTCAACATCTTCTATTTTGTTATTGGTCTCTGAGAGCTCCCTCTCCAGTTCTATCAGCTTTGACTCCTGCAGCCAGTCCCTATTGGATTTCTGACATGAAATGAGAGACGCGTTGAGAACTTTGACCTCTACATGAGCGAGGCGATCGTGAATTGAGTTGTACTGGTTACGAAGTGTGTGGAAGTCTTCTCCTATCTCAGATATGGCGTTACTGGCCTGACTGTTCATGTATTGCAGCTTGTGTTTTATTTCTTTGAAGTCAAAACCAACAACGTCTATTTGGCTGCGAAGGTAGTTGTATTTCTGTGTGCTCTCGTAATTCATCTCTGTGAAGAGAGTTTTCATGGATTCTCCCTCCTCACTGTTCTGCTGAATGAGTTGGAGGAGATTCTCCAGTTGCTTTTTACTTTCCACGCTAATATTAACAAAGGCTTTCTTATTATATTGCCACTGTTGACTGATATTATTGACTTTTCCCTTCAACTGCTTCAGCTCATCTTGGACAGCTTCCACCTTCTGGTCATTTTCCACACTATTCTTTACATTGGTGAGCTGTAGTGTAACGTTGTTGATCAAGTCCTCTAGTTTTAATAGACTGCTATCTTGTTGCTGTACATGTTTGTGCATTCCTGTAACTTCCTCCTTTATTGTTCTCTCATATTGGGTGAGGTGGTGAATTTTGTTGTCTATTGTATTTTCTTTTTCTTCCAATTTTGACAAAATGGCATCCAGAGGAGAAATGTCTCCTGACCCTTCTTCCTCAGGTGCATACCTCACATTTGCTATCACATTTAACCTATCGCTGCCTGAGAAAGACGGTTTATATACAGAGTAGGGGAATGAAGGGTTGTTGGATGATGACGAAGTTGAAGATGGTAATGTAGTTGATGCTGTTGTTGTTGTTGTAGGTGGCAGTGATGATGAGGTTACAACAGTCGTAGTTTTATCGTCTTCTTTTTCTTCTGTTTCATATATAAAACTTTGCAGTCCAGTCTGAAGCTGTTTAAGGACAGTTTTATCCTTTATAACCCCAGTTCTGAGATCTCTCATGTCTTTCTCCAACAAACTCAACCTTTTATTAATCCTATGTGCAGTTTGGGTGTTGTTGGACTGCACTTCCTGTGCCATGTTGTCAACTCTATCGCGTATCGTTGTCAGGTTTCCAAAGAGGTATGTCTGTTGGTTTTTAAGGTCCATGATTCCCCAGCCCTGGTTGGCCGACTGCTTGGTCAGTTCTTCCAAACTGTCTTTATTCTCCCCGCGAAGGTTCTCCAGAGCGATCACCTTAGTTCTCAACATCACAATCTCTCTTGCCTGAGCAGCCACTGCAGATTCTAGTCCTGCCAGCACTGTCCTGAAACGTGACAGTAATATAAACAAATTTAATATGTAATGAAATTGCTAATTCAAGTGACAATATATGATTGTGAGTGAAAGCCGTCTTGAGTAGCCAAGAAAACTAAATGCATGAAATGGTTGGAATATTTTGAAAAGAAAATTGCCATTAATTATATTGTGACATATTACTAAGACTGACAGTAGAGCATTTAAGCTAACCATTTTTGGACTTTTTTAATTTTGCCTAAAATGCACAGTTTGTAACTTTAAATGTTTATTCAAATTTGAGTGTGTTGGGATATGACTGGCTTCTCTAACGAAATATGTTTATCAGCATTCAAAAGGACAATATAACTAATGTCCTATCCTTTGCTATTTTGACTTTCCTCTGTAAAAAAAACAATGTCAAACAGTTAATGTTGTCATATAAAAAATACTCAATGAAAAAATGTTTTTACAACAAATATCTCTTAAATTCAAACAAAGAGCACCTGGTTTAGTGGCGAAAAATACACACCAAATCCAGTTGGTCACATCACAGGACAAGTGGTATTAATCTTCTTATGAGAACAGAATTGCACTATGATTTGGTTTAAAACTGCTATGATTTAGTGTAAAACTGCCTGGGGCATGTATTTTGCTGTATTTAGAACTGGAAAGCAGCCACACATACTAAACCCCTTTTTCACATCCTGCCTTATGTGACGTGCAGTAAACTTAACTGGACTGGTCTTTTTTTTGAGAGATTGGCAACTTTAAATCGCCTGGCTATTGTATATATAAAAGAGTCACCGAAACAACATATTCTGTTAATGCTCGGTTAATTTGCATTTCATTTTTTTTTTTCTTAAAAGTAGCATTATTTTCCTTTTCTATATCTTTTGTGTAACTTATTTTATGTATTCTCAAATGAAAAAAAAAAATGTTAGGAGTTTCCCTAACATATATATATATATATATATATATATATATATATATATATATATATATATATATATATATATATATATATATATATATATATATATATATTTTTTTTTTAAACTTGGGTTTATACTTTTAAAATTTCATGATTCTTTAGAACATGCACAAGATTTTGAGAAAAGCAGTCAATTTTTGATCGATTGAATGGAAATTAAGCAACATTTTACAAATAATTAGAATAGCCAGGATAGCATAGCTCAGGATTTAAGCTTTTAATCATAAAGGTGAATAGGGAATACTGGGACATGTTTTTATAACTTGAAAATAGGGAAATTGTGAAATTGAAAAAATTCAGAATTTAATTTAATAGAGTATTTCTCACATACAATTGGAGTGACAACACTATTGTTCCCTTTAAACTGGTTAAAAATTAAATTTCTGTCCATAAAGTCATTACATAAGAAGAAAAGTGTGCATGTGTGAAAAATAAATAAAACAATGGAACTTCTTTATTGCTTTATTGAATGAGGTGAGAAAAAATTGGCTGTCGCACTCTGGTTTACAGATACACAAAGCTGACTACTTCAATATGGTCAGTTTTTTAGCAGTGTTACTGTAGCTGGATTAGATTTGAGGGGTCAGTGAACAGTGAAAGTGCTCTGTCGCAGAAGAAAGCACAGCATGGGAGAGAGCCATGCTAATCCACCACCTCATGTCAACCATTAGCAAAAAAGATTTTGAAGAATTTTTTTCTGATACTGACACAAATGGTAATGATGGGAGTTGTGCGAAGTGCTCCCATAAACTATTTATAACACTCGTCTCCATCTCATTTATGTTTGGGTTTGCAGACAATTTTACCTCATTTAAACTAATTTAAATAGGGTATAAAAGTTCAAATTTAAATTGAATTTTCTTCTCTATTGTGCCCCAGTTGGCATTTGAAATACATAAATGTTCATAGCATAATGTCTACAAATATGAGGCATATGTTACAAAGGTCAAACTTTTCTGAAAGAGGTTTTATTTCGTTAATGCTATGGATCCAACGTGCAAGATGATGAAATATAAAATTTAAGTTCTAAAGGATGCAAGTGATATAACTGACCTGCATAGCACAACTAGAAGTTTGTGGAACTTGAAGTATGTGCAATGGTTTATTTGAAGGATTTGTGAAGTTTGGTATGCAAAATAACCTTTGAAGTTTTGTTTTAATGACAGTTACAGCATTAAAAATTACTCCTTTTTTTCTACAATCAATAGTTTTCTGTGTTGATGCTATGTTGATATTGGCCTGTCAATTAGAATGTTGAAACGACATGGCAACTCCAAAAAATAACTCTTTGATGAAAACCTGGTTTTACACTTAACAAGAAAAATATTTACAGATTTTCGTATTTTTTCAGGAAGAACCACACCCATTAAATATTTTCACTTCACCTGTCTTGTTTCCGTACACCTCAGAAGAGATGTAAATTATGGTTTGTAATTAGGTTTGGTTTTTCTAGCCACATGCCATGTTTGTTTGTGGCGACCTCTAGTGGCCCCCCAGCGGGGAGCAATCAGGACCACATGATAGAGAGACCACCAAGTGGAGAAAACTGTTTTCATTCAGTAAATTCTCTAGTCTGTCTGGTGCAGGAGGTTAGTTACAAGCTTCATTTCCTGATGACATTCACCAACAATTATGAAAATATTGGTTTCAGGTTGTTTTAACTAACCACACGGCAAAGACTGTGTATGCGCATGAACGTGTGTATGTTATAATTAACAGCAGAGAAAACTGGAGACGATGAGAGTTAAATTTGTAAATCATTTCCACTAAACACCACAATATTATTTTCCTATCACCCCACTATTAAACAGATGGGCAGCTTTTGATTAAACAAAATAACTTATATACAGGTTTGTGTATACCTAAGGTAGCCATTGCAGCAAACATATAGCCAATAAAATGAGACATAACAAATAAAAGGTGCTGCGTGTGGGCGATAATTATAGCTCAACCACAACTCTGTAGTTCAATAAATCTTTATAGAGAGCAAGTGTAATATTTAATTATGTTTAAACAAGAGCTCTGGTGTTTTCTTTTACTTCTTTGTCTATGTAAGAAATGAAGACATTACAGACAATTTGGTCAAATTTAACAAGTATACTACATGTACAGGTACTTATCGGCATTATATTAAGGGCTACTTGTAGACACAGAATGTTGCCAGAGTGCATTAATCTGTAATTGGAAGTCATATTGTCTATACATTTCAAGGGCAATAGAGCTAACAAAGGGCCCCTCTACAGCATTTCCAGGAGTAATATTCCTCATATTTTCTTAATTTTAGACAGATGTTAACTGGATTAATTCAAGGAACTCAAATTTCATGTTTCACTTCAGATCTAGTCGGGCTTCACAGAGCTGACCACTGCCATATGAATAAAAAATGAGGGCTTTGATGTTGAAATTCAAGATACTATCACTGAAGTGTTTCTCTTTAAAGTTATTTTTTATTCTAGATGTCTAACAATGGTGCACTGTACTTACATGAGTTTTAATGTTACAATGTAGCTAACCAAATTTTGTTTTAGCACCTGGCTATAGCATGCGCTGTCTTGAAATTAGTGAATGAAGACAATACATAACTTTTTCTGTGATATTTCAGGAAAAAATAATTTCTGTTTGGTAATTTTTTGGTCTAAGCAGTATCTTTTAAAAGATTATTTGTATGGTGCTGATGAAAGAAGAGTGAAGCCATTGAAACCCAGCAAGAATCCCTGCTTGATTTCATTCACAGGTCAGATATTGATCAGACATAGAAGCCAGATTTACAAACAAGTCTTCATTTCCCTTAACTGATATAGACAGAGGCAATCTTAGACTGTCTGTAATCTTGCTGACAAACATCTACAAGATGATTGATGAGTCTTCAACAATTGCTGATTTTTTTTAATTTGAATTAAAAATTGATAAATTAAAACCCTTTAAAAGCTTTTGGCCTGGGTCTTATTAAAAGAGTTGTAGATGATAGGTTAAAAGGCATCAAGTGCTTTATACTGTTACTTGGCCTTTTTTGCTATGCATTGTTATGACTATCAATTTAGACTTTGAAATAAGAAGACTATAAACATTTCCAGTTTTGACGAGGGAACAGATAAATATGTGGAAACAGCAACTCTCTATGCTGGAGTTTTCAAAGGATGGGAAGAAGGGCATTATACAACATTTAGATTAAAGAAGGTGTTATTCTTCTGCACAAAATAATTATAGGTGAAATATGAGGTTACTTGATCCAGCATCGTAGCAATGTATGAGTATGATGGAATAGGACATATCAAATGAATTCTCTATCAAGAAAAAAATAATGGAATTATTGCTCATTTAAAATGCTAGCATTATCTTTTGAAGTAACATGGCATCCTGAACAACCTGCAAGTAATTTTATTATGTTGCCTGTAATCTCTATTATATTAAATCACCAACATTCTTTCAAGCACACACACACACACACGTGCACCTATGCACGCACACACACACACACACACACACACACACACACTTCCCCTGTATGCGACAAACATAACTCCCTGTATCCTTGTCATGTGGCAAACAATTGTTTACTCTTCCAAATTCTCAATTTCAATCTCAATTTATTTCTGTTTGCATTTTATTTTGTCTTCGGGGCAAATTCAACAGTCTGTTTTCATGCAGTGTAAGGTTACTAATTCACTAATTCCATTCATTTCCTGTCACTTTCAATGCCACTAAACTTAAATCTAATGAATGGTAACCATTATTGCTGCCAGTAATACATGTCATCATGTAAGTTCACGATGCTATCACACTTGGTTAGTAAATCAGATTCAGTTCCTTCTCACCAACTTTTTTTATACCATTCAAATCTGGGCTATTTGCCTGCAAAGACCATGTATTTTTAAAAATTAAATTTCACTAAACGGATAATAATCTATATCTACATTGATTTAAGTTTTTCTGACAATGTGCTTTGAGCCATGCAATTGAATTTGACAAATAGATACTTTCTCCAGCTATTGCCACAGAATAATCATTTAGACAGTTGGTTTCTGAAACTGGGTATTTGAAGCCACTTTGAGCTTTTGTTTGTCTCTACATTATCATCTCTCCTACACCTATATGTATTTTAGAAGTTGGAGGTTCAAAGTAATTGAATCACACAATGAAAAGTTGTTTGCTGATGAGGGCTTCATGAAACTGTTCCCAGATTACTAAGGAACACCATGACTCTGCTAAATGCCATGTCAAGAAATAAGCTAAGGGAATCCCATTTCCAGTCTAAGATAGCTCTGTTGTAAGCATGCCATCATACCTAGTCAGAACTATCATAAAACATACATCTAAAACATTGATCTACTAGTACATTTCCCCCTGCCAAGACACAATATACACAGATCAACTTGTAGAATTTAAGCCTTCCTGGTTACAGTGACTTAGGGTTATGTCCAGTTTCAAACTTAATAGTGCAATAAATGGTATATTTAGACCCTTAATGTCACTGTTTGACCTGAGTAACCAACATGTTCTAAGTACATGTGGTACATAGAGTTTTGAGTGCTTTTAATTTTTGTTATGATTTTTTTTATCCTGACAATTTTGGACAGAAAATCAGGCCCGTAGCCAGGGGGGTTCGGGGGGTTTGAAAGAACCGCCCCTTTTGCCGGGAAAAGGTCCACTCTGGGTAAAATCAGATCTAGGTACATGAAGTTTTTATGGGAAAAGAACCCCCCTTTTGAAATTGCTGGCTACGGGCCTGAAAATTTAGCTGTAGCAAATAAGATATATATTCACAAAGTGTTAACCTGTTTCTTTACATAAATCTGTTATTCACAGACCCCCTATCTCTCAATCACTCATGCTGTTAAACACGCCTAATGGTTACGCTTCTATATTTGACCAAAGTACAACAACATATTATAAGAACTTGCCACTTGTATTGCCTACAGTGCTATCTTTACAGTGCTACCTCAGATGTTGCCACCTTGTAACGGGGAAATGAGATCTATTATCACAGACCCAATATCAAATGCTGCTCCTCTCAACCCATCCCTTGCTTATGAACCCCGTTTGTCCTCAAAGTGAGCCAAGAGAAAAACCATCCTTACTTGGCAGCACCCCATAACTATACTTATTTCCAAGGTTTGAGAGTCTTTTGCTGAAAATTTTAAGTTGGCTTTTTATCTTCTTTGAAGATCCTTCTAGAATACAGATAAGATTTTAATGCAGAGCCAACCTTTGCAGCCAATTCCAACCCCCTGAACTCCACCCCCCACCACCCCACCCCCACCCCCATTCTTATGGACCTGCAAGAATAAAGGTTTTTACTCGTTGGTTACCGAGGAAAATTGCCAGTAGACCATAAAATCAGGATTGTCTCGGAAAGGGTGCCTGTCATTGAGAAAATCTTACCCCTCTTTCTCCTGGACTGCCTGCATCATCTTCATCTGGCCCAGCAGGTGCTGCAGAACTTTACCCAGATTCCCAGGGTGCATGTACTGGTCATTTTGACCCCTCTCATTATCAGTCTGGTCCGCCAGCAGGTTGATCTGGTCATTCTCTTTGTCTGCTACTGACCGTCCAGAACACAACTTGACAAAAAACAGAAGCAACACGTAGAAAAAGTGAACTTGGAATGGTGCGGAGGGTTTCATAATGGCAGGAATATGGTGTGTGCGTCTGGTAAATGAAATCTTTCTCCTTGTCTCTTTTTCTCTCTCTTGCCACTATCCCCGTCCAGATGAGATCAGTAGAAGTGTCAGCTGTTTCTCTTATTTATGTGTCCAGGCATCAGGCAGGAACTGGCATATATCATTCCACTGAAAAGATACAGATGCTCTTCCCCAATGTTTTCACTCCCTAAACTCCTAAATATAAACTGTTCATAGTTCTATGAAAGTCCCAGGCAACTGTGTTGTGAAAGGTGTCATTTAGGTGATGCAAGGTTCGCTTTTCCTTCAAAATATCTAACCAGGATCTTTTTTATCAAAGGCTCGAGTTAAATGATCATATTACAGTATCATTGAATTTATCCTTTGAAGTTTGCTCAAAAGGTAACCCATGTATTATAAAATGATTTTTTGGGTTCAGCTGCTCATTCTTCCTCCTCTCTCCAACTTCTCAAACACTTCCCACTGAAATTACCTGTACACTGACACAACTTTGCATGGAGTCATTTATCTTGTCCTAGGCGGAATGTATAAGAAAAGAATATCCTCAGTAACTTCTTGGAAAATGGCTACACCTTTCAGTCTTAGACTTAATCTTACTGGTCCCTGACCACTGCCCACTCACTGCCCTCTTACTGCACTGACCGGTCCATCCAGGTATGAGGTCAGAGTACTGTCTTAGTGCACCTGATCAAAGCCATAGGGGCTGCAGCTTTATACCAGACCTGGGCTGGGATAGTCCATTGTGCTGGAGGGGAGGATGGGTTGGCTCATTGCTAACAGGTGTTTTGAGAGGGAAGGGACTAGTGTATTTATCCCTTGTTTATGTTGGCTGAAAAACAAGCAGTAGTTGTGTAAAAATGTGTCATAATGTGCAGTTTTCCAAATTTTTGACCAGAATGAGAAAATGTTCCTATTTTCTGAAAGGAGTGAAAAAACACCCTGCTTGCAAACAGTTGTGATGGATTTATTTGCCCCTAGTGGTAGAAGCCATTCCAGTCCATGATAAATGGCATAGTAGTGGCTTCCTGCTCTTACAGGTCAGAGGTCACCAGGCAGAAATCATTTGGTGAATACTAGTGAAAGGAAAGCCTGTCAAACTGGGATTTTAAAGGGTTGGTTTATTATTGTCAGTAAAAGTTCCCAGGTGAATTTTTGCTTCATTTAATTATATAGATTTTTTTAAGTTGTCACTTTCTTTGAAAATTGAAACCAAGAGGCATGGTTTTCTGTAACAGTTGTATTTGATAGATAAATGATAAATCAATGCAAAAGAAAAAGAGAAAAAGACAGGGTAGGCAAGTTTGAAACAAAATTACTATGTAAAAGTATGTTCCAAAAACAAAACTATTTACTAAAAGTCTGTTTACTATTTGATATTTTTGTATGATAGTGATAAAACAAGCAAACAAATACACTTGATCTGTTTTCACAGATAATAAGTGGAATTCAATTTGGCACTTTTTATTATTAGATTAAAAAAACAAAAAGTGTAATGATGGTTCACTTGGACAGACTATATCAAACATAAGTGATGTTTCACAATTTGTTTTCTGTAACTTTGAACTTGATCAATACTTGGATGCAACTGAACTCCCTTTCATTGTAATATTTTGCAGTTTAATATTGCACATATGAAATTACAGATATTTTTTTAAATACATCATAGTGAATGCTTCATGTGGAATATATAAATCATACTTTTTGTCGTTGTTGGTCATATTCTATATTGTTTATATTCTGTGTGACATTCGGCCACACTAAATCACAGAGGGAAACAAGTAACATGTGCTTCTTATCACAACCGTTCACAGACTCGGGAGGTGCGCGATCTTTAAAATTATTTCAAATTCAAGAAGTTGGCAGAGATTTGATTTGTAGTTAAGAGGTTCTGTGAAAGTATGTGGGGATTGGTTTGTGCTGTGATTTGATTTGTAATACCTGACCTCATACCTGGCAGAAACCAAGGGGCCAAGACTTTGTTTAAAGATTTGTCAGTTATTATAAAGACAAAGAGGTGTTAACAGCCAATATATAGTTAATACTGGTAATAAGATGAGAGATCATCTAGGTATATTTTCAGTTACAGCCAATCTACTACCTGTGTTCTTTACTGTCCATTACACCTGCACTGGTCACTGCAGATGGATAGAGTTTTTGTCTATCTGTTTTGTTGGTCTTTTGAATATGTTTTTTTTTTCAAGTTATTAAAAAAATTTCAAAGATCATTTTCTGATGGACTGCTGTGTGAAATGATAATTTGGTATTTTTGCTTTGACATTGCTGGCCTGTTATAATTGTCTGATCTTCCCTTTGTTTGCAACTCCCTGAATCCATATCTACAGGTCACTTAATTTACACTCCATGGCTTCTTAGGCATGGGCTGCCTAATCTGCTGTTGGTGGGTGGGTGGGGTTGGGGGACAGTTGTAGCTTCTTGTGGTAATTTATGCTGTGAAAGTGGTTTAAGATTTTATCAGTCTGAATCGATTCGCTAGAATAAAAAGATCACGAGTTTCATTTACATGGGTGTTTTGTGATTTCAAATGAATTTTTTTTTTCAGTATAACCAGACCAACAGTTCGGCATTTGCCTATTTAATTCTAAAATAGTGAAATGATTTTTTTACATTTGGATAAGAGAACAGAGTGTAGAACATGTTCTATCCTGTCTCTTCACCACTTGATTTTATTTAGGTTTGGATCGAGTAACTGTGAGCATGAAAACTGTTGTGTAGGGCAGATCTCTATT
The DNA here is from genome assembly GCF_001039355.2 of Lingula anatina. The sequence continues at coordinate 1,246,644 of NW_019773958.1, forward strand.
TATTCACGTAGCAGGCAGAATAAGAACCTCTTGGGAGGTGTGAGGTTAGATAAATTTCCCAACTGTTGCCTAACTCATGGTGCTTGTCCAAACATTGACTTTGTGTTTGTTTTGTATTGTTTTGGGGTGGGCTTCCAGAAATTATTGAAGTAGGAACTCCACTCACTTGGTTGTGATGATTTTAACAATGACCCAAGATAACACAATTGAAATCTTGTTTTCAGGAAGAAATTAAGGTCTCTTTGCTACTCAACGATGATGCCAAATTCACCAAAAGTTGATGTCATTCTTAAGGATATTTTGTCTTATGACATATTGTAAAAGCAGCATGCATGGCAACATGTCACCAAAGTGTCAGATATAGTTGTATTTTTTAACATTTAAATATTTTATTTCTGGTTAATGTTTTCAATATATGACCCACCACCTCCCATCCCATCAACCAGATGAAAGACAAAACTTTGAAAGCACTTTTTTTCTATCTATCCCTTACAGAAAGGAAATACTTGATATTAATATGCAATGGATGAAATGGCTATTAAGAGACCCGTTCATTTAAATACAACAAGGGGTCAGTGTTTTGGGGCTTTCAACCTTTGCCAATGAAATGTTGTACAATGTCATGTGGTTAAATGTATGTAAACAGAGGCCAATTTTTTAAGCCAAATTGAAGTCAAGGTTTTGGCAAAAGTTTAAATCAACAAATGCCAAACAGCATAAGGATTTGCTTCCCTTTTTTCCTCTGAGGTAATGCCTTATCTGTGTTGCAGAACATTACTATGAATTTGTAGATCTTGTTAAAGATTTGTTGTAGTAGCCCTGAGTGGTGGTCAAGAAAAGGTGAAAGCATCAGTGGGAAATTGACTTTTTCTCCCAACAACATAACCACTTAAGGCTATTAAATGCTTGTTTAGGGTTTCAGTGTACCGTCATGTACTGTGTGAAGTGCAGTGTGGGATCTGGCAGGGATAGCTTTTTGGTCATTTTATATATGGACATTTATATAAAAATATATTTAAAGATCTATAAAGTTGTATTAGAACACGTAGAAGACACTATATTTTTGTTATAATCAATGTCCATACTTCTACTACTGATCATGGGTATAACAGATCAATTCTGTAAGGTTTTGATATTTACTCAAAGTTTTTCCTTAAAAATATATATGTTATTATTTTGTGATATGATAGCAATATTTGAAAAATGAAAGCCATTAAAATGTTTCTGTATTATTTTGTAGACTCTGCTGAGAATCTGGGATTGCTTTCTTCTGGAAGGACCCAAGGTGTTGTTCCGTTTTGCACTTGCCATTCTTAAAATTCACGAGTCTTCAGTTGTGCAAAAAACTGAGACCATCTCCATCATGAGACACTTGAAAGCCTGTGCCAAGTTGACCTTTGACATTGAAGGGCTAGTCAAGGTGAAGATATATTTTATATGGAAATTGATTTTGATTGCTAATGCACTGTAGGTGCCAGCTTGGACCTTAACACTTTCTCGAAGGTCGACAGCACCTGATGGTGGGACTCTTCATAAGATGTTGTTTCTCCAGGCCACACTTTTCTACATGGGATTCCATGTAGAATTAAATCAATTTATAATGACAAATCTGGGAATCACCACAGGTGTATATTTCACTGAGAAAAAAAAAATTGAATATTTTGCTGAGCATGGAATACCCTGCATTAGGCTAACTGTGGAAGCATTAGGCATCATAATGCAGCATATTACTATTTAAGATGGCCGTTTCTGTAATTATAATAGAACCTAAGAAATTCAGGAAGCATCTTGACACATTTTCTTAAAGATTTTAAATTAAAATGTTCCTGTAATATCTTCAGACTGCATTTGAGGACCTAAATCCATTTCCTCGAAGGAAAGACATCACATCCAAGCAGGCGTACTATGTGAACATATTGAAGGAGAAGGTGAAGAAGAGAGAGAAGCAACAGCGGGCATTCCTGGAGAGAGAAAGAATGGTAAGAACTACAAGTTGTAAAAACCAAGAAATCGGGAGATTGAAAACATACTAAATTGATAAAAATCTACAATGATAATAATAATAATGATAATTATAGTTTGATTAGTAAAATGGCAACCCGATGGTTGAAATTCTACAATGTTAAAAAAAAAATATTTGTACTTATTAGGTAAAATTAGGTAAGATCATAAATATCAAAACTAAATTGCTTCTAATACACTTAAAAATAGACTGAGGAGTAAACTGTCACATCCTATGCTGATTGTTTATTTATTTTAACATTGGCCCAAGATAACATATTGAAATCTTGTTTTCAGGAGGAAATTAAGGTCTGATTTATTGAAAATAAATGTAATCTACCTTCTATTTTGATAGATTTTATTAATTTTACTCCTTCAGTTTGAAGATCTGGACCTATACTCTTCAGGGAAGAGAGCCCTCATAGAATGTGCTGTACATTTCCAGGAAGGTGAGTGGATTGCAATCGTCTTAGTATTAACAGGGCCAGATTAAGGCCGCATTCACAACCTAAGTTGATCCCCAGACTAACAAGGTCAACAGATCAATTATAGCTGACCACTTGAAAGCTTCTCATGAAATCCCCGCAGGGAATCTATTCAGTGTATGTTAGGGGATAATGCAGCTAGGTTTCAAGGGGGTCAGCCATGTTTGATCCACGGATCTGTTTGACCTCTGAGCAACTTCTGAATGCTCGTCATCCAGATTGACTACTAGCCCTTGTGCAGTCTGAAGTTCGTTTTGCTGTCTATTTAGCATTGTAATTTTTTCAAGGGACATTTCGACTGTCTTTGTAGAAACAAAGGGACCAGCCTTATCTGTCCCTACAAGTCCTACCAAACTGGACAATGTGATCTTTTTTTCATGACATAGTTTAATAAAAGATTCTCAAATAATAGTAACTATGTAGGTTATTAGTCCAGCCGTATTTAACATAATTTAAGTGTTTTAAATCTTTTACTTGACTTAAAGTTTAGTCTTATTTTTATAATTTACGATGTTGCATCTCTCTCATAGACTTAAGCCTGTCTTTTGAATTAACAGGTAAAATTATTCTAAGACTCTGCCATTATAGGATTGACAACTTTTTAAGATTAAAAGGGCAAAAAGTGCTCCCTGTTATGTATATATTTTATTGCATTAAATGAACACATTTAACTTAATACCTTTTTTGTACAGTACTCAAGAAAAAAAATTGGATTAATATGCATTCAACATGGCAGGTTTGCGAAGAAATAATTGACCCAAACTCTGACAACAATAGCAGGCACGTACTGAGTAAACATTAAAACTCCCAATTAAAACTGTTTTAAGTTGGACTGACGTAACCTTTTACAGCTGATGAAATTGTTGAAGAAAAACATCAAAGTCGAGAACACTGCTTGCAAAGTGCATCAGACAGCATAAGGTTAGCATTCTGCCCTGAAAAGTGGCTGGCAAGTTAGTAACAGGCATTTAATTTGTTGTAAGCTTGCAGAAACAGCCTTCAAAAGAACAGCATATCAAAGCAGGCATGCCGGCCAGACTTCTGTCTGTTTACTTAATGCAGATGGCCGCCAGTTGTACTACACGTGGCCATTGGCAGGGGGATTAGGGAGAAGAGGGGTTACAAAAGTACTGCCCCATTGACTGGAAAAGGTCTTCTGTGAATCACAATTTCATTCTAGGTTTTATGCCATTTCTCAAGTTGGGTGAACAACAGAGATTAAAATGCCCAAATTTTTAAGCCTTCCAAAAATTTTGGCCTGTTAATAAACTTAGATAAATCAATGTGATGAAAGTTAAATAATAACAAAAAATGGTGGGTATGAAAACAGGAGGAAGTATAAGGAAAATATATCTAAAATATTTAAGACCACTGTAAAAGCCTTCAGAAAAATTCAATGATTGTAATAAAAGATTTTTTTATTGTTGCTTATAATAACAAATATAAGAAAATATAAATTCCTTTAAAGGTGGTACAATAACAAACTTTTTTCCTTACTTGTTTCATCCAATTTATAACAAACAATTTGCACATTGCATATTTTGTCTTTACGATAACCATGTCATTGACAACTGCTGTCCTTGTTACAGGGAAGTTGTGGGTTTTCCATGGCAACCAGCTATCATCCAGGGTCGCAGAGGTCAGATGTCACAAAGGTTTTATGTATGACATAAACATAGAGGTAAGACTTTAGTGAGTAGGTACAATATTTTTATCAGCTCTGTACAATTTATTTCATTAGCTTACTTCCCTTACAGTATTTACTTTCTCTGTTTTCTTCTATATGCAGTTGTCAAATTTAACCCTATTTCTGTTGCAACATTTTTGACATTATTTCATCTTACCTCTTCCAGTTTGACACTCGAGTCCTGTGTGCGTGTGCCCTCAGCCCCGAGGTTGTATTGGTGGGAACTCTCAGCCAATCACTGTTTGCCTACTGTACAAGGTCAAGGTAATTTGTAGCGCAAGGCCAATGTTATATGTGGTTGATGTTCATGAAAGTAGTCTCTATCGTTTGGTATTTATACATACGTAATATACATCCTAGAACTTTTTCATAAATATTTTTGTACGATACATTTTTTCTGTGTGTGTGTTTTATGACAATGGTTTGGGAATAAATGATTTGAGGCAATTAAAATTTGTTTATGCATATAATACCCATAATACCCATATAATACATAATATTGGATGTCAACGTCTTGCTTCAGAGTACAGCTATGGCATGTGCGCCTTAATGACGCCATCTTTGCACTGAGAGTGATGGATGAACAGGACAGACAGAAGAAGATCTTTGCAGCTCTGGCGGACGGTACAGTGGCAGTGCTGGAGGTCAGAGACACCTATAGTAAAATTCATCTTGTAACAGTGTATTTTTCACATTTTATCAGAGAGGTGGCTGCATTTCAGATAACGTTTCTGTGAGTTATGAAAATATGAAAAAGTGAAGTGTTTGAAATTTGTGATGAATAAGCTTAATGTGAATCCAATGTGAAGATTTATATAACATTTGGTCTTGTTTTCTTTCAGAAACTGTCCTCTTCAGACAGTGCCCAGTATGAAGTATTCTACATTCCCGTTGGTCAGGGGCCTGTGACCTCCATGCTGCTGATAGACAAACAGTTATGGTGTGCAACAGGGAACATGGTCCATATATTACATGCTGTGTAAGTATATTAAATCAGTAATGGGATTTTTTTCTGACTCTCCACATATTTCTGACTTTTGGGAGCCAAATTTTCTGACTTTTTCATTCTCATCCCTGTACAATAAGCTGTCCATTCTTCGCTGATTACACCATCTTAAAAAACACACATTTGATCATTTTCTGTGTGTTGAATTTAAAGTGTTTTTAAGTGAACATGTTGTCAATAGATCTATGAATTTTGAGGACTATTATGTGAGCAATCTGAATACACTCTTTGGTAGAGTGAGTGCATTATTAGAAAACTGATAATTAATAGAATTGATGCAATGAAAAGGTAGTGTCATATATTTAGCCTTATGATGAAGAATTCATGATAAATTATACTGTAAGTTGTTTACTTTGTTTTTTCTCTTCACAGTACTCTGGACCCCATGGACAACTTTGTGGTGTCCACCAACCCCTATGACCACATTCTGACCCTCGCCATGAGCCAGTATGGGGTCTGGATTGCAATCAAGGGGTCGTCCATCATTGAACTCTGGGACAACAGACTGCTCACATGCATGATGTTCTTTGATGTGAAGGATAATAGATACCCAAACCTGAGGAAGGTAGGTGGGGTCTGCTTTATTACACCAGTGATGATAACCACAACTCAACATATCTGTTGTATCATTAACAGTGTTAGATTAGGCTTGTACTGGTTAACAGGTGAATGCCTGACATTGTGTTAGAGAAGCTGTGATTGTGTTATGTTGATTGTGGGCAATATCTGTTTTCGAGTCCAGAAACAGATGTGGACACAATCGTGTACAGAAATAATACATGCAAATGTACATTTAGTGTGTGCAAATGTGCATACAAAGTAACAAACACGGGCCTGACATTTTAACTCTCATTTTTTTTCCATTCTGAAAAACTGTTAATAGGGTTATAAAATATCTTGATAATGATTTAATAAAAGGCTTTAAAACAAAGATATAAGCTCTCTTGTTAAGACAATTGAACAGTGATCACGTTTTCCCCACAGGAGGATTGTTGTTACTTCAATGGGTCCCGTATCACAGCAGTCCTGCCCATAGATCATGCAGTGTGGATAGGGACAGGAGACGGGAACTTGTTGCTCTATGATGTCATAGACAAGGAAGGTGTCTTTCACAGCAAGGCAGCGACCCCTCACAGTGACAGCAACCTCAGCTCTCCATACTACACCAGCTGTGGTCAAGTGGTCAAGTAAGTCCACTTTTGCTGAGATTGTTAACGATTATCAGTTTCGTCTGTTAAATTTGCAGTGCTGAATTGGGATCACTTCCGATTCTGATTGTAATCCACTTTCACAGATTTCAGAATTAAACAGAGATAAGAATACTCAGGTTGTCAATATGTTACAACTAGTTGGATAATGTGAATTTTTCAGAATATTTTTATCTTAAATCTGCAATAGCTGTTGTAAGTAAAAATGTTACTCCTACAGTTACCGTATCACATTCATGTGTTGCACATAAAAAGTGAGAGGAGAGTGATTCAATTTTCAGCATTAAGTTTGCAAGTACAAGTAGTCCAGGTCAACTAATCACAAAAAGATTGATAAGAAGACATTAAGAAGTCTTGATATTCATATCTCATTAAACTTTACATTTGTTTTCCATGTGACTTCCAGGGACCTGAGAACTCTGCACCAGGTGGGGCACAAAGTGGAGGAACTGTACTACCAGAGGCTGGAGGAACAGAAAAGTAACAGACTCAGTCCTCGCTGCTCATTGGGCAGTGGAGTTGGTGGGTGATATTTGTGGAAAATTGGGGGGAAAATCTTGATTTTGTAGACAGGAATTATATTGGAACGAATGACTTCAGATGTACTAAATGACAGTCATCTTTCTGACAAGAATGGTAGATATTTTAATGGAATTAAAAAATTATGATAGACATTTTAATTGAATGAAAAAATTATATTTAAAATAATCCCATGCCCTTTATTATTTCACTATTATGAAGTGATTTCTGGAAAAAAAATGATTGTCTTTATGATCTTTCTGCCATTAAAAGAATATAAATCATTTATTCCAGAAAACTCCAGATTTCTCCAGCAGGGGGCGCCAACCAGGCAGGCCATCAGCGACTCTGCACTGGACCAGTCTTCTAGAATGCGAAAGATCTCCCGTGACAGTGGCGTTACTGTTATCTGGAACAATCCAGCTTTCTGTGACAAGGACATGGAGGAAAACCTCACACCTAAACTGTGCAGCTCAAGTGAAAACAGGCTGGAACATTTCACATTTGATCTATCAGAATTTAATGGGCAGAAATTTGATAAGGTCAGAGAAAATGAGATGTCTTATTTATCTGGGTTGAAAAAATTAAAACAAGATGGTGAAAATGACAATGTCAAAGATGGTAGTAATGAATATAATTCAGATAGTGACAGGGTTAGTCATCATATCAATGGTGAATGGCAGTTGTCACCAAAAACATATAAGAATGACATGTCTCACAGCGGTGTCAGTAAGAGCAAAGAAGACAAAAACAACGACTGTACAAAGTTTGTACATGATGCTTCCAATGGAAGCAGTGTCAGTAGGCAGCAGAATGGTGCTAATTGCAACAGTGGTGCTAGTGAGGAGGTTGATACAGAAGAAGGTCAGGCAGCAGGATACTTGTCTCACAGCCAGAAGGCAACAAACACATGTGCAAGTGAACAGGAGCTGGAGGATGTGGAGGGGAGAGTTAAAGATGAACAAGCCGAAGATTTTCAAGGTGAATCAGATTTCAGTTGTGTAAATTTGGAGAAAGATGCTGAGAGGTTCCAAATGGAGGCATGTGCAATAAAGCAGGAGAGTTGTCATGGGTTGGAAAAAAGTTCATGTAGTACTGCTGAAGAAGGCATACAGGCAGCTTATCATATGGAGAAATATGAAGAAAAGCAAGGTGTCATGATTTCAGATTCAGACTTTGACACAGGAAATGAAGAAATACATGAAAATCAAATGTTATCTAAACTTGATCATTCCGCCAGGCAATCAATAATAAATGATAACAAAAATCAGGAATCTCAGTCACAAGCTGAAGAGACACACCAACCTTCTCTAAAAGAAATAATTCTTGAAGCCATAAGGCAACATGAGCGGTGTGAGAATCTGCTATGGTCAGAGCACTGTTCTCTTACAACTTCATCAGTGCCTGTGCATTCTTTTCAAACAGAAGAATCACTGATTAGGAAGCATAGTGATAACCTTGACCATCCAGGTCAAGGTCAAAGCAGTGCTGGTAACAGTTCAGAAAGCACTGATCCTAATTCATCTGAAACTGTAGTTCCTGCCTTTTATTCTAGGAGTCTTAAAAAGAAAAGCACAGGAGTGGAAAATGTTGTGGATGTAGTGATCAGTGAAAGTATTGATCTGCATAATGGTTGCTATAGAGATACTGACCCTAAGCCAGATGAGAAGTCAAGGTCAAGTAGTGAAGTGACTGACATTGACCTTGATGGGTCAGCACAAAGGTCAAGGACAGACAGTGACCTCACAGACCTCGAAGCTAGGATTGAGTCTCAAAAACTTTTGAAGAAACCCAGTTTACAATGGGACCACAATATTGGTGATGAGGAAGGATTCATCAGTATGGAAACTGCAACAGACAATGAGACATCTTTCACAGACTTTGCAACTAAAGAAGAGAAATTTGACAATGGCCTCATTTTATTTGAGGTTGGCGAGGGAGGAGAAGAGCAAGCAGAAGATAGTTCCAGTGGCGTTATAATCAATGTCGAGGATTTCGACAACCTTCCAGTGACTCATAACCACACTTTGACCCATACTTCAAGTTCTCCGGCCATTCTGTCTACAAACTCTATTCTACAGCAAGATGGCGACTCGCCCCTGGAGAAAAGAGACCTGCCTATCAGCCCCCAGGCTTCCAGGAGGACTGTCAGTTCCAATGGCAGACAAATTGGGATGAATGGCAACATGCTTGGTTGTCACTCCAGGCAAATGAGTCTGGACACCAATGCTAGCTCTGTGTTCTGGTCAAGCGAAGAGGAAAGAGGGTCAACTGGTCAGTACTTTAATTAATTTAATGAGCTTGGGGTCTACAGGGTATCAAAACATATTTTGTTTGGAAGTATGTTTATTTTATCTTTGCATAATGGTGCAAGATCGTAAGTGCAGTGTATGAAAATTTGTAACAACTGTCATGGAATGATGACACTACTGTCACTTTTATCTTTAGAATAAGTACTACAATTAGTATATTTAGATTGGGGTAGACACCAATTTGAAAATAAGTATAGTTTTTAACTGTGATTAAAACAAAAGCCAGTGGAATAAATAATAACCTGTCAATTATTTTCCCTCGCTAGGCTCACTGAAGGAAGGTGAGGACACAGATGGTGTCGTAAGGCGTAGCAGCGTCTCAGGGTTCTCCAGGCGTCTCAGCTCTATCAGCGTCGCATCTGCTTACTCCACCATCAGCACCAATGAGGTCCCATACCTGTTTGACCTTTCTCTGCAGGCCAGGGTCAAGGTCGCAGATAAACCAATCAGGGCAGTTCTGTGGACAAGGTACATAAAATTATAAAACTCTTGGTTGATACTAACATCTAGAATCCTTGCAGGGTCTATGAATATTTTAGCTTAAGATGATGCATATGATAGAATTGCTTTAAATCAAAATTTGTTTAAGTTTCTTTTTCACTCCAATCCCTCTTGTAATTTCAGATGTAGTGGTGAGCCTGTCATTGTCAGCTGTGCTGGTTGCTATGGTGATGATGAATCTGTCCTCAAATGGACCAAAGAAGAGGGTGAGGTGAGTCGGCATGTATTTGGAGTTAACTCTGGAAGCACTTGGTCAGCTTGTACTGGGTATATGGTAAATGCCATGGCTGATTTAATCTCCCATTGCTGATAAAAACAAGTGGAATTTTGACTTAATATCATCCACACACTAATAACTTTCTATACCAGTGCCCTCTTTCCAAATATCGGAGAAAATGTTTTGTCCTTGATTTTTGATTGGATTATATTTTGTTTCTTTTGAATATATTTTTTCAATTAAAAAAAAAGCGTTATTGAAAATTTTTACCAGTTAGTTCTGTGTCCATGTTAGTGCTTCATAAACAAATTCATTATTCGTCATAATTACCTGTATTTCCAGAAAATGTGGACCAACGAGCCCTTCATGGAGATCTGCCCCATTACTTCCTCCCCGAAACGCCCCGTGTACATGTTCAACAAACCTTTCTCGCCAAAGAACAGCATAAGGAGCGAGAGTGATTTGTCATCCTATGAGATCATCCAGCTGGGAAGTAGCCCAGAGAAACATGTCAGCTTTCACCCACAAGAGAAATCGGCAGATCACCAGTTTTATTAAATTATTTCTCAGTCAACCACTGGATAATTTCATCTTTTGTAAATTACCCAGGCATTTTGTCAATTGTCAATCAAGAAACAATCATTGTTATTAAAAAAAAGTATTGCCAATATATATATATATATATATAGGATCGCCTTCCCTTGGAGCCAAAATCTAGTCCTTCAAACCCAAAATGATTTCAAATTGGATTGCATTTTAGATTTTATACCTTATAACATTGTTGATGATATAATGTACCTTTATGTCAACTAACATGTTAGAATATGAATTAAAGTTGCGGTTGTGGATGACCCTGTCATTATGATTTAGTGTCTAAGTTAATTAAAATTTCAATTAAGTATTAACATTTGGATTTAGCAGTGCGTGGATGACACTGTTATTAAGATTTAGTGTTTGAAGTTATTAAAAATTTTAATTAGGTATTAATATTTGGATTCATCAGTACATCATGTGCACTGACTTGTAACATATATGTGTACTTATGTAGTATGCTTACATAATGCCTATGATTATAATATTTGTTAAATGTTGACTTGTTTTATGAACATGTGTATATATGCATATGTCTACACATCAAATATTTCATGATGGTTACTTACAATTGAATCTTTTTCATTAATTTTTTTTAATTTAGATATATGAAAATGGACCATATGATTTTTGTAATGCCCTCTTTTACATAATCTTTGTAAAATCAACATCTATTATCTTTCTGGACATCAGTTTCATAAGAAGTTGTTGAGTGAATCATAGTTAAAGAGGGTGTAATTAATACAGTCATATAACTCTTAATTGAGGAACCAGATCATACAGGCTTTTTATAGTACTTAAACAGAGTGATTTATTTTTATAAACATGCATATGAACAGAGTATTAAATGACATGGACCAACCGAGAAGATAAAGCTTGATTTATTTTCATGTCTGCTGCTTGGGCATTGGAATGCAACTCGTTTTATACAGACACAAATCTCAAACAGGCACATGCAGAATTAAACGTGTAAAATTTGCAGTCCCAAGTGAGAAGAAATCTCCAACATATGGATGGAGGGATTACGTGGTATAAAAACTACATGTCAAAGAAAGCTTAACAGAAAATAACTCAAGATTTTGTGCTTCAAAATTGGTGAGAAATTGATGGTAAAGAATAAAGCATGCTTCTTATCATGGCTTACATAGAGCATTAATAATTAATTTTTTGTTATCTTATTAAAAGAGCAATATATTATTCTGTGATAATATAATCAGAAGTATGATTATTTTAGATTCAGAATTGTGCTTAAGTATATTTTGCTTACATATTTGTTGATATATACATGTATATATATATACACACATTGCTGATGTTTTTGTTGTTGTATATATTTAATGTTTTGCCTTAAAAATAATTAACATTCATGTACATAATTTTTTGTCAGCGGTGATGGTGGGTTTTATTGAAAAGTTGTTTGTTAAATATTGCCTAAAAAAGTCAACAAAGAAACGGTGCTGATAGTTGCAACATTCATTGTTATATATTTGTTTTTAAATTGTTAAAATTAAGTGAATCAAGTGGCTCAGTTCATTGCCAGAAATCAGAAAAACTATTCAGAGTGCAACAATGGAACAAAATGTTACTTAAAAGTTCTATTTTTTTATAGAAGTGTCAGTTTTGAGATATGGAAATAAAACACGACAAATTACAACCTTTGAAACTTATAGACTTTTGTGTACTACGTACTTCTTTTTATGTTACAAATCTACAGGCGGATAGTTTTAAAATCAAATCATAAACAATGGAAAAAGACAAACAGGATTGTTTATCTAAAACTAAATCTTTATGAAAGAAGAAATATTAACTTATTATGCTAAAGATATTCTACTTTATGGAAAGATAGGGGTCAAGTCGTTTGTCATCTATCAGTTGGTAAATACAACATTATAAGCTTACAATACCCATGTAAGCTATATGCCATGTTGATAATAAAATCATAGACATTGAATAATTTAACATTTTAGGAACTTCCTACATTTAACAACTCCACGGAATATATCTACTACTACAGTATATTGTCTCTCACATATAGAAAAAATTGACTCAGCTTTTATATCAGCCGTGTGGTATTCAGTACAAGACGGTGTCAGTGCAGGTTAATATGATGGGTCTGATGGCCAGAGGGCAGCACATGATAGTATCAGTGTAAAGTTGTCCACCTTGGCCAAACTCCCCTCAAGCCGACATTGATTTAGTATATCAGTATGGACATATAGGGGTACATTCAGAATAAAACTACCGGTATCGTACTAGGTTATTCGTAGTAACTCCTGGGGACTCTCACTGAATGCAATCAGGTTAACACGCAACTGCTTGTTTCCAACGTACTCGTAAAATCACCAGCTTTTCTATATTCTACTCAACACCAGGAAGAGGCGTGTTAATATTTTAATCTGATTCCATTCAAGCAGTGAAATTCCCTGCTGAGTTGAGTTGATCTACGTAGAACACAAGTTTCATTGGGAAAGAGCCCTAAGTGACAAGGAGTAAAGATATCTATGGCCCCATTCAGAATAGGGGAGTAACTAGTCCGAGGGTCAAATATGGTGACCTACTGCAAAGCTTGCCATCTATTCTGCTAATAAACACTGAATAGATTCCCCTTGGGGAAGTATTCAAGTGGGTTGGCATTGTTTAGCCCTTGGGCTAGTTACTCCCCTATTCTGAATGGGGCCTATATAAAATATATATATTGTTAGAAATACTATTAAGTCACATCCCTGTAGACTGACCATTCCTTGTGGATAAGTTGAGGATAGAAGTATGGTTCACAGAAATCTGCTGTATGGCTTGGCTGGTGTACTCGTGCTGATGGCGCTCTTGTTAATGGTAAGTTCTGGCTGGTGGAATCAGAATCATCCTTTCCTTTTCAGATCACTTTTGATTCTTGTGCAATGTTTGATGATTTTATGGGTAAGTTTGACTGAAGATGATGTTGAGTTCTTTCGAGATAATACCACACCACATTTTGGCTGTTTATTTGACTGGTGATAAGGTGTTTTTGGTGATGGATATATTGGAAGGTCTTTCATTCAGGTGTTACTTTGCAGGAAGTTAGAAGAAGTCAGATCTGTGTATTGTTACAACAGTTGGCTGTGTGATTTGTATACAGATTTGGGTTGTAGAGGCTTACAAAGTTTCTTATGAATTATGAATTTGATTATAAACTGTATTTGGATCAAGTGGCTCTTTTGTTACCTTTAACGATGCACAGATTAGATAAATTTTAAAATAGAATTATGTTCACAATTTTATCCTTGAGCTTAAATATTTTATATTTAAAATGATGGTCACAACATTTCTGGCTTACATGAAAGTTTTCTTCAAGTGAACTGAAGATGGGCTAGCTGTCACTTAAGTGACATGGTGACGTTTTGAAATGAGCTCAGTTATGCTTGTTTAGAAATCCAGTAATTTGAAAAAAAGCAGTGATTTTGTACTTTTTCAAAATTGTTCAATTACTATACATATCATAGTATTCGCAGTGTTCAAAATAGTTGTAATACTCATGTTCTTTCAGCTGCCAAAAAAGTTTGAAATGCTCAAGACAAATGGTGAACCAAACCATTTACATAACCAGCATCAGACAAAGGTCTCAAAGGATCGTCTGCGTGTGGCACCATCTATTGACAACTCCCTGTCTCCTCCTTGTGGAGAAGTCTGTGATTTTTCCATCCACAAAAGCAAAGGAATGTCTTTTGTCAAGAAGAATTTTAATTGTCATAACATATTTCTGAGACTTAAGTACCCTCCTGGAAAAGTGTATAAACCACCTCTACGAGAGCCACCTAAAGAGCTTTTGGATGCGTTCACACAAAATGGAGACATGGCACTGGGATCTTTTTACATGGATGGCACAACGGCTTCTAAGGGCTCCGTGTTTAAGATAGAGGACATGAACAAATTAATCAAGGACGATAAAGAGCTAAAAATGATTGGAAGTTACGGAAGAGAGAGTGCAAAGTTTAAGAATGGTCTCAGCAAATACAAATCTGAACTGACGGGCAAGTCTGGGATAGTGATTGGGAGTATTCGTCCTTGGATAGAAGTAATGCTTATAAACATAGGTGTCAAGCATGTGACAACAGTAGATTATAATTCTGTCATATTTGAGCATCCTCAGATATCGTTTAAACTGATGCCAGACTTGGCAGATGAAAGTATAAAAAATCAGCCACCGCAGTTTGATTTTGCTGCATCATTTTCTTCTTTAGAACACTCAGGACTTGGTCGCTATGGCGACCCTATTAATCCGTATGGTGATTTTGAAGCTGCAGCGCAAATATGGTGCATGCTTAAGCCTGGTGGGTTATTTTTTCTTGGTGTTCCTGCTTCATTTGGAAAGAGAAAAGGGACGCTGGATTATAATGCACATCGTATCTACGGTGAAGCTCGTATCGAGCAACTCACGGCAAACTTTGAGGAAATTTATAGGTTTCATACTGGTATTCACGGTGTATTTGTGTTGAGAAAGCGAGTGTGATCAGATCGCCCTGAGGTTCAGAGCCTGTATTGGAACCTCTCTGAATATCAGTACTTTAAAACTGCATTAGATCAATGAATCTGTGAGTGGGGGTTATTGATAATATATGGAAATCATTGGCAAGGAGGAAGATGTACTCTTCATGCACATTAAATACAATAAAGTTATCTGGTTTGCAGAACTGAAAGTGGTGTGATACACCAAAAAGTAATTAAAAAGCAAAAAATGTAAAATATGGATTTGATAGCATGGCGTCAAACCAGAAGTGATGAGGTGAACTGTCTCCTGTTTAAGTGGCTCTTGCTCCCCCTCAGGGACAACATTTATCATTATGCCTAACATGAAACAACCAGATATGACTCCCATAATTTTAAACGCCCTCACTTCATCTCATAAGTTTTGATAGCATGTCGTCCAAATTTGCATAAGAATTTTGACATGTTACAATTCTCTCACCAAGACTTGCATCATAAAATATTTAATGCAAATGGTGATCTAAGTTAAGTATAATGTTATCTGGCATTTTTCACCTCAGCTATTTAGTTTGAAGAGTATATATTTATCTAGTAGGTCCCTTTCTTCAGATACTGAAAATAAAAGTTACTAATTTTAACTGAAAAGACTTATTAGTAACCTTTCCTTTTTATTTTATTTTACTTTATCATTATTATTATTATCACATTTTGTACTGGTGACATTGTAAAATTATTTAGTTAAGTAAAATAAGAAAAATTAACGATATTATGTTGACAACCAGTGTTTATTTGAGAAAAGAAACAACTATGAATTGAATTGCCATGATAAATAACAAAATTTGATTTCTGACCTTGTTCTTTGGACATTTAACATCACAGCCAATGGAGGGTAAAAACATAAGTTAACAAGATGTATTTTTAGAATGAAAAATTAAACTTGTTCAAACAAAAAAATATTTTAATCTAATTAAAATGAGTGAAAGCTATAACAAAAAATGTATATATAAAATGAACAAAAATAATAAAATAATACTGTATATTATACTAAACTATGCATTATTAACCAAAGTTACACTCTGAAATTCATAATTATAATGTTTACACTGCAAGGGTGCTAAATGCCCCTGAAAATGATCTCTTCTCATCTAATCTCGCAGTTATTACAAAATGCTGCATTCCTGTGGTCTTTTTTTGCATATATTTAACCCAAATTCAAAGACTCATCCGTCACTTATAAACAGGTAAATAATATACTGATATATTTCTAACAGGTGATACTAAATAAAATGCACATACTGGCATGAACCTGGAGTTGTGCCAGTAAAAATCCAACCCCTCCAAAAAGTCACCATTTTACTGACGGTGTTTCCATCACCATGGAAGAAATAGTTCATCATCAGTTAATTCTATAGTATGGGCACCATCCAAAGGAGATTAAAAATTTTGATTTGTCATATTCCCATTCTACTCATTTTTAACTACCAGTAACTACGGAAATAAATTCCTTAGATATCCAATGTAAACCTGGGCCAATATGGCCCATTATCCCCTCAGAATAAATAATAAAAACAAGTGAAAGTGCTTTCTGCCACTTGTATAGAGGCACAGCACAACTAATATGTACTGTTCACTAAATATCAATGTACTATTTACAGTCTTCTATTTATGACTTCATGCTATTTATTGTTAATTTTCATAAACCAAAATATAAATGAAATCAGAGCATTGCACAGTCAGTAAAAGAGAAGTGTTGTACCACGTAAATATGAATTAAAATAATGAGAAAACAAGAACACAAATCTGCAATATCATAGACTAATCTCCATTATGGCATTTTCTTGCAGGCTGTTCACTTTCTGGTCTTTCCTGTCTATTTTTGGGGTCACATGCAGATCAGCCACAATGGCCGAGTCACTATTTCCATCATTCCCTATAGTCAGAGCATCCTCTACCTTCAGGGATTGCCTCAGGTTGGTCTTGGTGGCACTGCCAGTTTTGATATTGTCATGTGTCATGGCTATTGTTGTGGGTGCCGTTGTACAGGTCGTGAAAGTACTGTAACTGTCAAAAACACTATCTCCATTGCTTTGGTAATGGGTGGGGCTGCTGTCTGAAGTCATGCTTCCCATTTTTGCAGTAAAGTTTCTAGAAGTTTTTCGCCTGAGAAGATTTTGGGGTGTGTCGTCTGCAGCAAAAGGTGGTGACCTCTGGTGGTACTGGCTGGCTTTATCCTGCAGATGTTTATGTAGCTGACGAATATGATCTTCCTTCTGCAAAATATAGCAAATACTTTATGTTAAGTACAATTATATGATGCAAGCTTCTGCATAATAATGCTCGTTTTAATCCCTGCTTTAAATTTGTGTCATAATAGAAATTACTCTTTTGAAAAAAAAAAAATACACATACACACACACACACACACACACACACACACACACACACAGTCAGGTTTAAATATATTGCATTCTTTTATATCAAATTGCCTTTAAAGTTAAGTACATAAAACTATCATTTTAATGGTCTGTTTTAATTTGCTGTATTTTTTTCACACTTCTTAGGACATATTTTATTTCACATATGTTCTATATTCAGGACTACCTCTGATATTGCTTTCTTAAGATCCTCGTTATCTGTGACTAGCTGGTTGTATCTGCCCTCATCTTCTTGAACCACAGTAGCATCTGTCAGGGAGACATTCTCAGCTCCATCTCGGGGGTTCCTTATTATTTCTATAATCTGCAAAATGTTTTGAAAAATTGACAGAGGTGACAGACGCTGGACTGACTTCTGAACAGAATGTTTAGAATTTTTCAAAGTATTCACATCATTGGTAAATTTTGTACTTTTTTGCAACATTCTCCGCATGGGCCCTTGAGAATAAAAAGAAATACAAATTTTAAGTAAAAAAAATTCATAAAGATCATTGTCAAACTGAAATGGAAACCATGGTTAAGAAATCTTCAAAAAATGCAAAATTAATTTGACTTTCTGGTGCTAAAACTTAACAAATATATAAGATTTGTCAAGTGAAACAGTCAAATAAACTGGCAGTAAAGATTAATATAAAATAGATAATTGTTAAAGTTACTTCCAACAGTAAAGAACTTCACATATAGATAATTTCATTGCATATGCCATATACAGTAACATCACAAACTAAAACACTCAGATATCTAACAATGTCCTCTCAGTGAAATCACCTTAAAAACCAAGCTCACCTTTGGTACAAAAATCAGCCCCATGGAGAGAAAAGAACACAATATGATTGCTATGGAGACAAAGGCAAAGCTGGCATCAGGCTGGCTGCGTATGACAAGTGTCACTGGACCTGTGATAAGACTGACCACCTAGACAAGATAAGAGTTTATTCAGCCATTGATATACAAATTAAAATTCACATATAATAACATAAATCAGATTGCTATTCAGATAAAATGTATAAAGTATAAGGTAACAATATAGTTTATTAAAATATGGTTACTAAAAATTCTATTTTTTTTTGTTGTTGTTGTTGTTGTTACTTCTATTGAAATAATTTACTACATATAAGCAGTCTACATAATTATGTTGACAGCCAGAACACAGCATACACTTAATGGTGAATACAAACAGGACAATCATTTTAGATGAAGTTAAATATAGTAGACTTTTATCAAATATACCAATTTCATGTGTAGTCACTGTGTTAAAAAGTCATTATCTGTAGCAGCAGCAAACCCTGTTCAGAAATGCTAAAAACTTCACTTAACATTTTAAAATTTCTTATAGCCTGCTAGTAGTAATGAATAAAAATCAGACTGAGAAATGAAATTAAGGCAATATTTCAATGAGAAGTGCATCTACCCACCACAACATTATAGATACTCATTCCAATAAAGCGGGAGTCATTCACTTGTTTCATCTTTATACTCCTTGTTTCATAGGCAAGAAATAGTCCAAATAAAAGTAGAAGGCCCTTGTATCCAAACACAACACCTGAAAAAGAAAAAAAAAACACTGCCTTATACTGAAGTGCAAAATATCAAAAGAAGAAAATACTGTTGGTCATTCAATATCTGTTCCTTTGTCTGATATCTATACTCTTACATGTAGTAAATTCAGGGTTCAAAGAATTTGCCTTAACACACTACCAACACAGCCTATCTCAATGCAGTCTCCCTACACACACTTAGTACAACATACACATGTAATGAACACAGTGTCAAACCTAAAAATATCACTCCAAACAAACTGTCAAACCCAACACCATGTCATCGCTAACACAAAACACATTGTCATACCTTATACATTGCCACGCTTAACACATTGTCGAAGCTTGCACATTGTCACATCTAACACACTGTAACAACAAACACAGTGTCACACCTAACACAATCACATCTTACTGTACATCATATCCTACCTATCCATATCATAAAGTGGTGGGATTCACAGTGCTCCAGCTGTGGCAATATCTTCACATCTTTATGGATATCTGGAGGGTCTTCCTGGGGGAAATCTTCCAGCTCTCTGTACAAAGGATCCAGCACCTGCCACACAGTGAGAGCAGCCAGGTCCAGAACCAGGATGACGATGAGGACGATGTGGAGCTCCCACTCCTTCATTAACTGAAACATGATAGCATATACATCATGAAAATGAACTCATCATCTTAGACTGGGTTTGCATACCTGGATTGACCTAACAGGAACAATCCATCTCCAATGAGTTTCTGACTAAATTGCTTTCATCTTAAGCAGCTTTGAGGTCTGGCACGGCTACTAAAGCTGCTAAACAATAATTAATTACCCCTTAGCAGCTTCAATAGGCGTGAAAGACATCTAAGCCACTTATATGATTGCAAATTAGCAAGAATCTCCTTGGAGATAGATCAATCCACAGTTAGAATGATAGGGTCTGGGAATGGTCCCTTAGATTATTCAAATTTTAAATGAATTTGCTTAAAAGAGGTTATCATGAACCAAAAAGATCTGATTATGTACCAGTATATCGATCTGTGTTTTGTAAACTCGAAAACATTGTTTAAATTAATAAAATAAAGCCTTTAAAGTGAAACAATGATGTGTCAAGTGATGTATCAAAGACAATGTCCTCACCTCTCCTTCTTTCTTCCCCCTGGTGGTCCACCTGTGAACTGCTGAGATCTTGGAGAACATGGAGCCATAGCCGAGAAGGAAGCCAATAGACAGCAGCCATAGTCTGGCCTGGGGATAAAGTAGATTCAACAATTCTTTAGCCAATTTATTACAGACTGACAGCATTTCAAGTGTAAAGCAGCATTTTGGATAGTAATTTGCTTAGTCAGTGGCTTATAACAAAGGGGCAGTTTTAAGATAACTTTGTGAGTTCCAGCAGAGCCTGCAGACAAGACGGGTCAGGGTTAAAACCATGAGCACTGCTAGTGCTCACAATGGTGATTAAATATCATAATGCCAGCAATACGTTTCCTGCACTTATCACTACAATCATATAAAATGGGTATTCATATTTTGACATAAAAGCAGTTTTCATATTTAATTATTACATATCATATTTAATTATTACATGTATGAACTCTTTAAATCCATGCTCCACATTTGTCTCAGCACTGTGCACTATTAATATAAATATTTAAGATAAAAAACATAAAATTCTAAAAATGTAAAGTAACATACTCAAAAATAGAATTATAAAGTCTGAAAAGTGCTTTTGTTGCTCTGTTGTACATGTGAAATTAACTGGTCCTATACCGAATCCAAATACAAGATGTTTGTGACTAATTAAACTTACATGTTTCAGGCTACATATTAAGTATATTGAATATATAAATGCATACTTCCAGTTTAAAAAAGTATTATCCCTACCTGGCACATCTGGGGGAAAACCTCAGGTGGAATAAACTGTCCGTCCAGTCCTTGTAGGAAGACACAAAACAGGCAGATCATACAGCCTATCACAGTGATGTTGTTCACATCTGGGTGGGACATACGGATCAACCTGGAAGACACAGCAACTGATGGAAAAAACAGGGCAGCAATGCCATCTGGCGGGCAATAGGCAAATAACTCATTACAGTGCAAAAAATCTCACACAGAGACTTTTAAATAATGTCTACTAAAGCATTTTAAAAATGAGACTGATGACAATTACTGTGGTACTGAGAGAGAGAATGAAAAAAGTCATCAAAATATATCCTCTTTTGCTTCCTTCTGCTTGCCTTTACTTGTTTTCGTCATTCAGTTTCATATCTATACGTTCTACATGTGCACATACCTACGATGTCTATGTTTATAGTTGAACAGCAAGCAGCCGACGCCCACGAGGATCCCCAGTGCAGCAAACACTGATATGGCGATATACGTCCCCACTGACAGCACTCTGAGTGTGGGTTCCAATAATGTTCTGTCTGCAGGCGGCTGGCCATCTGAAAGTTTTGAAAATAAGTCAGCAAAGCTGTCAAATGGACAGAAATGTACAGACAAAAAGCAGAAAATAATGATGCACATAAAAGGTTATTATGATGCAATAATACATTAGGCCTAACAGCAAAGTCAGTGCCAAATGTCAACTATGCCCGTCCTTTAGTATAAAAAAAATATATATATATAAACTTGGAGGTATTTTTTTAAATGCACAACATCGCATCCATTGTCTTTAACTTATTTACCTGGTTTCTTACATTTTATGATATGTGAACATAAAGTTACAATGAATAAGGATTCTTTAAATATTAAGACAAGAAATATCCCTAAAATGTCCCTTTCCTAATTTTTGTCCATATGTCAGCCATGAAATCAAAAGTTGTGACTCACCAATCCATTGTTCGATATTGTACCAGATCAGCTTGTCTGCTACATAATCATAGAAACCAGTCTTATTGTAGATACCACCTGCAAGGTAGAATACAATGGGCTTTGTGCACAGGTCAATACCAGGTGAGAGTTCAAATTTAAGAAATTTAAACTTTATCCAGTTATGTTCGATTTTGAAATTCAAGCTCTTTCATACATAATTTCATCTAATTCTGTAGCCTGTTTTACGTACCAACCATCTGTTCTATCTGGACCCATGCTATCCGGTCACCCTCGGACGTAAAAGAGACTGGACCCTGGAATGGAATGTTTACATTGGTTAAAGGACAGTAAAACAGCTGATTACCCCACAAAACCAATCACTGCTACTGATATCATTCATGATACAATTTTATGTACACTGAAGTGATTGAAAAGAAAAACAATTTGTTGCAAATTTTCTTTCAGCATTGATGATGAAACAACTAGCTAATACAATCTATTAGACTAAGTCCCTTAATGCTTGGGATATAGACAAATTGTTACGTGAAAATATACTCATCATCTGAAAGTCAGCCAACAACAGTACATGTACATGTACCTGTGAAATGTACTGAGTACTGTACAAATTTGATTTTGGAAAGTAATAACTAGCATTCATTCTTCCACTTACCGAGACTCCAAGAAAGTTAGTAGAGTTCATGGCATTGTAAATCTCTTCCATTATTTCTCTTTTTGAATATTCAAAATCTTCAAGTTTCAGTCCTTTCGCAGCAAGCCTGGATAACAAACAACATCAGCATATATTGTGCGGCCACCTACTGGCTGCCTATGGACATTATGATGAGCAAAACCATTCACTGACTGTCCAAAGTGTTAGGAAACACATTTTTTGTTTCAAAATTGAACTGTTCACATTAAACATCAGACAGATTTTTACTGTCATACATGATGAATAATAATATTACTTGCTATATATAATGTCATTAAATAGTATCTATTTACTTTCTTGAAATAGTGAATGATAACATCTATTTCAAGTTGCAATGAATATGTAGTCAACTGACTTTTAATATTAAGCTATAAAAGCACATGGTGCTGTAGCTGATCAAAAGATTGTGATCTCTTAGAAAAGAGTCAAGTCCTGTACCTTTCTATACAAGGTTCCATAATCAAAGGAATCAAGTGTGTACATGTGTATGTGCATGCATGCAACTGAAATCATAAGCCAACAGCACGTGTGTGTGTGTGTGTGTGTGTGTGTGTGTGTGTGTGTGTGTGTGTGTGTGTGTGTGTGTGTGTGTGTGTGTGTGTGTGTGTGCATGTTCACACATGTGTGTGTGCGTGCATGCATGCGTGCGTGTATGCGTGTGTGTTCCATGTGTTACCTTGGTATTGTCTTATTAAAGGCAAAAGCCAGTGCCCAAATGGCATCATAAGCCAGGGGAGCCTCTGGATAACCCTCTGTGTCAGAGGGAGCCTTTCCAATCCTCTTTTTCAGCTCATCTTCAAACTCTTGAGCTGTCTGAAACAATAGTGCACCAGCTAAACTTCAATGATCTTAAAGTCAAATTCATAATCCTTCGTGAAAATATCTCATTTTACAAACCTTGTTTAGATAACTTTGATTCTCTGTAAAACATCAATTGAATTCTGAAGATGATATCAGGAAACAAATAATTAAATAATACATCTAGAACAATTTCAATAGAAATAGACAAAGGATAAAATGCTACAGTTGTTTTCAACTGGATTATTCAATTGGACTTTCAAAATTTGTCAAAGTTTAACCTCACTTTTTATTTTGAAACACTTTGCACACTGAAAACTAAAATGAAGCAGCTGACACACTGACGTCACACCTAACACATTCTACTTCTGATGGCACAATCCTTCTGATGTCACATCAAACACACTCATTGACTACTCACAATTCCAGCATCACTGACAACAGTTTTGTTTTGATTCAGCATCATGGCTTCTGTTGTGAAATGTCCCTCCAAGGCCTCTCGCAGTTGCTCAGCTGTACAATTCACATTGGGGTCTGGTTTAAGATACCACTTATCTGGGTACCAACCAATTAGAAACCACACATACTTCTTACCATAGAGTTTTTCTTTGTAGACCTTAAAAGGATAATAATAGAAATAACTATAAAATATTTCAATGACAGCACTGTGTATACCATAAGTTTATATGTGGATGTAGCTATACAAGATACAAAAATGATTTTTTTTCAAAAATTCTCTTAAAGCGAGCAAGGTAGAGAAGTGTGGGCAAACATTGAGAATTAAACAACTATTGTGTGATCTTTACCTCGCAAAACACTCTCCTGGCCATATTTTCATAGAACACTCCAACAATTATTCGTGGGTCCTGTTTCTGAAATAAACATAACAAAGCACAATATAGATTCAATTGAGATTAAAGAATGCCTTTAATTTGCTTAAACTGAAGCCTGTTACAAAATAAAATTGACTGGTTTGAAATAAGCCAGTAGAGTGGGAAAACAAATGGCATCCAGCTCCCCAAAAAAATTCAATTGCACAGCAAAGTAACATGTGAGGGAAATGATCAATAGCTTTCAGCATTGTTGAATCATCTATTCTGCGATGACTGTCAATTTTAAGTGCACCCTAAGCACGTAAGACATTTAAAACTTTTAAGGGAAAGGAAGAAATAATGAATCAGGCATAAATAGATTTAGGAGCAATGTTTATCACTATTGCAAGGAAGTGCCTGATTATAATACATAAGTACAGCAAGGGGAGGAAGTGGACCCAGTCAAAATCCAGGTCTGCAGCCAGCAATTTCAAAGGGGGGTCTTTTCTGAACAAGTTTTAATTTTAAAGCAGACCATTTTCTGTCAAAAAGGAGGGTTTGTTCTACCCCTCCCCCCAACCCCCCTGAAATCAGTAAAATCAGTAAAAATGCTGGGTCTTTTCTCACATCACGACTGATTCTGAAATGAATCAGAAAGAAATAAGAAAGTTTAGCATGTCCAAATGACAAGTTTTATGCTGACAGTTTGTTAGTCACAGCAAGATCCTCCAAACACCAAGTGGGAATTCAGCTGCCTTCATTACACAGTGGCTCTAATTTCCTCATCAATCTCACTAACCACTGCGACTCTCCGAGGAAAAAATAACTATTTCCTAAATGAATTGGTTTTTAAAAAAGTCATCAGACCAAAAATGTCACTGTGAAAACAAGTCTGATTACTGGAATTATTGGCATTATCTGGTGAAGCCACCTTGTGTATACCTCTGGCAAGCTGACAGATCACCCTGAGAACCCTAACGTACCACAGAACACACAGAAGACACAATGACCCCATTCCCAGAGATTGGATCGATCCAAACTAGATCGACCTAACTCCCTGGGGGTTCACGCTAAATAGCTGTCAGCCGAGCGGGCACGAAAGTTAATTACCCCCTTACAGCTTGTAGTAGGCGGGACGGACATTTAAGCCAGATTATCTGACAGTAATCTAGTGAGACAACCCGCGGGATAGATCGATCTAAATGTCTGGGAATACGCCCAATGTCTCTTTTGTCAGTCTGGTTTTGCTGCTGAAGTAAGGCTCTGTTCACAACCAAGTTGAACTGCAACCTAACTGGGCCGTGCACTTGAAACATGCTGTGCATGCTGCATAATGACTTCTCTGCTTTCCCATACGCATCATCCCTGAAGGGATTACGTGGCATGTTTTCAAGTGGGTCGCACCATATTTGAGCCGCAGCTCAGTCAGGTCCACTCAACTTGATTGTGAACAGAGCCCAAGGTTGGTAATTAATAAATATGGTCTCTCTATTATCTTTCCAGTACTCTTTCATCTTTTTCAAACTTAAATTTCATCCTTTGATCTCTCTGCATTATTCTCTCTGTACTTTCAGTGTTGTAATTTACCTTCAAATTTCTAACAGCAACGGCTGGGTTGGTAAGGAAGTCTTGCCGGATGGCTATCTCTATTCCAGATTTTCTGGCCCTTTCCTCCAAATCTTTCACAGTCTGAAAAGAATTAATAAATTGAAAGGGTCTGAATATGAACTGGATAACATGCATTTCCTTTACTGGAGCCACAGCAGGATTAGTTCATTTTCTTACTATACAGTAAGAACTAAGAGAGTGATGCATGAAGTTTCATGGAGACTGTTCACAATGAATTTTGTTGACCATACTAATGCAAACTAACTCCACAGGTGCTCTGGCCAAATGCAATCAGATTAACGGACTAAGGGTGTATTCCCAGAGATTTAGATCGACCTAACTCCCTGGGGGTTCACGCTAAATTGCAGTCAGCCGAGCGCGCACCATAGTTAATTACCCCTTTACAGCTTTTAGTAGGCGGAGCAGACGCTTAAGACGGCTAAGCTGACAGTAATCTAGTGAGACTCCCCACAGGGATAGATCTATCTAAAATCTATGGAAATGGGGTCTAACACTCCTCCTGGTGTTGAGTAGAATAAAGAAAACATGGTTATTATACATGTATGTTGGGGAAAAAGAAGAGGCAACAAAATTCATTACATTCATACAGACAGACAAATAGGCAAATCATTATACCAGAATAACAAATAAAGACGAGAAAAAATTAAAGACATACAATGAGCGTTTGACTATAAAGGCATGGTTAGAAACAGAGTAAAACTTCCATGACACCAGTGCATCCATAATGCAAACAACTGATTACATTTAAAACAGGGTGATTACATTTAAAACTAACCCTATTTTACTTTTGTTTATTCATATTAAATTAGTGAATTATAACCAGATTCCCATTCTAGAGCTAATAATGCTTATAATGTTTTGAATTATTGGATGTCACACCTACATGAACTAGTGGCACTCTGAAAATAGAAATCTACACCCCAAAAAGGCGTTCATGAGATATACAAAACCTAGATATTTCAGCAGATTTGAATTAGATATATTAAAAGTTGGTGTTAAACGGAAAATTGTTGAACTTTCCAGGAAAAATCATTAAATGATCTTATGCCTACACTCAATCATGCTTTCCTTCCATGACAGATACACAGACACACAAAAGAAAATTACACAGATGAACAAAATAACAATAATTATTATAGAGTCAGCCCAAAGAATGATTCAGCAATGTGTGGGATAACTTTCACTTCTATGCAGAGATCCTTTTAAAACCAAATTAAGATTGAAGTAGAAAAAATGTTTTAATGACTAAACACTGTTCTTGGATAAATATCAAGTAAACACATTTGCCATCTTAAATGTTTTCCTAATTTAAGTAATGGTTTTAAACGCAACTGCCTTAATGCAAAGAGAAGTTGTTCCACTAAGAATAAAAGTTGCTTCAGCACAAAGAAAACATACATATTCCTCTGAGAATTTCTCATTAGTGCCAGCAATTTTAATAACAGTATAAGACCTTATCTTTTTACAAACCTAACCTTTAACTCACCGGAGATTGATGAAGTTGTCCAATAAAAACTGAAATCTCTCAAGTGAGTAAAAGTTAAAGTTTGCAAGAAAAAAAAGAAAACTAAGATCTTGAAGTGTATTTCAACATAGACACTCATGAGGCTATCATCTACTTTCGAACAAACAATCAATCAGTGTACTGCATAATTATCTATAAACTTGTTTTTTTATGTCATCTAGGTACATGCAATCCCTTAACCACCAACTAAGTTAATGAGTTTGGCTTCATTCAACTTTACTGAACTTTCCAGTCAGACAATTTCATTTTGAAGACTGGTAGTTCTCTTTTCCGATCTTATTGCCTCCACTTTTGCCTTTGTTTTGGTTTTTATTTGTTAACAGACTGACTAAAAAATCTGTAGACAGATTATGATAAAAATTTTAGGCTAAGTCAGATAGGCTAACTTACATATGTTTAACCCAAAAGATTTTGCTGTGGTTAATTCATTAATCAATTAATTTATCTATAAACCAATAATAAATATTGAGCTGACTTGGAAAAGGTCTGCACACTTTAAGTGTTTTTCTTGTAACTTATCAAACAAATTTGCTGCTCAATGAATTTAATAAACACAATTACTGCTATCTCAGAAGTGAACTTTACTGAGTATGCAGACACCATTTTGTAACAGTTCTTAAAAAAGTGGACAAAAAATCCCCTTTTCAGTTTCTGATAGATACCTAAACAGGTTAGTTTGAAATTCTCTTTAAGTAAATTTTTTAACGGAGCCTGTGTCATCTCTCAGTATGCTACATGCATGTGGCAGTGGAGACATACACTAATATCATCATGCAAACTCTAACCAGCTATATAGCTAATCAGGCATCAGAATTCTTAGCATGACAATCCTTTCCTTTCTGCTTGATGAGCCTAGGAATCATAGACGTCAGCTAATTTCACAGAGTGTATGTTTTACTTTTGCACTATAAATTTTACACAATAAATCATGAATACACCATTCTAAGCTATCTATGCTGGCTAAAAAAATTCCTTGCAAAAGAATCATTGATATGCCATTAAAAGTTATTTTTAAGCAATCTCAACCAAAGTCAGAAATGTCAGGCAAACGTACAGGTTTTTAAAATCACCATTTTCTTTACTTGGCCATATAGCCATGAGGTTTCATGCATTTCTTTATTTTAAAAACACAGAAACACGCTTTGAGGATCAATTAAAAGAAAATAGGAAGATCAACAAGAGAATAATCTGTTATCACAACCTTTCAACATAAGTCGATGTCTTAATCCTTTCAATGTAGAAGATTTTTAATTGTTCAGATGCATAATTTTGGAATCATTAAAAAATTATACTTCAATACAGCACTTTTAATATATAAAATAGAATTAAAGAGCAGCATGCTTTTCAATTTTGTTTCTACCACTCAATAGGAATGTTCTGGTTAAAAATAATATATAAATAATTGCGACTAAAAAAAACAGTCAGCATAAAATTCACAATTTCCCCACTGAAGTGCTCGAGTCGTTTCCATAATACCCACCGTAGTGAACACTTCCTCCGTCTGTTGTATGGTGGCAATGCGGGTCCACCCCCACTTCTGGAACAACTTCACACGCGTTGGGTTGTGGAGTGTCGCTGAGGGATGGGTGCGGAAAAACGTCGGAAACCTCTCCCTGTTGGACAGCGCTGGAGAGCTGGAGCCATAGGCAAGCTGTAAGTATTATTATTATTATTATTATTATTATTATTATTACAACAATGAAAATAAAATATCACAGAACTGGAGCCATCTGTAAGATATAAGTTTTATTTAATATTATTATTTTTTTTTTTATTACAACAATAATCATAAAACAATGAAATAGAGCTAGAGCCATAGGCAAACTGGAATTATGATAATGGAACAATGTAGGAATTTGACTTTTACATAATAATTCAAATTATTGTATGCTGGCATTTGTTTGATTCTGATGACTTGTGATAATATGTTCAGGGCCATCTGCCTCTGGGAAAATGAACAAATGCAATTAATTCCTGGCAGCTCTTCTGCCAACATAACTGTATTAATAATGTGTAGATTTATATTCAGTGTCATATTATGAATATACCAACACTAGGAAAAACGAAAAACTATATAAAGGAATTTGTGTGCATGGGCAAATATCTGCCTGTATCATAAAAAAGCAAATAATGCAGTACCTATTATATAATATATTCTGATCTATATGGGAATTAAATACACTGCACATATATTGCAATGACTTTTGGGAGGACATTGATAAAGTCATGAATATAATGACCTTCACTGTTTTACTTGAAGCTACTGAAGTGATGTACAGTGAGGAAGAAATAAGCCACAATCTTTTTTTTCGTGAAATATGAACCTAAAATACTCCCCAACTCATAATCTAGTTAAAGCTCTCCTTTATTTTATTATCAAGGATTTTCCCAGTGAGCCGTCCAGACGTCATTTGAACAGCCTCCTGCATCACCAAACGGCTTGGACTCCCTGAAATTTTATAGGAAACTACAGGTGGTAATTTTGAATGGCCAATATCCCCAATCCTGGGAAAAGCCCTGATTATAATACCAATAATCAAGTTATATCAGTTCTGGGCCCCGTAACTCGAAAGCATTGCGCATTGTGACTGAGCGCAAGCGTCTCGATTCCATAATTCACCTATACACGCCCCATGTAATACTTTGTAGCCTCTATGTGATATCGCTATTCGCCATACGCTATGCTTTACAGGGCCCAGGTCTACAGATGTTGCTGCAGGCCCCAACAGCATCTTGATCTGCTGCCGAATCCTACACTATAATTTTTCAGATGACATCAAAGGGAGACCGTGACTAAGAAAATGAACTTCTCACATTATGGCCTCCTCTGCTCACAGGAAGCCTTATTATCAGTTCATAAAAAAACTGGAAACACAGAAGATTAGTGAACATAGGTTTCTGAATCTGAGCTAAATCTCAGCTTTGTCATCTGTCAAATGGAGGAAACGTATCTCTGAGAACTCGCAGCTTGACACAAGGGAACGTCAATGTACAATGGCCCCAAGTTCTAAGAATGCAGGATCGCTTCTCCTGCTCTGAGTGAAGAGGAAATTAAAAGAGACATATTCTGTTCTTAATAGACATCATAGCTTCAAATGAAGCAAGGGGTGTCAGATCAGATATATCAACTAAGCTTCTGCTTTAAATGTCAATTACTAGCTAGAGAAGGGAAGTGCTGACGAGGCATTTCATTGTATTGGAACATATTGTGCCATAGTTTTATCAGGTGTGTGTGTGTGTGTGTGTATGTGTGTGTGCGTGCGTGTGTGCATGTGTGTGTGTTCACACATGCAATTGTGCCTGTGTGTATCAATTTTAATGTGCAAAGTGTGCAATATCTATGCCGCATTCAGAACAAGTTGATCTACTGACTTACAGATCCGCAGATCAAAAATGGCCGACCCACTTAAAAGCAATGCCGACTAATCCCCTACTGGTCTCCCAGCCTCCACACTCGCCACTCAACCCTGCAGGGACCTAGCAATTAAACAAATTAAATCTCGACTCCAAAGTTTAATTGCTAGGATCCTGCAGGAATGGGGAGTGTGGAGGCAGGGAGATCAGCAAGGGATTAGGCGGCATTGCTTTTAAGTGGGGTCGGCCATTTTTAGTCCACAGATCAGTTAGTCTGCAGATGATCTGTTGTGAATGCGACTTACGTTTGAAAAAAGTTCACTGTGTTCCACATACATCTAAAAAAGGTTCTAAATCAGATTCCTTTGCTCCCATTGACTATTTCCTCAATTTCCAGGCCTGCACAGACAGTTGCTTGATTGCAGACTTCAAAGGCAAAGTAAACCACGCAAAGAAAAATGTGTCATGAATTAATAGAACATCAAACCCACCATTTGACAGGCTTTTCCAATAGTTTTACAGCCTTAATACTGATATATGTGTAGCATGTCTCAACATTCATCCCCATTATTTGAATCACATCCTCTAAATTGGACTTTAATTACTAAAAGAGATACAAACAGTTGCTAGGTAAATGTTAACAAATGGTGCTGTCACTGGAGGTTGTCTTAAACTCTGCAATCAACAGGAGTGACAGATCCACAGAATCTGTGTAGACAATGCATTGGGTTTGTCTACAGGAGCTAGGTAAAGAGGGCAGGAAGGGTGGTTAAGACCCCATTCCCATACCTAGATCGGTCTAGAAGGATCGACCCATCTCTGAAGGGATTCTCTCTAAATCGCATTCAGCTAAAGCGGCCTAGATGTCTGGCATGCCAACTCAAGCTGTTAAACGATAGTTAATTACCCCCAACAGCTTTAGTAGGCGTACCAGACATTAGAGTCACTTTAGCTGAATGCAATTTAGCGAGAAACCCCTCGGAGATGGGTCAATCTTGCTAGATCGGTCTAGGTATGGGAACCGGTTCTAAGATTCTTTTTCAGATTGCTACTGCACTATGAACATGTGCAGACACAATTTTAGGTTGTTAAAAAGTTGGAAAGATGTCTCTAGGGCAATTACAAATGATGGCTTGGGGGCCACCACAGTGAGTAGAATAATGCCAAGAAAAAAATCAGATGTAAGATTTATTAAATCAAAACAAAATCATTATAGTCTATATGTGCCAGCTTATCTAAGAAATCATTTTCAATTCAGGATCTGTCTGATCCTAGCCAAGTTTTTTTTTTTCCTAATTGCATCAGGCACTCTATATGCTTACAGCAACATCAGCTAGCACATCATTTTTCCAGGGTCTACAACAGCGCTATTCTAAATTATATATAATTCAACTTCTGGTTTCCACAATTAGTGATCAATTAATGTCAATCACAATATTAATTGCAATATACTTTATATACAATGCATCATAACATAATACCATACAACACAAAATAGTGCAGTGAAAATACATGACAATACCAAATGATTTTGTGACAGAAATGCCTTAAATCAAAGACACAAAGGGAAAAATTTTGTTAATCTTGACATATTATTTCAGAAAAAAAAAGAGGCATTAACCAGCAAAAAAGGTCTGGGAATATTCTATCTCTGAGGGACAAGGGTGTCATCCATTAGCAGCTTATCTTTATGAAAGAACACACAGGCTGCTTCAATTTAGTCTAATGCATTTGCATGCTCAGAGCATTTTTCTGTGTTTTCCTTTCATCTCTTTTGATGTTTTGTATTTTATCTGAGGCTGGTTACACATAGTTGCCTAAAAAATCAATGTGACAGCTTTGCATTCATCTCAAACCACGGTCTTTTATGGCAGCATATTATCCTGTCATAAAAAGTGCTATGCATCGCTTCAACTAGCTGTCAATCTCCGTAGCAACAACACCAGGGATGTGACACTGGAATTACCAGATGACAATAACTTACACAATTCATAAATAATTCAACCGAGAGAGACTTTACTCTTCTGCTCTCCACCAGAGGTCAGCACTGTACAGGATCACATAAATTTCTCTATAAGCGCATTCAGAACAGAGGACTAACAAATCTGGGGATCAAATATGACTACCCACTCAAAAGATTGCCGCTTAATTCCCGATTAAACATTGACAGATTCCTCGCGGGGATTACACAACAAGCATTCAAGTGGGTCATTTTTTTTTTAAGTTTCTAAATATTTTTAAAATTTAAATTTATTTATTTGTTTATTTTTTATGTTTTGCCAATTGGACACAAAAAATTTCATTAAAAAAAAAACATCTTGGATGTACTAGTACTCATTATATAAGGACCAATAGATTATAGACATATTAGAATATAGCATATATTGGCATTTACTTTCAATATCATATTGTTTTTGGATAAAAACTTGACACTAAGGATGTCTAAGCCATATAATGACCATGGCAGATATAACTAAATGATAAGGTAAGATACATCTGTACAATATCCTGTGTATCAGAATTTACCAATCAATCAATCAATCAATTTAGAAAAAAGCATGAAAATGTTATCAACATTTTACACTGTCGACATTATAGTTTCCAAACTGTTTATCAAAATGCAGCGCACAACACAGTCACTGATAATAATAATATCATATGACAGACAATTTTCAAGGCTCTGTGGTCAATTAAGTTTTTATCTTAAGAGAATATATATATATATATATATATAAACAATTATAATTATGGCCAAAATTCAACAGAATGTGGAATGTTGAGCCATTTTTCAAAAAAAAAAAAATTTACCAAATTCTGTTGGGATCGCAGAATTTTTCTGACTGTGAGGAGGAAAGACTTCCATAATCACATAGACAAACGTCCATGGAGTTATCAATTTCTATGATACATACGAAAATGTCATCTGTAAAATTTCTCGAAAAAAAAAAATCAGAAATCAAGGGAATCCTAGAGTTGTTGTGAACTGCATTAATCTACAGCTAGTCTTAGGAACCCCTGACATATACTGAGATGAATCGTGTGTTCATTTCACACCTAATGCCATTAGTATGCATTAAAATTATACCAACTATGAAGCCAACTGCATTAAATTCAATCCTCATACAGTATGTTCTTCAGCTGTATCTTATCACATAATACGATCGAGGAGCATTTATAGCTGCCAGCTCATCCGAGTGTTAGAGAAAAACATTCATTTTTAATAAACAATGTCAAACACCCTGAGATTTAGATATTTGACAATTTTAAAGTTCAAAACTTCATTTCAACAAATTGAAATGGTTAGATGATTAATTGTGCTAGATCACCCAGTAGCTGAACATAGAGAGGGAGAGTTCTTGGCATTTAACACTCCATGATTATATTGGTTCATAAAAATCTCAATACAGTACTTCTCCTTTGATGACCAGAGTCACCTTCACTTTAATCATTTATTTAAAAAACTAAGTTTTTCAAATCTTTCTTTTTCATAAATTTCTAACATCTCTACCATCGTTTTATTAATTCAAGACTCCATGTGGGCATGAACTGCAATTTTAACTTTCAATACAAGTGAAGGAAAAGTGACTTAATTTTCAACTGCATATCTAAGTCATGTAATGATAAACATATGCAGAATTCACTTTATTTTGATAACAAATATATCCTCTGTGACTTAAGATAATAATGAAAGTGCATCTTTCTTGGCCACAAGTCCTGGTAGCAAACCAGAGTTTTTATTTTTCTTTTTTTCTTTAAATTCTTTGTGCAGAAAATTGCAAAGAAATAGCTGATGAAATATCTACAGTGAAAAAATTTTCTGTGACTCTGGTAGATCCTAGCATCTCCTATAGTAACCTGTTGACACAATTAATCAAAGCAAAACACAGGTAGACGAAGAAGCTAAAATCATCTGCTCTATCAGCCTGTCTGCACCTGGTCACAATCAACATACCTGGTGGCAGGTGTAAATATAGCAGCCCCAGGAGGATTATGCCACAAAGAGCAGTTTTCCTAAATCAAATTTCAACACTTTGTGTATGAAACGCACACTCCCCATGGTGAGAAAATTAAGACTGATGTTGTTTGTCGTAAAGAGCAGAGTTAACCGCAGCAGTTTTACTGATAGTATTGTATGCATTATATACAGAACATGTGTGAAGTTTTACCACAAATGAAATCCCATGTTGGAATGGCTTCAATTTTACTATCATAGCTGCTGTAACTTTTGTTGTTTTCTTATTATAGCAACTAAATACTTTGTGTAGGTTTACTACATAAAAATATGCCAATAACTTCTGTTGGACGTAATACCAGAAGAAGAAACTCTTTGAAATCCAAAATCTTGCTCTGCTACAATAAAGTGTAAATAATAATATTTTGCACTTTTTGCTTGTTTAATAATATGTTGTAGTTATGGATGAGTACATTGTGGTATCGATCTTTATTATTATTATTATTATTATTATTATTATTATTATTATTATTACACCTATTGTTCATGAGATTATAAACTTGTATTCGTGTGTGTGTGAGAGAGAGAGTGAGTGTGCAGTGTGCATTTACCATACTTGGGTATATGTACTTTCTTATACTGAAATTTTTCAATTAAAAAAAAATAATAATAAATAAATAAATAAATAAATAAATAAAGTGTAAATCTATTGCAAGCCACTAAAATCATTCTCTAAATCATAAGCAAATGGCCTCTTTCACAAGCCACTAGCATAATAAATTTTACTAGTTCCAAAATAAAGTAAGATTTGCTTTTAAATTGAAATAAACTCTTTGCTAGAGTTAGTCAGTAAACAAGACCCCCTACGAAAATATTAGCAGTGCTCTGTCCGACATTTCCTGCAAAAGCAAAGATTCGTGCTGTGCATGCTGCAATGCAGTCGTTTGTCTTGGATTTTCTAACTGCATTACGCATTCATGTACATGATAGTTATCTTTAAACTGACATAAATATGCTACTCACAATAAGTATTTTTAAATGAGGTTTTGTTAAAGAGGTAGCAATGAATGGTTCCCGCTTCCAGCTGATTGTGCTATTGTGCTACTACTGGCAAGGGTTGTGCCATTGTATTAGTTGTGAATTGTGTTAGTTGTGAATTTTAGTTGTGAATTGTGTTAGTTGTGACAGTCAAATTGTGCCAACTTACCACCACCAGGTTCCACATCTTAGCTGCCTGCGCTACAAATGTAGACACCCCGCTGCAACCAGTAATCAGCATAATCTTAGGAGGCTGGTTGTAGAGTAGCTCGTACATCTTGTTCATACCGAGCCCAGGGGTGCACTGCAAGCAGACATAAACATACTGTTACAGATCTCACTGTGTTAAACAGGATCTCAGTGAAGTGGTGCCGATGACATGGGGATTCATCCACATTATCTGATTTACAGCACTTCTAGAATTAGGATTTCCTACGAAATACTCCAAATTTGTATAAACAATAATATAGTCTAAAACATATATAAACAGAAAAATCTACAGTATTTCACTGCTGCTTATTTTCAGCAAAATGCTTGTCATAAGAAAAAATATGCAACATGCATTTTATGTATAATGTACAAATAAACCCTAAAACAATAATTTGGCAACATTCCAATGATTTTACTCAATAAGTATGACATCATCTTCCGAAGATCCCAACATCAATCAACTTGGCTTCTTGATGAAAAGAAAACAATTCAAAGATCAAATGTCATCAAACGCGGGGTCAAGACACTGGATACACAAGGTCACCTGTGGAGAAAACAAGATGCGCACTGCTGGATATCCAGGTACAAGTTTGATGTTAAGAAACCGAAGATAACCAAGATCTTTCTCTTTATGAATATAAGAACTTAATCCCCCTCCCTCTCTCTCTCTCTCTCTTCCCACCCCATCCTTTTCCTTTTTCTCTCTCCGAGTCTCTCTCTCTCCTTAATTATTATACACACTAGTATGGGGTTTCTAATCTCCTGCACAAAATGATTGGGATTCATTGTAGGGACCTGACATTTAAAATGTCAATGTATTAGGTCTGCCAGTGACAATTTATTATCCTGTCTTCTATATCCATGTACAACACAATACCAATGAATGATTTACCATAAATCTGTACCTGGGCGACAATATCATTTTTTAACTTTTTCTCACAGTGGCATCATACACAGTCAGCATGTTATTATAAAGATGTCAAGTGCAGTAAATGTCATGGTTGATATAAAAACCAAAGAACTTTAGTTCTATTCTGCTGATAAGACAGGTCCCTGCGAAGAATTGGTCCAGATCCCTTTGGTCAAAGAAGTGGTCCAGATCCCTGTGGTCAAAAGGGCGTGGTCCAGATCCCTGTGGTCAATGGGGCATGGTCCAGATCCCTGTGGTCTATAGAGAGTGGTCCAGATCCCTGTGGTCAGTGGGGCGTGGTCCAGATCCCTGTGGCCAAAGGAAAGTGGTCCAGATCCATGTGGTACAAGGGGAGTGGTCCAGATCCCTGTGGTACAAGGGGAGTGGTCCAGATCCCTCTGACATCTAACAGGTGTGGCCCAGTGCCCTGTGATTATCTCATCATTATTCAACTTTTGACTCAATAAGCACAGTAGTCTTAGATCATTTTTTTAAAATCAATATTCTTGCAATGGAAAGAATTTATTTAAAATACTACCCATAGTTAAAATAGTGTCTTCCAATCAATTATCTGTGAGAATGTGTTTTCTGTGTGACTTAATTCTCCTGCTGGGTGTAAGAGAGAACAAAGATATCAGAGCCATATATACCACGGATCAATTCTGCTATATATGCCATCACGTCTTCAGCTCTCAAAGGGGGAGGTTATTACAGCCAAACCAGATCACATTTTCAACAGTTTTTGTTCAAAGAGCAGCTACAGAAGAGAAGAACAGCCTACTCATCAGTCAGGTTTGAACAAAGGCCAACAAATCTACTGCAGTTAATTGGCCATGTTATTCATTCATAGCAATCATGTTAATTGTGCAGAAATGGATGTTTTCCAACACTGTTGTATTCTGTTGGCTTAACTAAAGGCATCAAATATTAAATACCAATGACTGCTATGATTAGGTTGAATCAAGTGCGAGAATACATAAGTGGCATTTTTCCATTTGCAATATGATGTGTGCTTGTCAATGATCTGAAAAGGAAAGCGCTAGAGAAAAGACAATTCCGAGCTATAGAGAAATATCTGTAGCAAAATCAACTTCGGTTGAATTATTAATACCCAAATCCAATAAAAATTCCTTCCTGCTCTCTTGTGTTACATAACTCTCTCTCTCAAGGATATAGTGCCTTACAAAAATGATGAGTTGCATTAGCAATAATATGATGATGTTCCCATGAAAACCCATATTGATGAAATTGATTTGTACACTACGGGAGTCGAGTTACAGTCACTGGTCAAATAAACTAAATATATTGCCTAATGGACTGCTCTAATGTTATGCTATTTTTTCTTCTTTTTTCCCAGATTAGTTTCCCAAATTAGTAATTTTGTCGGAGGTAGCTATAGATGACATGTGCTATCTAGGACCCCATTTCCATAGATTTTAGATCGATCTATCCCTGTGGGGAGTCTCACTAAATTACGGTCAGCTTAGCCGGCTTAAGCGTCTGTCCCGCCTACTGAAAGCTGTGAGGGGGTAATTAACTATGGTGCGCACTCGGCTGACTGCAATTTAGCATGAACCCCCAGGGAGTTAGGTCAATCTAAATCTTAATCTCTGGATCGATCTAAATCTCTGGGAATACACCCTAGCCTACATTCCAAACATATTTTATCCATAGTACTCGCATGTGGTTCTAATATCTGTAGACAATACATTTAAATTAATGCAAGAACTTGAAAATTGCATTTTTTTAAACCAAGTCCACGAATGTGAAATATTTTTGACTGATTTACACAAACAACTTCATTTAGTTAAACATAAATTCATCCTTACATGCAGCCAGCAATCAGGATTTCATCTATGTACATGTATGAGTTAAAATTATTCAATGTCCTACTTTTTCTTACATCCGTTGAAGTTGTTATTTTGAATTTACTTGTAGTCAACTATGTGTAATTACTATAATTTTAACTACATGGCTATCACCTCAGTGTCTCTCTTTTGAATATCAATTTTAACAGATTATGTTGACCCTTTTTTTTAATCTGGTACTTTAAAATGTGCAATGTATGTACAATGCATATTATTCTGCCTTTGCTTTATTACATTTCATAACAAAATTATCAGTTTTAAGTGCAAAATGACATTGTATTTGTACAGATAATGTGAACATGATACTTTCCCCTCATACACAAAGAACAAAAAAAAATTTGACGAAGAATGCAAAATTAATCGAAATCATTCTGGCGCCAGTAATTGGAGACAAACATGCCACTATCTAACAGATACAAAATCAATACCAAACTCTCTCACGTGAAAAGGGAAAATAAATCATTGTCAACTCAGATTCAATGTACCTGTATATTTGCTCTATATATATATTCTCTTTTTTTTTTTTTTTTGTCAGTGGAAAATATCAAACGACATAAGCAGACGTGCATCTAACTGAAAATGGTAGGGGGAGGAGAATGGGAGGTACTGATGGATAGCAATCGAGTCTTGTATACTTCAGATCAGGTGTATGCTGCAGTAATCAGATTGCATGACATCATGCTGTGAACTACATCCTACCAACTGGATTACCTGCCCTAGCTGCTTCCCCCTAGATTACATGTACAACCGCAGCTGTGTGTAATCTTGATACAGAGTTGCCAATATTTACCACTATATTTACATGGGTGATGCCACTATATGCCAGTTAATGAAGACGTAGACAATCAAATCATCTGCCGGTGAGCTCAATAACATTAGAGAGATCTGACTGCCCATGGCAAAGAAAGCGTTTCTCACATGAATCGTATGAACTGAGCAATTCTACTGCTCACCAGCCCAATATACACATTAGTGATCGAAGCTGTTGTGGATAACAGGCAAAAGAGTAGCAGCCAGTGTATTTTAACATTTGACATTATACATACAACCAAAATTTGTATGTTTTCTAATTAAAAACCTAATTTTGAATAGAAAATGCAGGGTGAAGTCAAGAGATGAACTTGCTATGTTTACTTGCACTAAAAGTGTCTGTATAATTTGTGGTCTCCATCCAATCACTGAATGGTTTATGATTACATGTGTATTGTCAGAGACATGAGACAATGATATTTCATAAGAAGTTGCATGACTGTATGATTCCCTGTCTGTCTCACGTCACTCCCAATATTGGTCCCAGCAGGGAGTTGGGGGGGGGGGGGAGGGGCGGTTAAAAAGAATTGCCTTTTTGGGCAGAACAGGTACACTCTGAATACAAATTTGATCTACCAGCAGGTTCTATTTCATTTTTAAAGTTGGGTCAACTAAGAGGCTAAAAAAGTCCATTCTTTCAAAGAAAGAGCTCTCTCACCTCCCTCTTGTGAAATTGCTAGCTTCAGGCCTGTTATTGATTACTAATGTTTATAATGTAAATTTTATAATGCAACTTCGTCTTTAAATTTTTATTTGATACTTTTCTGCTCAACTGAACCTATAGGCTCATGCCATTCCTCACTATTGAAAAATAGAAGATCTGATATATATGGTCAAAATTAAGGCAGTGATGTAACCACACAATTGTTGTACCCAGAAAATTGGATACTAGTAGAAATACAAATATACTGTACAAGTCTGATCCACTTCATAAGAGGATAATCATGGATTGTAACTTCTAGATCCCATATTTTTTCCCCACTCTGTCTGGACCCCAACAATATGTCAATTTGAAGTAATACATCTAGCCTGGGTAATTTTTTGTTTAGTTTACATCTTCTTCAAGCTAGTCAATACATCACAAGTAAAAGCAAAGACCACTGTGATACCCTGATCCAAGACAATAAATCTCTGTTCA
The DNA here is from genome assembly GCF_001039355.2 of Lingula anatina. Next base: position 1,287,161 of record NW_019773958.1, read on the forward strand.
GAGATGAAAAATAAAATATCATCCAATCTTATTTAATAGCCATAAGATGATACACTGATGTTATTTCTTCACAATTATAGCCAGATTATCGACAGAAGGCAGTAGATACTGTAGCACATCAAGATGTCTGCGAATCAATCAACTTACCCAAGTTGTCAAACAGAATAAAGACGCGGTACTCTGGGTACTTTGCAATTCTAAATCCCTCAAGATTTCTCACCCCCTTTCAATATTCCCCTCTCTCTGAGTCGACTTTAAATCCTCTTTGCCATCATCATGAATAATTGAAGCAGGAGGACCCAATAAGCTCTGCTCCTGCCTACAGTTTATTTCGTGCATTTCTGGAACATGGATGTCAGTGAACGAATGGTAAAAGGGCCTAATCAATATCGGTCCATTACTCCAAATCATCTACTTGAGTAAAATGTTCTAGCAAATATGATTACAACAGATAAAACGCTCTTGGGGAATGTTGCTTTCAAATAGTCCATGTTAAATTTGGATGATTTCAAGGATAAGAGAATTACGGGTACAGAAGTTAACTGGACGATCAGTCGTGCAGGGCTAGTCCAGGGGTTATTCAGCGGTCAGTTTTTTGATTGGATGGCTTAAATCAGACTCTGTCAACTTAAGTTACGGCCCTGGGGCAATGCATATAATGAAGGAAAACTTAAATATACTAGGAGCAAAGGGGAAGATAAATGTCTTCAAGTAATGTATTTTCAGAAAATGTCTCAAAGTATAATGGACTAGAGAATCATCTGCGTAGCTTATCTGCCCATGAACCTGCCAATAAAAGGTAACCCAAGGACATCTTATAACACCCAATTATGACTGTCACTGTGCAAAGAATTCATCCTAGCCATTAAATCTCAAAATAAACCAAGAATAGTTCAAGCAGCCAGAGTCACAGAGTGACAGTTGTATTAAGCTACTCCTGTACATGGCTACGTGCATCAACCATAGTAATTTAATTCACTTGCCCTGCATAAAACTTTAAGAATTTATTATAAATATAAAACAGAATAAATTTAAATATTAGTACTACCAGCAATTGCTGTCCAAACAACTGAAAACATAGTGCTGTTCTCCTCTTTGTCATTTGTTATAAACCAAAAATACATTTTAAAAAAGGACAATAATGCACATGCAGCAATATGTCAATATCTCAACTTTACTGTGCACCAGGGACCAGTTGGATGGTGTCATCATTTCTGAATCCTATACAAAAATGCTGACTAAATGCTACAGAAATGTGCACAGAATAAGCCAAAGAAATGTATGTGAACAATATTATAGTAATTGTAATCATAATGTACAGTGATTGATAAAGCAGAATTTTTGTTTCAGTTTTTTCTTTTTATCCTTCAGATTTTTCTTAATCAAAATTTTAGGGTCTTTTTAATAAGCTTTGTGTAATTTTTATAATTAAGTCTTATATTGCCATTTTAGCTCTCAATTTTGTCAATTTAAAATCTTTATTTATTGTAACATTTAGTTCTTAAATTGTAAGGTGCATTGAGATTTTAAATGGAATGTCCCATATAAATATAAATTATTTTTAGCATAAATATTACATCATTATTAAATCTCTGAGCAAAAATCTCTTTCTTTGTCCCTGGTAGAGGGCACCCCAATCTGGATAAGTCAGCCGCGATTCTCCACCTCGCCACCACACCAGTTCAGGTGATGTCAGTGCACCCTACGACCTTCATCAACGGCAGGTACTTTCTCTAGCCTACTTAAATCATTAAATATTTATTCTAGAACACGTTGGCATCACATCTAGGATGGACCAGCAACTTAAATAGACATCATGGGGTGTTTCTATATCTAATAGCTACAGCTGGTGGTTGTGCAACGTGTCTAAATGCGGGTGCACATGTGCATGCATGAATTCATGTGCATTTGTATGTACAAGTAGCATGTATACATCAATGTTTAAATACATTCACGTTAAGTGCCTGTATTATTGGCTCAGCAGCACACAGGTGACCTTATGCAAATACAGGAGCCAGCTTTTCCAAGTGAAATTTCTTCTGCTCTTTTTACTGGCATTAATAGCAAATAAGAATATTAAGTCATGTTGAATAAAGCATGTGACATCTTCCGTAAATATTATTTGCCAATTGATTAAATCTTTTTTTTTTTTTT